>WBNO01004080.1:407284-551583 GCA_013400575.1 Peucedramus taeniatus
CCGCCGCCGCCGTCGGCGGCCATGGCGCGGCCCGCGTGCCGCGCCGGAGAAACGCCGCTTCCGCTTCCGCCGCGCGGCCCCATGGGAGACGTAGTGCCGGGAGTGTCCGGGGGGCATCACGTGGGCGGAGCCGGCGGGGAGCGGTTTGTCCCCTCACGGGGATCTCTGACACCGCCCCGGCGGGAAAAAAACGGGGAGAAAGGAGGAGGAGATCACCCCAAGGGGTGTCTCATGCCGCCCCCGTGGGAGATGGGGAGAACAGAAGGGCAGAGGGGGGTTCACTCCATGAGGTTCTCTCACACCCCCTCAGGTCCCCTCACACCCCTTGGCTGGGGACGGGGGACAACGAAGAGCGGGGTCCCTTCACGGTGCTCCCCACATCGCTCTGGCGGGGCATAGGGGAGCAGGGAAAGGGCGCTCACCCCACAAGCTCCCTCAACCGTGGTGGGGGATGGAGAGCAGGGAGAGGGGGTCTCACCCCATGGCCAGAGCCGGGCCCCTCACAGCCCTGGGCAGGAGATGGAGGCGATCAGAGAGCGGCGGGGGGGAGGACGAGCCGCCCACCAGCGGGGGTGGCACACCGGGGCTGCTGCAGCAACACCATATGTAATTCTATATATTTCAGAGCAGTTTTCCATAAGATTCATCCAAAGTGCTCTGAAGCCGAATCCTCAGAGCTGATTTAGTGCTGAGTGGACTTTGAGCTGCTCGGAAGAGCAGCCGTGGCGTTTTTGGGGGCTTAAATAAGCAAAGGGCCAGAGGGAAGAAGCTGCTCGTGATGCAGAGCAGCTGCTGGAGAGGGGCCTGTGAGGGAGGGGTGCCCCACCAGCACCCCTCACCCCGTGCTGATACTTTCCAGGAAAAATCTGGCTCCCATCACTTTGGCAGGGGTTTATTTTTGGAAGGTTTAATAATGTCCGTGGTGTGCCTGTCGCTCATTCAAAATACAGACCCTGTATTTGTATTCATAGGCAGGATTAAATATAAAACTGGCCTGGCTCCAGCTGGCTCTTGCACCAAACGTCTTTGACACCAGCAGGGTCCAAGGCTGTAAAGGCATGGTCCAGGTGGCAGTTTTACAGCTCCTGTAAATGAATCGCAGACCTGGACAGCCCTTTCTGGGTCTGACCTCCCCCTGCTCGAGTGGTCACTGCAGCCCAGTGTGAATGTGGCCTCAGCACACACCCTGATGGGGTGGCTGGACCACGAGCTGTTCCAGCACAGCTCTGGCTGCTGTGAGGTGACCTGAGGCACAAAGTCTCAGCTGGTGGCCTGGTTTGTGGCCCTGCCTGAAGAGCAGAAGCCAGATGAAGCCTTCCAAGGCAGAGAGGAGAGAAGGGTGTCTCCTGGGGAAGCTGTGAATGGGGCTGAGTGGACTGAGGCAGCCTGAGGATGCTGTTCATGGCCTCTGAAAGTGAGGTTGGGTTCAGATGGAGACCCAGGAGCCCAAAAAGAGCTCTGTCTGCTGCAGGGATATGGATGAACAGCCTTGGACCTACTTTGATATGGTCTGGAATGGCTTTATATCTCCAGGAGTTGCTCAGTTTGCTTTGCTTATTTAAAGAAAAAAAATCCCCAATCTGAACATTAACCCAGCTCCCATCAGCAGCCTGGTGATTAGAGGAGCTGCTGCCCCGGGCTCAGGGTCTCTCCCGGGCAGCAAAGCTCTCCAAACATCTCGAAACAAATGTCAAACTATTAATGGAGGCTTGTGTGGTGCAGGGAACTGCAAAAGCACTGTTTGGAGAGGTGTGAGGGGAGAGGTGTGAGGGGAGGGGATGGGACATTCAGCACTGGGAGGGTGGCAAGTGACCAGATTAGCAAGTCATCGAGATGCCATCAGAGAGACAAAGGAGGGGAGCAGAGTCCTGCTAACCTGCAGGGGTGGGACAGTGCAAGGAGACCCTCAGGTCAGGTAGGGCAGCAGAGAGGAGCACAGCCCTGCTGGGTGGGGCTGGAGGTGTTCTGCCAGCCCAGCTTTTCCAGAGCCATCGGATCTCTGCACCAAGGGATGATTCTTTACAGAGTACCTGGGCAAAGCAACCCAGCATTTGGGTTGAGTGCAACAAGGAATGAAACAAGCCCCTGCTCTCCTGCATTTTCAGGCCTCCCCTCTTCGCCGGTGGCCAGGGCACACATGCACTAGAAAGCATAAAGGGTTTGGCTTTGACCAACTTCAATAAAGCATGGAAGGGAGGAAGATAGATGGGCACAGATGGGAGGAAACACTTTCAGGAGAGACTGGTCAAGAAAGACAAATAGAGGATGTTAAAGCTCTGAGCACCCATGCACCAATGGCTTGCTAAATAGACTCAATTTTCCCCCTGCCCCCACCAAGTATCTCCTCACTGATCTGCATAGTTCAGGGTCACCTGAGTCCAAAGCTTCATACCCTCAAACCACGAACGCGCTCCACAAACCACAGCACAGGGCCTGGGAGTAACACAACCCACTTGAATGAAGAAATCTGAAAAAAAATAATATGTGTGCTACGCCACAATTACAGGTAGAGACGGTATTTGAGGTGGTTAGTAAACATGTCAAAAAATAAATACAGCTATTCAGCCAGCAAACAGCTGCATGATTATAACCAGGAAAATCTACCCCAGCCCAAAACCAGCTGAGACCCAACGACATGCGCTTATTAAGGAGTGGTATTTTTTTTGTGTGTGCACATTTTTTGGAAGGAGGTTGAAAATATTTTGCCCACTCTTTATTTTAGGAAGGTGAAATGTCCCTGGTGGATTTCAAAAGCCAACCTCTCGGGTATGTGTTCTCCATGCCAAGACACTGAGTCACGAAGGGATCGGAGGAAGCTGCTGGAAGTCCAGACAGGGGATAAAACAGCTGTAATTGAGGAGCCAGCTCAGCTCCGTCTGCTAATAACCACACAGCCCTTCCCTGCCCTCAGCCTACAAGCTGAGGTCTTTGCTTGCTGCCACTTTCACAGGCTCCCTGGTTATTGCTTGGGGTCAAACTTGTCCACACCTATTCCGTTCTGAATGACTGCTTGTGTCCCAGCCAAGCCTGGGGTCAGGGAGTGTGTCTGCAGGCTGGGGAGCTCTGTCCTTCCTGTGTTTTTCCCAGCGGGATCTGACAGCCCCCAGGCACGTCTGCAGGACCCTTGGGCTTTCAGGGACACACTGCTGCTCTCCAAGCTTCAGGTTAATGTCTTTGTCCACCCTGGCATGTAATGTGTGGTTGCAGTGTGGGACACGTCTCCAGTCACGGTCTTGCCTTTTGTTTGGTGCACATGGGGTTGCTGATGCTTGTTGAGGGCTTGCAGAATGAAGGGACTGTGATCCATAGGGATCACGGGGCAGGGTGGTATACAGCACGTGTGGGCTCTAGATGTAGGAAGGTCCCAGGCTGTTTGCCCAAAGAAGTTTCTGCCTTGGGCTGCTGGTGTTTACACCATGGTGGTGGAGCAGGGACAAGAGGAAAGGTGCTCTGGTTGCTCCTCAGCTGCGGCAGCTCCTCATCTGACATGTTTCATGGCTGCTGATCCCATCCAGAATGTGAGCTGCAGGCACAGTGCTCCTTCTGTCTCTGCTCCATCCAGGGTGGGATGGGTGGCCAGGGACAGGACCCTTGTGACCTCCAACAAGTAACTCTGATGTGTCTCATGGGTCACAGCATCGGCTTCAGCCGATGTCATGTTTAGAAGGATAATCTTCATGGCCCAGCTCAGAAGCTGAGCTGAATTTCCCTGCTGAGTGTCCTGTCAAAAGAGCTTCATGCCCTCTGCCTCCTGGAAAGAGCCCTTGGGGCACCACCTGGGCTGAGCAGAGAAAGGAATATGGAGGAGGTGGAGATAGGGCAGGACAAAGTGCAAGAGATAGCTGGAGATGAAAGGTGTTGAGGGGCAGTGCGGAGAGAAGGTGGGAGCATGGGCAGAGAGAGGCAATGGGGAACAGTGAAGGGACAGAGAAAGGGGTTCTTCATTTGCAAGGGAAGATGAGTCAGGGAAGGGAGGTACAAGCAAAGGAAAATCTGAGGAGAGATGAGAAGCAGAGGAAATGACGAAATTAGCCTGTGGGGATTTGTTCAGTGGGGCCCCTGGTTGGGCAGCTCTGGGTATTGAGGGGGTTGCCAGGTGCTGCTTGGCAGGGATTTGACTCACAGCAGATCTCACCATGTCTAGGCAATGTCCTGGGCTGCGGTCAGGAAGCACCGGGGGCAATACTGTCCATGGCCAGTGCCACTGTCCTCTGCCCAGCCAGTGGGCTCGGGCTTTGCAAGGACAAGGAGCTGCTTTGGGAACAGACTGACTCAGGAATCCCGTTTTATTCTCCCCCCTTTGTTTTGCTGTTCTCTCCCCCCTCCTCCTTTTCTTTGTCTGCTAATGCACAGCAGATGGGAGGAAATGCCATTTTAAATGCCACAGCATCCTGATGAAATGCGATGGGTTATGGCAATCTCGGATGAATCATGGCATTGTTTTGTGCACAGGCCCTGCTGATGCTCGGCCTCGCTTGGGCAGCTTTCTCCCTCCCTCCAGCTTTGCAAGTACACTGAGGATCATTCAGGCCTCCCCACCAGGCTGGTGGCAGGTGCCCTCCCCAACCTGGGTGTCTGAGGCCAAACCAAGCCCATGACACTTTGCCAGTGGTGAAACCAGCGTTCAGTTTTGAAACATCTGCTCCACACTGCCTTTGGGGACTTCAGGGGTTATAAATGATACTCAGTTCTCATGTTATGTTCACAGGATTTTTGCACAAGGTGGAAGAACAAGATCAAGGGAGCCTGACCTGGTGAATCACAGCCCTCCCCAGCACCTCCAGCTTAGCCCTTGGCCCCTCTGCAGAGCTGTGTCTCCACACCTGCCTCCCACTTGGCCCCACAGGCAGGACGGACTCACAGAGCTGAACCTGAGGGCTGTGATGTGGCCACTTGCTGTTGAGGCTTTGCTTGGGGTGATCAGATCATTTCCCCTAAGCTATGAGGCAGGCATCAAATAATATTGACTCACTCTCTGGCAGCTTGCTGCCAGATGAGAAGGAGCAGCTCAGAAGTGAAAAGAAAAATATTAAAATATATATATACACATATTCCAACAGCTTCATCACTGGAACTCAGAGTGACCCAGCCCTTTTAGTTTCAAACTAATTAATTGGGGGGAAAAAAGTCACCTCTAAGCCTGTGGAATATAAAACAGTCTTTTAAATTTGGTAGCTGAAAGAACAGATTTGAGAACTCCAACGAGCAGAAGACGTGACATTAACATTTCGTTGCAATATGCTTAACAACCTCGATTGGAAGTGTCTCTCTGGCTGTGTCTCACTGCCTGTGTGTCTGCTGGCGTGGCAGTTATTCAGCGCTGGCACTGAACATCAAGTAGCATTAGGCCATTTAATTTCTCATTTTTCTGAGGAGCAGATCCAATACACATCGATGCAGTGAGCAGAAGGGCTGTTATTATTAATCAGCCCCCAGCCCAGCCCTGCTTTCCCGCAGGCTCTCGCTCTCCTTTGTAAGCCTATCCCTGTTAAAAGGCCTGGCAGCCTCGTGTGCAGCACGGCCAACACCAACAGCCACAACAGCTCTGCTGTGTTGATCCAGGACTCAGCAGCTCCACCTGGGAGGAGAGGGAAGGGGCTCTGTTTGCCTTCATGAAGCCAGGGATCTAGGCTATTATTTTCCTCCCATCAGGCATCCTTTGCTGCTCCAACTGAAGTCAAAAGGCATGCAGCAGGAAAAGGAGGGGAAGGAGGCAGCAGAGGGAGGCAGGGGCTGCTTCTGCTGGGGTCCTGCTGTGGACCTGAGCTGTGGTTTGTGTCCTTCCAGCATCCTGAGCTTCCTCAGCTCCATTCTGAGCAGAGCAAAACTCTTGCTCTTGGTTAAGTGCCACAATATGAGACTGAGAAAGGAGGAACTCTTTCTCACTTGTTTTTCAGCAGTGAGCTGCCCCACTGCTGTGGCTGTATCCTATTGCTTTGCCTCAGGACAGTTGGCTCTTGCTTGTGCTCCTACCAGAGCAGCAGCATTTGTCCCCCTAGCCTGGCAGACTCCGTCCCACAGTCCCTGACCATAACCACCACCTCTGGCCAGCTGGTTTGCTCTGAATTCCCACTGTGTAGAGTCTGGGAGGCTGGGAAAGAGAGGAAAGCTTGCTGGGAAGGCTCACCCAGGGGAGGATCACAGTGAGGAGCATCATTGTGCAGCAGCATGTCCCACCACCCTCCCTGTGGCACCATCCTGGTGGGGCACAGCCATGTGTCAGCAGTGGGGATGCAGCAATCTGAAAATGGTAGAAAAGAGAGAAAAAGACAAAGAATTTAGACCTCTCTTTCTGAGGGTTTCTGCTTTGTACATTAACATCCCTTCCCGGTCCCCTTGTGCCTGAATGTGACTGCTGGGCACGAGAGAGTCCCATTAATGGGCTCTTGATGTGTGTTTATTTCGTTTAGCACATCCTGAGAGCCCTGGTGAGAGCCTCAGAGACGTTCATTACGCTGATTGCTTTCCCTGCTTATGAAGATGGAAAAAGCCACTGTGGTTAACGGAGTGGAGTGGACAGATGCCAGATGCAGTAGTGCTCTGGGCAGTCATGGAAGGCTCCTTCCTGAGGAGTTTTGCTTCAGGAGGAGGAGAGTTGAGAAGAACATGGCTTCCCCAGGACCTGCACTCATTGACCAAGTGGCTCTGGGTTGAGGGGAGACTCCAGAAGGGACATGACACCTTGCAAAGGTCTATCCTGCTCTGGCAGGGCTCAGTCTGAAGGCAGGGGAGACTTGTGTAAGCACATCCAGCATGAGCATCGTGTCACAGTGCTGCCAGCCCTTCCTGATGCTTGTGGCATGAGCAGCCAGGGGTAGGCAGGGCAATGGTCCTGCTCACAGCATCCTCATCCTCTAAAAGTGTGAGTGCTGAGCCAGCCTGACTGGCTGCAGCCCAAACCCTCTGCCCCTGCCCAGGAGAGGCAGCCACAGAAGGGTGGGTGGGTGTCCCAGCACAGCCTCTGCTCTCTGTCAGCACAAGCTCTGCCTGTCCTCTGTCAGACAAGAAGGTGGGCAGGATGGAAAGCTCGTGCTCCTGGTACCCAAACCCGTCTGCTCCTGGGCTTCCCAGGTGAACTGTGAGGAACTTTGCTTCTGCCCAAGTGGGACACAACCCCACACTGCCTTCCAAACACATTCTCCAGATTGATGTAACTTTGATGTACCAGAAAAACTCAAGTTTAAGGCAGGATCAACATGTACATATGTGCTTGTAACATGTGGGGGGACCAGATTTGTCCCCTGATGGGGACAGCCAAGATGGGCTTCTGTAGCAACATTAGTCCCTGTTCTCCTTGCCTTGCTGAGGGGGCAGCATGCCCAGAGATGCCCGTTTATCTGTGTATGACAACAATATCCAGGAATTGCAAACAGATTTTTGCCTTATCTTGCTTGAGGGTTGTTGCAGTACAAGGATTTATTTTGGCTTTTCTGCCAAAAAAATGTATGCAGAGATTCCACCAAAGCACATGTATATATGTTTCTCCTGGGAACAGAAGAAAACCATTATCCGAAAAAGCCCTGCACTGTTATTAATCTCTGGGGCTTTATCCAAGTTTCATTAGGAATCTGGACATACTTGAAATGGCTTTCAGATAAAGCTGAATGAGTCTCTCTCTGTCTCAGAGGCTGATGCGGCTTAATTTCCTAGCTGAGATTTGGGTGGGTTGGGAATTGGGTAGGAGATTTTCAGCCACCTAAACCGGGAAGGAGGGAGTGCCTTAAAGCAACCCAATCTGCATGACTCGCAGGCACTTTCCATGGCTTCCTGGCAGTGTAGGGTGAGCAGGGATGCCTTGGTTGAGGGAAGCTCTTCCTTGAACTTGAAATTGCCTTGGAGACGCCTGACTCATGGGGCAGGAGAGCTGGAAGAGCCAGTCCTCTGGGGGTGGACAGCCTCCCCTAACCCCTGGGAGCAAAAGGCCAAAGCAGGGATGCTTTGGAATAAGGAGGGTGCTGAAGGCAGTCCCCTGCCTGCCCTGGACCAGGGGTCCTGGATGTGGCCACCTCAAAGCCACAGCAAGCCTGCCAGCCCTTGTAAGCCACAAGAGGGTGACAAAGTGCCATCCTGTGCTGTGGTGGCCCTGGACAAACCCAAAGGTGTCCCGGGCTGGCAGAGGACAGTGATTCCATTTGGAGGGCAACCAGAGACTCTTGGAAAGTCCTTGATGAAGTCCTGGATGGGAGAGAGTGCTGGCTGGAAATGGGATGGTGGTACTGAGGAGCTGGGGACTTTTTATTGCACCTAGCTTTAGTTAGCATCAGTTCTGGCATCAGCAAACCATTTTTCTTGCCAAAAGCAGGGGGAAACTCCCCAAAATTGCTGTAGCAGACAGAGAGAGAACCTTGCCCTTGCTCCCCCTTGGTGGTCTAATGTGAAATCCATGTTTTATAGTAATTTTGGAAGAACAGAGCTGCTCCATGTCTGTCTTTTGTGCTCATGGAGAGCTCGTGGCCAGCCAAACCTGCACCTTCCAGTGCTCCAAACGTGCTGAGACTTGGAGACATGGATTGGTGGAGGAGCCACCTGAACTCAGACAAGGTTGGGATGGAGGCAGCTTGGTGCCACTGGGAAAGGATGCTCCAGGAGCGTGTGCCACCTGAAATGATACTGAAAAGGGAAGATGCTCTGTTCCTCTTCTTTCTGCTTGGAATGTCCCCAAGGTGCCAGTGTGTGGTCACTTTGGACATGCCACACCACACAGGCTGCAGCCTTCTGTATGTCCAGGGCCATGTACTGCTGGTTGTCTTTTAGCCCTGTGGGGACTCTGTTGCAGATCCCAATCCTTGTGGCCTTCCCTGGAGAGAACCAGTGGTCCCTTCTGCCTCTTCTCTCTCCCACTGAGATGGTAGCATCCCCCATGGTGTAGTGTGGTCAGGAACCAGGGAGCTTCCTGCAGGATGATCTTTGCAATTCTGCTTCTAGAAGGACAACCCATGCTTCTGAGCAGCTGCCCGAGGCACTGTCCAAGACAGAAGACTGAAGTGCTCTGGGAGGTTTCCAAGTCTCATCTCCCCTCAGTCCCAGGAGGCTGGGGCAGCGGGTGTGGGCTCGGCGGCATCTCCAGCCTGGAGCGCCAGCCAGCTCCCCTGCAACTTCATCCGGGCTGGGATGGGAAGAGCCCGCAGTGCAGCAGACAGGAGGGTGGCTCTGCCAGCCTCTGATCTTATCTGCCGCTGAGAGCGGCTGGTGGGGGCTGGCCCTGCCTCCCGGGAAGGTCGGGCTGCCTGGCCGGAGAGCCGCGCGTTTTCCCACGGAGTGTGGATTCCTTTTACGCTGTTACAGGAGTGCACGTATGGATATGGTATATTGGGATGTATATTTGCAAATCCCCTCACTCCTAACTGTTATTGGTAAAAAGACGAGGGGACAAAGGGGTGATTGCCCCCTAAGTGCTTTGGGAGGTGCACGTGTGGCAGGGACATGGGGTGATGTGAAGGAGGGTGTGTGCCCGGGTAACTCAGGCTTTTCCTTGCAGCTGCAACTTCTTCACTAAGTTTACACTCCAAGGAAATTCTTCTCTGTTCTCTTTAAATACTAAAAGTAATTAGAAGCTGCTTGTGAGTAATTGCTTGGACTAAGGAGTCTGGTTTCATTTAAGTGGTTGGTATGAAATGCCTGATGGTTTGGTAGGGAAAAAAAAGTAAGAAAGACTCCTCTTTTAGGCTCCCAGGAGCTGCTGTGGGGTTAAAGCCCACCTTTCCTCACCCATCTGGGACTGTGAAGCTTTCCAAGAGGGAGGTGGGAGAAAACATTTTATCCCTTTAGAAGGGTGGGGAAGGGCTCGTTATGCCAAAACTAACGAGACTTGGGTTTTTTGGTGAGGAACAGCTGATCCCACGCTTACCTTCAGTCCCACAACAACATACATGAACATTTTCTGCCACTCCCCAAGGCAGAACTGTGAAAGTCTAAAGCCAATGTTAACGACCGGCTTGCAACACGCTGCCTTTTACAGACCTCAGTGAAAATTGTGACAATAAATCTGCCTCAGGCTCCAGTCGTTAAGTTGTCCTCAATACCACAAAAATCCCTGCAGATTTGGTGTTTACTTTGGCCCTGCAGACGCTGTGCTCTGTTACAGTGTTAATGGCAAGAGAGATTTTCGGGGCCTTGGCCGCGGGTTTGGATGAGCCGGCGGCAGGGAGCGGATGGAGGGAACGGGCTCCGTTTGGTGCGTTCAGCACATTTTATCAGCTTATCCGATCCGTAGGCAGATGAAACACTGCAAGTCAGGCGGGGTGAGAAGAGATTTCCCAACAGGGTAAGCAGGCATTTGGAGGCAGGAGGAGTGTGGGAACTGCAAGGGAGAGGAAGGTTTGGGACCTGGGGCTGAGGAAGGCTCTGTTCCCTTCTCCTGGCTGAGAGCTCGGGTTGAGGGGCAGAACTATGTGTGTGGCATCTCCTTGCACAAGCTCTGTATTTATCCCACTCCTCATGCTGGAGGCACATCCTGATGCATCCCAGAGACCATCCTGGAGATGTGATGCTGAGGAGCTGGACCAGGGCTGACCTGCGCAGCCGTTCCCATGTTATCCTTGCATCCCTGGGCTCTGGTCACCTAGCAACTGTGCATCAGATCGCACAGCAGCCTTAAATAAATGGTGTTTAGCAGGACTGTGAACCCTGCCAGGCCCCACATCCGCATCCCCACTGCTGCAGCCTCGGCTCTGGCAGCTCTGCAGTTGCCAGCACACAGTCTGTCATGTGCTGCCAGGGCAGCTACATAATCCGTGCTCATGCTTTCCCCTTCCTGAATCCCCTCCATCATCCCGGATTTAAGCCAGTCCTGTGGCACCTGGTACACTGGGAGCTGCTTTCAGCATATCTGAGAATCAACTTCTCCCAGGGCGGGATCCCAACCCTGCCTTGACTTGGAGCTGCATCCCCTGTTTTCATTTAGCTTGGTGTTTAGGGGAGCTGAATATGGGTTATACCTTTCCATTTATAGTTTTAGCAAAACATGATTGGATTTTGTTCCAGTCATTTTTTATCTTGACTAAAATGTCGGTTTTGAAGACCTATTATTAGCAATTTTTTGTATAGCTTCTGGATTACTGCAGATAATCATGAATCACCCTCTGCAGTATTGATATAGGTACTCTAAGCCTCCCAACAACCACCCTGTAAGTTATGCCTGCGATTACAAGCAGAAAACCCTCAATGGTAACAGGTGGGATTGGAATATGGGGATGGTGCTTCAGATCCAGTGCCTGCAGAGCACATTTCTCCAACAGAGCACATTTCTCCTGTGTGTGGCAGGACTCCTGGTACACATGCTGTGGTTCAGCTCCAGCTCCCAGTTCCAGCCTAGGACTTTGCTCCCAGCCCCTTCCAACCCCTTCTCTACGTTTGTCCTGTTTGGTGCCCATCTTGCCTTACATGGTCTCCCAGTGTTGGCTTTGGTGCTTTCTGTTCAGGAAACTGCATCTCTTTGCTTGATCTGGTGGTTTTACTGGTGCCTGGTGGGCAGCTGCCTGCACTGGAGTGAGCACAGCTCACCCATGGCTCCAGGAGGAGGCTGCTCCAGGCCCCCCTGCTTTGGAATGAAGTTATTTGCACCTATCATAAAATCTTAGAATCATTAAGTTTGGAAAAGCCCTCTAAGATCATCACATCCAACCATTAACCCAGAACTGGCAGTTTCACCCCTAAGCCATGTCTCTAAGCACCCAATCTATATGTTGTTTCAACACTTCCAGGGATGGTGATTCCACCACTTCCCTGGGCAGCCTGTTTCAATGCTTGACTATCCTTTCAGTGAAGAAATTTTTCTCAACATCTAATCTAAACCTCCCCTGGCACAATCTCACCCTGCAGAGTTTGTCTGCAAATGCCATGTGCTGCCTCTGAGGAATCACTCCTGGAGTTTTCTGTTTGAGTAAAATACTCCAGTGTTATCCTCAGTAAATTCGGCTGAGAGAAACTCGGTTTTATTCTCATTATTCTGCTCTGTTTCCCATTCAGGAGGGAGGAATATAAGCTCCAAAGTTTAATCCTAGATTTCTCTGCTGACAGAGCTCACTGCACAGCCAGGAAAGGAAGCTCTGTTTGGCTTTGGGTGCAGCTGATACAGAATCATGGTTGTCCTGGACCTCTTCTCTGCTATTTTAAAGTCCATAGGGTGTCTGGGTTTAAACCAGGACCTTCTGGTTTGACTCCTCTTGGGAAGCAATAGCAACAGCAAGGCTGCTGTGTTACAAACCCCGGGTGAAGGGAAACGTGGGTGCTCAGAGTTCAAAGTTCCCTCATATCTTGCTTTTCACCCTGCAAAAATGTCTGTGGGCACCCTGGGCCTTCGAAGAAACTTCAAAGGAGGCAGCACACCCTCTTCTATTAGCACTGGAGACTGATGAATAATAGAGTGGACCCACCCACTTGTACTTTAATCTGTCATGTTCTATGGAAATTAAGCCTTTCTTTTACAAGAAAGCAATTTGTGCTCTTGGCATCCTGGGCGAGAAAGAGCTCTCATCTCCTGCTGGATTATTGATACCTTTTGTATTAAGCAATGCAGTGTCTAATTGGGCTCTTTGCCTGTTCTGAACCACTCCCTAGACAGCGCTGAGCAGCACAGAGACCTTTGGAAAGGGTGGGAGCAGGAGCTTCCAACGCCTGTGCCCAGGGCTTGCTGCTGCCTGCAGGGATGGGGTGGGCAGAGAGCAGCTGCGGGGTCTGGCCGGACATGCTCCCTGCCCTACTCCTGCTCCAGCAGCACGGCTGTGGATAGCCTTGATGTAAAACTCTTTGAAATGCCACTCCTGAGCTTTCTGAGTTCGTCTCCTGCCAGGATGGAAAACAACCCTTGGTGCTGGGGAGCAGCAGCATCTCTGCCGTGGTCCCCCAGGGTGCTGAGGAAACACGTCCTGGATAAACAGGCGTCCGTTTGCCCGAAGGGGGCACAGGTGTGAGCCCTGCTGGCACGGGCAGGTGTGTTTTCCTTGTGCTAAAGTGGGGTTATAAACAAGCAGGGTGCTGAGGCCATCCTGCCCTGCCCTGCTGCGAGCTCAGCCGTGAGAAAGGGCTCCTTGTCTGGGGCAGGCACCTGAGCCAAGCCGGGGAGTGCTGGGCTTCATCCTCCTCGTGCTCCATGCCTTGGCTCGGGGCAGCAAGCAGAGCCCTGGGTGGGCACCCTGCCCACCGGCCGTCGCATCTCCTGCCAGCCCAAACCCATCAGCTGCCTTTGAAGAGGTTGCACCTGAAAGGGGAGATGGAATTTAAGGGCAGGCAAGAGCCAGGAGGCTGCCCAGCCCTGGGGAGGGGATGGCCAGTCCCTTGCTCTACTGTGGCTTGGGAGGAGAGCCAGGACCCTGGTGGGGTATCAGAAGGACATGGAGGGGCTGTGGCTGCCCCTATGGACCCAGGGGTTTGCTGGGTCCCTGCATACCTGTTGGCCATGGCTGCTCCAGGAGGGAAGCCTGTTCAGGGGCTCCACCAAAGGTGACAGGATGCAGCCTGGAATGGCTTTGGGATGGGGAGACATTTGCCAGGTGGGTGCTGGGAAGAATTGCTCTTTCTTTCCCAGGTGGGGTGAGGCTGAAAGTGATGCCAGCATCTTGCATACTTTGAGGATTGAGGAGTTTCTGTGTCTCCCATGATAAACCGTGTCAGGAATGAAGGTGGGGGAGTCCAAAATCAATAAGCTGGGGAAGCCAGTGTCAGGGTCACATGGCAGTGCTGCCAGAAACCAGCTATGCTAAATGCTTAAATCCTTCCTTCCGCTGCCTTGGGATCTTTTCTGCTTCAAAGAGAGCCCTCGGAGGCCAGGGAAATGCTGACTCTTTTTAATACATTTTTTTTAGCAAGTCCTTCTGGAAGGTGAATGTGTTGGGGGCAAAGTAAAGTCCACCCCAGAAACCTGAGCCATGAGAGCCTGATGGGACCAGGCCATGCCCACGTGCTCTCAATCTTCTATCAAACACTGTCACACCTGGGCAGGCTCCTCATCTCCAGCCTGTCCTGCTTGCAAAGCCAGACTTGAGTTGCTTCCTGTCACCCTCTCTGAAACCTGTGGGGATCCACATCTCAACGCATCCCTGGCTCACAGCAAAGGGAATTCTCCATCCAGACTGCCAAGCCACGACGTGAGCCCCAGGGCTCTGCCGCGAGGCTCCAGTGGGGAGCACCTCGCTTCAGGGAGTGCTGGATTTTGGGCTGGAGAAGAGGGAGCAGGACGAGGAGGGAGAGCACCCCGGCGACGTGGAAAGCTTGCCATAAGGCATGGGAAGGAGGGAGCGGTGCCAAACCCATGGGCTCCTCTCCAGCTCTTCAAAGCAAGTCGTTAGAGAGGAGAGGAGAAGGCGGCGAGCTGCAGTTTCCCAGAGGGTGGAGAAAGGCAAGGGAAAGAATATTATGTGAAGGAAGGAAAGCTGATGGACTGAAGTCTCCTGAATGAAAGAGAAGGAAGAAAACAAACATGAGCAGGAAGGCGTAGAAGTAATTTCACAGGAGGATTTGCAGAATCATTGAGATGCATCATCACAGTGACCAAAAACAGAAGAAAAATTCCTTACCCTAAGAGGAACTTTTCTTATTCAGGGCTTTTATTTCCTATTTTGCTGGAACTGCAGGACCTGGAGAGGAGGAAGGGGAGCAGCAGTGTTTTGATGGGGAACAAACCCTGGCCAAGCTCAGCATGTGTTGTTAGAGGCTATGGTTTACATTAGAAAAGACTCTAATACTGTGCTACGGCTTCCAAGTGCATTTTGATGGTGATGATTATTTTCAACTGCTCAAATGGTGTGAAATACAGGCAGGGAATTGAAAAAAAGACCATTTGGCTTCAAGAAAAAAATCCAGAGCCCCTGTCAGAGGGACAGCTGATGCTCTCCTCTCTGCTCCACAACGTGCTGCCTTGGTGGCTTTGGCATCCTGTGCCAGGGCTGCTGCTGCACCGCTCCTCGTCCTTTCAGCAATGATCAGGGTTGCATAACCAGGAACTGATGCAGATTTGCTGTTTCCTCCTCCTCTTGCTCCAGCTCCCAGAGAGTGAATTATGGCGTGTTCAAAAACCTCTGAGTTTCCCCAACCCAAACCCAAACCCTGTAATTTGGTGGAGGTCTTGCCGCAGCGGTTGTCACTAGAAAATTGGTTTCTATCCACAGGGTCCATGTGGCCAGAGGCAGAGAGGTGCTGGGCTCTGTGTGGGAAAAATGAGGTCCTAGAGTGGGCAAAAGAATAGGGAGGGCTGGTGGGGGAGGAGGCAGGTCCTGGCACTGCTTAGCAGAAATGCTGCTTGCCTGGAATGCACCAGGGAGGGAAGATGGTCCTTGGGGACACCCCTGGAGAATAAGACACTGGGGAGCAAAGAGTGCTCCTGACAGGGAGAAGTCCAGGAGAGAACCATTCACCAGGCTGAGGACATGATGTCCAGGGCCACCTGGAAGCTCCCAAAGTTAGTGGAGAAGCACTCACCTCCAGCCCCATCCTCTCCTGGGCTTGGCACTGGTGATGCCTCCAGCCTCTTTCCTTCACCACAAATTACCTGGCCAACCCCTTCTGTCAGCCTTTTCCCCCCTTTCTAGACAAAACAACCTTTCCCCATTCCTGGGACTGCTCCTTTCTTCTCCAGACTTGCCTAGCTTCTTTCATCATGCCAATAAAAGAGTAAATGCATCACACGCTGGCCAGGGAGAGTGGAAACCCTTAAACATCTAAGAGGTGAGAGCGACAAGAGGTGTTTTTCCGAGGCTCCCTGATGCCCTGTTAGGTCAAATGTCTTGCTCTGAAGCAGGAGAGAGGGGACTTATTAAAATCCTTTCATTTTTCTGATTTTTAAGGTCCTGTTTCAGCAGGCCGGAGGCCGAGGCGTGAGTGGGGCTGTTGGAGGGGAAGGGCAGCGAGCTGACGGCGTGCAAACAGATTGTGCAATATTTGCCTTGCACAGAGCTCCCATTGTAAAGCCTGGGAGTTCTGCTTCCAATAAATCCCCTGCCATAATGCCCCATTGATGGCAAGAGAAAGGCAGTATTGAGGGCTGAAACAGCTACGGCCTCGGGAAGGGTTAAAAAATAAAGAAAAGGGGGGAAAAAAAAAGTAAAAAAAAAAAGAAAGATTTGAGGCTTAGTTTTAAACTTTGCTGTGTGGCCCTCGTGGCAGATCTCAGGCACAGAGAAATATGTGGAGCCTGTTTGCATAACCCCATTTGCAGCGAGCACTTTCGGAGCCAAAACGCAAGTGCGGCCGGAGCTGGGGGCAGTGGGGAGAAAAAAGCAGGAAGGGCTGTGTTTATTTTCATTCTTGCCCCAGGCCACATAAAATTAATAATTAAAAAAAAAAAAGAAGAAAAAAAATTAAATATTCGGTCAGAGAACCAGCTGTGCAAATGTGAGAAACTGTGACAGATGCAGGGACATGGAGGGACTCGGTCCAGGCACTGGTCAGGGTTTGATGCCTCGCAGGTCATGCTGCTGGGCATAAAAGCACCAAAAAGGAGCATTTTGGGCTTTGGCTGGTGACTTTACCCTGGTTGCTGAGTGATTCCTCAGCATGGGGAGCTTGGTTCCAGCTGGGAAGGGTCTGCAGGCACCTGGAAGGGCTGGGCTGGGGTGAGGGTGGGTGATGCTCTGCCCACAGAGCTGCTGCCAGCCCCACATCCAGCACCCAGCTCACCTGATGGGCCTCCCCCTCATCCTGAACTGGTAATGCTGCTGCAGACCGGGCTGGGAGGGAGATCCAGTGTCTTTTGTCACCGCAGCTGATGTGATGGGAGGAGCAGGGCTGTCCTTGCCAGGGCAGATGCAGGACCAGAGCAGGCAGGGTCTGCTGGCTGGCTCAGCATTCACAGCCAGGCCGGCTGCCAGGGGAAATCTCCCCATTGTGCAACATGCTGGAGTTCTCCAAGGAAGCTCCTGGCTCTTGAGACATTTTTGAGTGAGGCTGGACGAGTGACTGCCTTGAATTAAGAGTGGTTGAGGGGGTGCCTGCAGGCCCTGAGTACTTTTTCCATCCCTAGACCTTGTGATGCATTAATCACTCTCAGAGCAGCTGTGCAGACAGCTTAAATCGTCCTGACCCCAAAACTCCAGACTTGTCATTTCTTCCTCCTCCCTGCTGGCCGCTCCCTTCTCCTGCCTCCTGTCATGATATCAGTGGGGTTCCATTGCACCCCATTTCCTGGGATCTAGAGTGTTTTCACTGCCCCCCTTGCTGCTTTTCACCCTTTTATCATTTTTTGGAGGAGCACTCAGAAGGTGTCCATGTGCTGCTGAGACCCAGCCAGCTGTCCCTGAACAGTGTGGGAGGAGTCACTGCCAACAAATTCATTATTTATTCACCCTTTGGCTCCTGGAAGAGCTCCCTCAGCTGAGTTAACCCTGCTGTTTCCTCCCCAGACCTGGGGCCAGCTTGGACCCATCACTGATTTAACTGAGCCTGCTGCCCTGGCTGGCACAGAAGGTCCCCTCCCCGTGTCAGCCTGTGCCCATGTCCCTGCTGTCACCTCCTTCCCTCCTTTCAACCCCCTGAGCTCTGGCCACTGACAGCAGCTTAAGCTCAGGATGACTCTCCCAGCCTGTGCCTCCTCATCCTAAGGGTGTGAGCTGGATGTGACCCATCACACGGCTGTGGAGCAGCAAATCCACACACCCAGGAGGTGCTTGGCTCTGCTCTTGCTCCTCAGAGGTGGGATCCAGCCCTGCTCCTCGTAGGTGGGCTCCAGACCCACTCCTGTGGCCACACATCCCTTCTGCTGCCCCCTCCTGCACCTCCCTCCTGCTCATCCTCTGGCCCCAAGCAAGACATAGTTTATCAGTGATCTGTGTTGCCTTGAACACAGTTTCTCTGCCGTGTCTCAGGCCTGACATCTTCAATTTCCTCTCTCATCTGTAACACTCACCCAAGTGGACCATTATTTATTATTTGGGAAGAGCTCTGGTTACAAGCCCTGGCGATAACTCTGTCTCTGGTTCAGGGTGTGTACAGAGCCATGTGTGCAGGAGAACACAGGACCCAGGAGACAGGGATCCCCTGCCTCCATTTTCCCTCAGTCAGGTCCAGGTTTTTCCAAGAGGAGGATATTGTTCAAAACTAAAGGTGTTGGGGAAGAAAAGGGAGGCAAGTGGTGGGAAGGTGTGAGGGAAAGGGAGAAGAGAATCTGGTGGAAGAAATGAGAGATGAACCCCTGGGGATTAATCAAACCTCACTGAAGGGCTTAGCCCAGCCCTTCTGAGCTGTTGAGTGAGCAGGGGTTCCTGCCAGCAGGGAAAAGCACAGAACACAGTTATCCATCCCTGCCTCCTGCTCCTGCAAGCCCCTGAGCCCGGGCTGAAGCTGGCTCTGACCTGGTCCCTGTCCTTGATCCCATCCTTTCTGCCTGTGTCTAAAGCTAGGAGGGAGAAGCCCATCCTCCCTTTGCTGTTCCTGGGAGTTCCTGGGAGTGAGGAGCCTTTGATCCCTCCTCCCCACTCCTCCATGGTGTCTAGGGCCCTAGGGAGCAGGCTGGTGTGGACACTTGGGGACTGGAGGGTCAGTAGAAGGACAGGGAGTGTGGGAGGAGCCCAGGGAGGGAGATCCAGCCCTTCCCGCTGGGGAGGGGACGTGTAGGGAGCCATGGAGCCATCTGTCTCATCTGCTCTTCTGAGCCAGTTCTGAAGGCAGAGCCCTCCCAGACCCCCAGTGAGCCCCCACCACAGCTCTGCAGTTGTGAGGGCAGGTGGGGTGGCTGGGCTGGGGGCTGTTGGGGTGCCCAGTGTACTGGGATCCCTCGGGTCCCCATCATTTTGGGACTGCAAACAGCCACAGGACTCAGCTCCCAGCTCTGACAGGGGCCGGTGAATGTGAGTGGGTTTGTGCTACCAAAATCCCCCTTCCTGGGCCATGTCCTTGGCTGGGAAAGTGGGGAGACAAGAAGGATACCAGGTACGAGAGCTTCCTGCTGCCTGATGAATGCTGGCCCTGCAGAAGGAATTGCACAGGGCCATTGCTCCTCTCTGCCATCTTCCCCCCTGAAGCATCAGGGCACTGGCCCCTTGTCCCAGCACCCCGAGCTCAGGTCAGTACCCCTGCACTGGCACAAGTCTCTGCTTCCCACCATGCCTTGCCCCTCTCTGGCTGTGACAATGGCCCTTTGCTGCCTCAGTTTCCCCACTTGGAAAATGGGTGCAGCAGCACCCACCACTCCATAGTGCTCTGCAAGTCCCCGAGTGGTTTTATTAACACTGAGAAGTTGTTGCAGCTTCTTCTTGTTCAGGATTTCTTTGGATGATGATCCTGTCAGTGTGGGCACCTGGCCCCAGAGATCCAGCCCTTCCCGCTGCCCTCCCGGGCTGGATGCTGCGGGGGCTTCAGCCGAGCATCCCACCAAGGGTCCTGATCCATGTGTCACACGCCTCGGTGCAGGCAGGGAGGGAAGCATCGGTGGCTCAGGGAATGCCCCGCTTAGGACCCTGCATGCCCTGGGACTTCCCAGCTTTTTTGCTGGAGCTGCTGAGCTGGGAGGGGCCGAGCCGGCAGCTCCCCATAAACCTGGCGGCTTAGACCAACTCCTGACAGATGTTGGGACTGTGCCTTGGAGCGGAGGTTGGGAAAAGGAGAAGGCGGCTCTTGCCCGGAGAGTGAGGAGGAGAGCTCGGCACCCCTGGGCTTGAACTTTAGCACCCTCTTCCGCAGGAGTTTTAAGACCAGGATCGTCGTATCCCGAGCGAGCCGTCTGGAGAGCCGGGCAGGCGCAGGGCTGGAGCGGACGAGAAGCCAGAGCAACTTTCTCTGACGAGGATTTTGTGGAGCTCTTCATAAAGAAATAACACCGGGGAGAAAACCCCAGGAAGGCAGGAAGTGTTTCCATCGCTCGGGACGCTGGTGAGCGGCTCCGGGCCGCCGGCAGTCCGTGCGAGGAGCCCGTCCTGCCGTGCAGATGTGTGTGATTGGAGCAGCGAGGCTTATTTTCCTTTGACTGAAGGCAGCCCAGCCCCGGCGGATTAAGCTCTTTGTGTGCACGCGAGTGTGCCTTGATGGAAGCTGCTCCCGCAAAACCGGCTGCGGGGGCTGCGGGGAGCATCCTCTAGGTCAGGGAGCCCCCCTGGAGGAGGGGGACACCTCCTGTTTTCGTGGCTTTGAGGCGATGCTGGGACAGTAACACCCTTGGCCGGCAGCACAGTGTTTCGGGATGGCCGTCTATGCCCTCACGGGTTTCTCGCTTGTCAGCCTGCTCAGCTTTGGCTATTTGTCTTGGGACTGGATGAAGCCCAGTTTGGTGGCTGATGTGGCCACAGACCCTATGGAGAAATCACTGCCTCCCACCTTCACCAGGCCACCGCACATCATCTTCATCCTGACCGATGACCAGGGCTACCACGACATCGGCTATCACGGCTCAGATATCCAGACGCCGACGCTGGACAGGCTGGCAGCAGAGGGTGTGAAGCTGGAGAACTACTACATCCAGCCCATCTGCACCCCGTCCCGGAGCCAGCTGATAACTGGCAGGTAAGCCAGTGCCTGCTCACAACCTACTCGTGTCCCCCTATTTTCCCTTCTCTAGGTTTGAGTGGCTTAACCCCAACTTGCTGCTAGAGCGATGCCCTGGTGTATTGGCAGAGGATGGAGATCCTCCAGCAGATCTGGATTTCTCTAGAAAGTTTCCTGGGTGAATAGTTGATTTCCACACAGGATAAATAGTGGCACATGGCAAGAGCAAAAATGTGGATGCTGCTGGGTAATGGATGTTACTTTGGGAGAGGGTGGTCTCTAGTCAGGAGGTGTTTGGTGATGGGCAAGGAGCTGTGTCCCCAGGTAGTCCCTGACACACTGGCCCTTGGAGATTTGCTGTGAGGCCCTTGGTCTGTGCTTCCCCTGCATGTGTGTTCAGTGCTGCACTGGCCAGCACAGGCTGGATGTTGCTCCATTGCCATCTCCCATGGCAGCACAGTCAGATGTCCCCTTATCCTGGGCCGTTCTGCCTTTTAGGATAGGTGGGGCTTTCTCTGGAACAGTGCTGTGTGGTTGGCACTCACTGTAGGAGGCAGATCCCACCAGACCACCTCCTGCTGAGGAGTGGGCCCCAGAGAGGTGCCTATGGATGTGGTCACCTACTGTCTGGAGTGGTGGAGCCCACCAGGGTCCAAGCAAAGGCCTCCCTTCTCTCCTGATGGTTTTTGAGGGGTCCCAGACATCTTTGTGGTGTGTAAAGCAGGGGAGGACAGAGATGGTGGGGACATTCAGGTGGGGCATTATAAACCCACTTGCTTGTGCTGCCCAGCCCTGAGACAGCCCAGCCACCTCTCCATGCTGGCATCAGTGGGGACAAATGCTGGTGGCATTTTTGTAAGATGTCTGCTGAGCCTCTCTCTGTGCTCTTTGCATCTACTTTTGGAACTTATGGTCAGATGAGGAGCTTCCTGTCCCTGTCTGGAGCTTGCTTCATTGGATTGGGTTTGGTGATATGGAAATCTGCGTTTGTTTTGTGTCTCTAACACATAAAGTGCCATCATGTCCTCACCCAGTGCTGCTCCTCATCACCATTGCTTTCCTCTGGCTCTTCTTTCTGGCAGGTACCAGATCCACACGGGATTGCAGCACTCCATCATCCGCCCTCGGCAGCCCAACTGCCTGCCCCTCGACCAGGTCACCCTGCCACAGAAGCTGCAGGAAGCCGGCTACTCCACACACATGGTGGGCAAGTGGCACCTTGGCTTCTACAAGAAGGAGTGCCTGCCCACTCGCCGGGGCTTCGACACCTTCCTGGGCTCCCTGACAGGCAACGTGGATTACTACACCTACGACAACTGCGACGGGCCGGACGTCTGCGGCTACGACCTGCACGAGGGGGAGGACGTGGCTTGGGACCAGAGCGGGAAATATTCCACCTTCCTCTACGCCCAGCGCGTCAGCAAGATCCTGGCATCCCACAGCCCTAAGGAGCCCATCTTCATCTACGTGGCCTTCCAGGCAGTCCACACACCCCTGCAGTCCCCCAAGGAGTACATCTACCGCTACCGCTCCATGGGCAACGTCGCCCGCCGCAAGTACGCGGCCATGGTGACCTGCATGGACGAGGCGGTGAAGAACATCACCTGGGCCCTCAAGAAGTATGGTTATTATGACAACAGTGTGATCGTGTTCTCCACGGACAACGGTGGGCAGACCTTCTCCGGGGGAAGCAACTGGCCACTACGGGGTCGCAAAGGGACGTATTGGGAAGGGGGAGTGCGTGGCATTGGTTTTGTCCACAGTCCCCTGATCAAGCACAAGCGTCGGACAAGCTGGGCACTAGTTCACATTACAGACTGGTACCCTACTCTGGTCAGCCTGGCCAGGGGCAACCTGAGCAATGTCCAAGGCTTGGATGGCTATGATGTCTGGCCTGCTATCAGTGAGGGCAAGGAGTCGCCACGCACCGAAATCCTGCACAACATTGACCCCTTGTACAACCATGCCAAGTACGGCTCCTTGGAGGATGGCTTCGGCATCTGGAACACAGCTGTGCAAGCTTCCATCCGGGTTGGGGAGTGGAAGCTCCTCACTGGCGACCCAGGGTACAGCGACTGGATACCCCCACAGACCCTGACCAACTTCCCAGGGAGCTGGTGGAACCTGGAGCGTCTCACTGATGGCCCGAGGAAGTCCGTGTGGCTCTTCAACATCACCGCCGACCCCTACGAGCGCTACGACCTCTCAGAGCAGCGCCCAGACGTGGTCAGGGCCCTCCTGATGAGGCTGGTGCACTACAACCGGACGGCCATCCCGGTGCGGTACCCTGCGGAGAACCCCCGGGCTCACCCAGACTTCAACGGCGGTGCCTGGGGACCTTGGGCCAGTGAGGATGATGGAGAGGACTGGGAAGGCGGCCGGGAGTCCCTGAAAAGCAGGAACAAGAAGAAGAAGAAGTGCAAGATCTGCAAGCTGCGCTCCTTCTTCCGCAAACTGAACACCAGGCTCATGTCCAACCGCATCTGACAGGACACTCTGCCAGCATCCACCCCTCCTGGCCAGGGTGGAGCTCTGGACTGCAGTGCCATGGGATGGGCGCGAGGGAGAAGGACAGGCAGGGAGGTGGCCAGTGCTCTCTTGCTCTCCCTTGCTCCAGGGTTCACTCCAAAACACTTCTCCCTGGCTGGAGTGGTGGCCACAGGGAGTTGCTCCCAGTGGGTGAGGAAGGGGGATGTGGTCTCTGTTGCGGTGCTTGGTGGTGGTGAATGACTGTGCTGAGCTGGGCTGGCCCTGCACAGCTGCTTCCAAAGAGAGGGACCCTTTCCTCAAGGATTCTGCAGCCATTCATAAGCTTTAAGTGTTGGCCATCGCAAGGGCAAGGGAAGCATGGGGGGCTCTGCCTTCATGTTAACTCTCGCCATTTCCCTCTATTTGCTCCTGGTTTGCAGCCTGCTGCCAAGCAGCTGCAACCCTTGCTCTTGCCCTGGGAACTCGAGGGCCTCCCCCAAACCCAAGACCACATTGCTTCTTTGTGGAGGGATGGATTCCTGACCATGGATGTCAGACCTGAGATCAGTGTGGCTGGACTAAGTCATGCTGCTACAGTGACCTCGTGCTATGGCTTTTCCTCTCCACTGGCTTGGGGGGCTGGGAGCAGCCCTGATGAGGAGCTGTGGCTCATGGAGGCATGGTTGGATGCTCCCAGAGGACAGGTGGTTCTCCTTGGCCCCACATTTGGGAGGCAGGTTTGCCCCAGGCTCTGGTGGTGGACTCTACATGGGTCAGCCACCCAGCAGAGCCTTTCGCCCAAAATTTGCCTGGACAGCCCCCTCATGTGCAAGCCTTTAGACACCCCTGTTCCTCCCTATGAATCTTACACATCCAACCAGCCAACAACCCCTGTCTGCCCCTTCTCAGTGCTGCAGCTGTCCCTGTCCCCACATCTCCTTGCTGAACCTGGGACAGAGAGAAGATCTCAAGAAGGTCTCCGCAGAAGCTGATCTGCTATTTTGTAGCTGCAGGACTTTTGAAGCCACAGTGGAGGACGGGGATGATGGGGACGTCTCCCGCCTGCCAGCACCGCGCCACATCCCCTCTCCACAGATGGGCACTGCTCTTCCAGCAGCGCACGCGTGGGGAGGAAAACACCTCCCCATCATCCGCTGCCGTGGGGAGCCAGCCCATCCCATCGCCAGGGGCCAGGGAAGCCAGCAGAGCTCCGGGCCCCCGCGCCTTCGGCGGGGTGAGAGCGCGCATACGTGCGCTCGCAGGAGAGCTGGCGAGGATGGAAGGGGGTAAATAGCTTTAAAATCGTTTTGGATGCATGGTGCATTTCCATTTACACAATGTGTTTTACATTTCTCCCCACAGGTTTCTCTTGGTGCAGCGTGTGTAGGCGAAGGCCCTGCTGTGAATTTTGAAAATAGTTATTTTTGTCTCTGGAAAATGAGGCCCGTTAGGACTTGTCAGCTCTTGGATGAGCAGTGTGGGCTTTCTATTTTTTTTCTTTTCCCCCCTCTCTTTCTCCCTTGCAAAATAACATTCATTTAAAATCTGTCATTGAAAGATGTGACAATTGGCAGCGTGCACACTGAATACCTTTCAGTGCTCTTTCAAGCCCTGTGTGTGAGAGAGGGATGAAGATGGGAAGAAAATGACATGTTTGTATTTTTTTTTTTCTTACTCTTAGCTGGATTATTTGGGGGTATTGGGATTTTCTATAGAAACAAAAGAAAAAAAACAGCTGACAGCAAGGCAGAAGAGAGGAGGCCTCTTCTTGTAGAGCTGGGAAGGAGTTTGAAAAGCTGGAGTGTGGCGGTGTGTGCGCCAGTCCCCGCTGCTCCGCGCACGCCCGCCGCTGTGCCATCCCACCCCGCTGGCTCCTGCATCCCTGCAGGCACATCCCAAGCACACGGCCATCAGCCCCATCTCCATCCCTGCTCCCTTAGCGTGTCGCTCCAGGAGGACTGGTCCCCGTGGCATCACCTGGGTGGAGGTGAGCCCCAAGATGATGCTCCACATCCTCAAACTACCTCAAAGCAGCCAGCCTGGTCCCTGGGGATGTGCACCATCGGCGGGACTGCGGCACCGGCTGCCGTTTGGCAAAGCCAAGCAGTTGCTGAAAATAAAGCAACACTTTGCTGAAGAAGAGGAGGCTGCTGCAGGCAGAGCCAAAGCCAAGGGAGAGCAGGGGGTGATGCTGCAGGGGCTTGGGAACAAATATTAGCTAAGGGAGAGTTGATGCTGAAGGGAATGGGAGAGCAGGGCTGGACATGAGGTGGTGACAAGGCTGGGGAAACAGCTTTCATTTACATATTTATATAAATGCATCCAAGTTTAGTCCTTATTTTATTTTATTTTCTTCAAAAATGGAAATTTCCATGAAAACATGCTTGATCTTTCTCCCTTCCCTTTAACTAACATCCCCATGAGAATGTTTGTCTGGTCTCACTTCCTCTTTCCAGTTTGGATCTGCTGGGCTGATGCTGGGTTTGCAGTCAGCCTGGCCACAGTGGTGGATCTGCTGTCATCTGTATTTTAATTAAAAAAGAGTTGGATTTTGAATCTTTGCAAGAAGAAACAGCTGAAGGGAAATCTTAGTCCCTGAAAACAAAGAGGAGAAGTAGGCAGGAGCATCTCTGGGTGCTTGGAGATAGCAAAGCCTCCAGCCTGAGGGCAGCAGTTGTCCTTCACCCCCGATTCCAGCTGTGCTGTGTCTGAACATTGGGCTGGGAAAGGAGATGCAGCTGCTGCCACGTATGCTCCTCATCACAGCAATGCTCATTAATGGTCTGTGCTGGGAAAAACGCAGCTATGTGCCAAAATCCCGTGTTTTCAGAGAGCTGAAGTCCCCTGGGACTGTGTGCGCGCTCTGGCTGCCAAGGGGTTAATGCAGCTGGAGAGATGCTCGGGCGGTGGAGTTCCCTGCACCGGGAGATGTGCTTTCACAGACAGGCTGAGGCTCCCCTCCTTCCCAACCTCCCTTCAAAGCGCCTGGCAAGCCCCAGGCAGCTCCAGAGCCCAGCAGGAGCTGGGGGCCCGGGAGGGAAGGGGCAGGGGGTGCATCCCCTGGGTGTAGGGGGGGGCCCGGGAGGGAAGGGGCAGGGGGTGTATCCGGGGCCCTCGGGATGGAGGGGTGGCGGTGGCTGCCTCTCTGTCGGCATGGACTGCCTGTCTGCACCGTGGCTGTTTGCTGGCTGGAGCGGGTGGGAAGGGGATGGGCTGGGAATGAATGGAGTTGGGATGGGATAGAGATGGGGAGGAGGATAAGAGGAGGGTGGGACTGGGCTGGGCTGGGCTGGGCTGGGAAGAGGAGGGGAGTGGGATAGGATGGGGATGGAATAGGGATGGGATGCATCAGGCAGGACTGGGGGTAGGTCAGAGCCTCTCCAGCCCCACAGGCAACTCCCATCCGAGAGAGAGAAGAAGCCCAGTGTCAGGACAGGGGATGGGCATCCCAGCAAACTGCCCCAGTGGGAGAGTGGCAGAGCACCGTGAGCACCTCAGAAGGTGCTCTGCATCACAGGCACTTGTGTCCTTTCTCATGCCAGTGATCTGAGGACGTGTGGTTTTGCAGATTCCCTCCACTCAGATCCAGTGCACGATGGTTCCAGGGAGCCACATGGCACCTACTGAGTGTTCCCAGGTATCATGGACATGTCCCCAGGAGGGTCTTTGCCTATGAATTCTGCTGTGGGGGAGAGGGTGCCCTGTCTCAGCCCAAAGCAGCTTCCTGTGGTTGCAGGAGCAAGTGCTGGGCCCTTAGGGACAGGGCACGTTCACAAACACAGCCCTAAATGTAAATCAGCTCTCCTCACCACGGTATTTATAATCTTATCTAAAAATAACCCCAAATTCAGCTTCCCAGAGGACAGCAACTGAGCATCCCCCAGACCCCAGCTTGCATGTGAGACTGTCCCAGTAATTTTGGGATCTCTGCAGTATGTAATTGTCAGCCTGGCTGGTTTGGTGTGCGAGGCACTGCTGCAAGCCCCATCCCCTGGGAGCAGGGGCACCTCCTGCAGCCCCCCCAGGACACGTGGATCCTTCCTGAGCTGCCCATCCCATCTGGCTGGGGTTCAGCATCCGACCTCGTGTGCCCACTCTGGGGCAGCCCCAGGCTGGGGTGCAGAAGCCAAAGCTCTGCAGGCAGAGCTGGAGCAGGGTGTGGAGAGCAGGGTGCATTTTTGGAGAGGCCAGCCCAGTGATGGAGAGGAGCACTGGGGATGAAGGTCTCCATCAGGTGGCCAGACCCGAGCATGGCAGCAGGAGAGCAGCATGGCTCCCAAAGCCCTGCAGGAGCAAATCCTGGGATGGCTGGGAACAGACACGTCCTCAGAATATCCTGAGGCCTCTACAGGGGAGCCCCGAGCCCAGAGGTGGAAGGTTCCACCCAGAGCTCCTGCTCCCCTCGGATTGTCCCCAGGCACCCAGGATTGGGACCACGCAGCAGTTCCTGCTTGGGAAAACATTACCAGCAAAGCAGAGCATGTTCAGCACGCAGAAGTCTGACACCCCCTTACCCTCAGAAGGAAAAATGTCGAGGAAAAGGAAAAAAAAACAAACCAAAAACTGAATAGAGAGAAGAGCAGAGAGGGAGAAACTTTTCCTGGAGAGCCGCGTCTCTGCCAGGCAGGAGAACCCTGGGGAGGGAGGCAGGGTCCCCGTGGGGGACTGTGCCACCAGCCCCTGCCCGGGTGAGGGGTTTGGGGTGTCAGGGCTGCAGCAGGGGCCCCGGGGGGAGGGAGGGGACAGATCCCTCCTCCTGGCTCGGGGAGCACGCAGAGTCACGCGTGTGGGGTTGAGCACGTGTGGCAGTGTGGGGGTGGGCACGGGGAGGGGGGCAGGTCACATTGCGGAGCTCACGGGGACACGAACAGCAGCGCAGGTGGAGGGGCGTGGGAGGGAGGCAGGGGCACAGAGCTGCCCACGGGCATCCGTGGGGTCTTGGGAGTGGGGGGCTCTTGCTCTTGCCTCTAGGGTTCCAAGGGGCTGCTGGGGGCTGGCAGTAAAATGCTGGGGGAGGAGAGCACTCCCACAAACATCCGGATGCAGCGGCCCCCACGGCTGCCCCCCGCCTCCTGGCACAGCCCTGGGGTGGGGAATGAAACCCCCTTTTTTGTGGGAGCAGCATGGGGAGGAGTTGTGCAGATGCCTGGAGGCGTTTTGGGGACCGCTGTGTCCCCGGGGCACGGGTGGCACAGGTGCATTGCCTGCAGCCCAAGTGAGGGTGCCTGGTGTGCTCTGCCCATGCCAGGGCACGGCCAGGGTGGGTCTGGAGGTCATCGGCCCTTGGGGACTGTGGCCCCATCCCTGTGCCCAGCCATGGCTGGGAATCAGTCCCTGCTCTGCCAGCAGGGTCCCCTGGATGGGAGCAGACAGGAGCAGGAGGCTGGATGCAGGGATGCAAGGTGGGGATGAAGGTGGGTAATGGTGCAATTAATGGAAAAGCCATTAGACCTTTCTCCTCCTCCCCCTCCTCTTCCTCACTCCGCCACTTGCTGTCCTCCTCCACTTCCACCTCCTTTCTTCTCTCCCTCTCTGCTCCTCCTCTCTCCCCTCTCAAAGATTTCTCCCTATTTTTGTCTGGTTAGAACCTTTTCTTTTCCTTTTAACCCTTCCATGGCAGCCTGAAAGGGAGCTCAATCCATCTCAGCTGCCAAAGGCAATGCTCTCCCAGCTGGCACAGGGAGTCCCTTCTCCTGTTGTGAGGAGGGCCCTGCTGCTGCAAAATCATCCAGAAATGGGACAAAAGCTTAGTAGAAAGCTCTGCTGGGGGAAGGCAGCAGGTGGAAAGTGCAAGGGGTGGTGTAGACAGAGGGGGTGCTGCTGGATCCCCAGTGAGGGCTGGTGGGGACTCGGAGGGAAACCCCTTCCATGAGGTTTTGGACCTCACAACTCCACTTTTATTGCACTTGTTGTGCTTTTTTATGTTCACACAGCAGAGAGGCGACTCAGCAGCAAACAGTCCAAGGACTGGGGGGCCAGACCTTTGTCCTATTCCCACTTTGAAACTCCCCCCTTTCTACCCTGGCTTGGGCAGCCCAGGACACAGCAGCCCAGGACACAGCAGCCCAGCCCTTTGCTCCCCTCCAGCTGTGCCTCAGGCCAGGCTGCTCGCCCCTCTCTGGGGGGGACCCCAGGGATGCAGTGGGCAAAGGGGGAGTGGGAGCAGCCAGCCCTTCCCTGCAGTGTGATCAGGGCCAGCCCCTCTGGGGACCCTGGCTGAAGGAGGGACGGTGTGGGGACCTGGGGACCTGCCATGGTTTCTCCAGCTTCTCCTGACACACTTCTGCTCCATCTGCTCCCTCCTGCTGCAGCGTGTCCCCATCCCACAGCCCCCAGGGCCCCCAGGAATGCTGCTGCAGGTACCAGCAGGGCCTGTATTTTTTTTTTTGGGGGGGGNGTGGTCACCATGGGGACGGCGATGCTGACGAAGGCTTGTGAAGCTGAGAAGACAAATTGCCCTCATCATTATCTCTGGGCTTGTCAATCAAATATATTCCCTTATTTACCTCAGCGAGGAGAGAGCCCCGGGAGCACACGGAGAGGGAGGGAGCCAGAGGAGAGCTGCTTGCCCCAAACTCCGCACCGGGAGGGAGCATTTCCAGCCCCTCAGGATGGCCACCATCACCTGCAATCGCTTCACTGAGGAGTACCAGCTCTTTGAGGAACTGGGCAAGTAAGTTGGAGATGGGGCTGGGATGCTCAGAGCAGGCTGTGCCCTGGCTGGGAGAGAGACTCAGCGGTGCTGGGAACTGCTGGAGATGAGGGAAAGGAGATGGGCATGGAGAGAATGCAGTGGGAGTCAGACAGGGCACGCGAGTGAGGATGGGGGCTTCCGGCCCCAGACCTGCTTCTCTGTCCCCAGCTGAGTTCAGGGGATGCTGATGGGGGCTTGGGACACCCCAGAGGTCTGGAATTACCTGGGAAGGGCTTGGCTGCCCCTCTTATGGAAAAGCTGCTCCCAAAAAAGAAGGCTGCTAGCTCCCTTGGGAAGTTCTCCAGCCGGGAGGAGGGACAGGACAGCTGAGGAGGAAAGGCAAAGCAGTGGACACCCCTCACATTTCTTTAGGGAATTTATCTGTGTGGATTCACTGGGGCTTGACTAGACCTGCAGGAGACCCAGTCTGCCTGGCAGCCCCTAGAGAATCCTGGTGGCTTTTGGAAAGATCCAGGGTATTCCCCATCCCTGTCCCAGTGTGGGTGAGCCATAGCCCTGTCTGACCCTGCTTTCCTTTTCAGCTCCTCGGGTCCAGGTGCCATCGCGTGTGCCTGGATCAGTGTGTGTGTGTGTAGGGCTGCCTGTGCCCAGCGAGGGGGTCCTGGGGGCACTGAGCACCCCCGGGTGCAGCAGGGGATGCCAGGTTCCCCGTGTGGAGGGATGCTCTGCATCCCGCCCAGCGAGTGGCTGTGAAACGGGCGCAGGAGGGAGCAGGCATGTGCCTCTGTTTTGGTTTCTGTGCCTTTTTTTGGAGCTGGTGTGTAAATCTGGGCCGTGTGGCCACCGTGCCTTCGGAGTGGCTGGCAGCATGGTGGTGGGCTCAGGGTGCCCGTGCTCTGGAGGGGAGCTTTGTCCCTCGGTAGGCACAGGGATGCTCCGACCCCGCAGCCCTGCACCGCCCGGCGCAGAGCAGCCTTGCCGGAGCGTGAGCCCAAATGCACGTGGGCGGTGAAACGGGGGCGAGGGACAAGGGAGAGGGCAGAGATGGGGACGTGGAGAGGCTGAGACAGGAGGACTTTGTGCTGGCTGGGCTGAGTGCTGCTCACATTCCTCAGCCAGACTGTGGCACCGGGGTGCTGCTACAAAGTGCAACTCTGTGGAGGCAAATGGACCCCCCCTCCCCGTCCTGGGACATTCACACCCATCCTTGTGGCATCAGGGTGACAGAGGAGCTGCTGGACAGCAGGGGATTGGGTTGGAGAGTGGGTCTCTGTGGCCCTGCACACAGGGGGATGGGCACTCTCCAGGGAGCTGGTGGCAAGGTGGGATGTGGGACCTGCTTTTTCCAGACTTTTCTCGGCTTTTCGGGGCTCTAAGGCGTTGTGGTGGTGGCAGGGGGTGGGCAGGTGAGGCAGTGGCTGCTCCGTGCCTGTGGTGAGGCTGTGGGGCTCTGGCTGGGCAGAGGTGGCTGTGGGGATGTGGAAGGGAGTTCGCAGACTAGGAGTGATGGGGGAGGACCAGGAGGGCTCCTGGAGGTATCTAAGCTGCGATGCTTTGCTGGGTGGGTGCTGACTGGAGGGCTGAACACCCAGGCACGGGGGCTGCCTGCATTGCCCGGCACTGTGGTGTAAAACCACCTGGACAGATGCATTTTTAAGGGACTAAAGGAGCAAAGCTGGAGCAGCAGCTCACCAGCCCCTGTGAGCATCGCCCCCGACCACCCAGTCCTGGGGTGATGCAGGGCAGCAGCCCCAGCTCGGTGCATCCCACAGCTCCTCCATCCACTCGAGGGCAGGTACAGCAGCAGCACTGAGGCGTTCCCCAGTTAGGGGCTTCACCAGGTTAGCCAAGGTGCTGTGGGGCTGGTTGGGGATTTTCCACTGGGATGGTTTCCAGCACATCCTGGCACATTCAAAAATCAGCGGTTTCCCACGGGGAAATTTCTGCTTCATGGGCTTAGAGAGGGAAATCAGGACGAAGTGCCGCACCTCTGCTCTGCTGCGGCAGCTGCTCGCTGGGAAGTGTCGTTCCTCCTCCGGAGAGATGCTCCCGGTGCCGCTCGGGGTGGGTCTGTCCTGGCAGAACGGCTCTCCCCGCACCAGACCCTGGCGGGGAGCAGCGTCCTGCAAGGATTCAGAGCAGAGAGGGTCCATCCTGAGTTTGCTGTCCCCAGGGGATTGGGGCGGGCTGTTGCGGGGCACACAGTGTGTCCCCAGCCCGCTGGCAGGACGGCAGGTCTGGCTGCCAAGGCTGCTGCACCCTCCCTGTTTCTCCGCCGTTTCCTCGGCTGTCACCCACCCTGACAACCGGGCAGGTGCGGCTTTGAGATGCCACAACCTAAATGGCAGCACCTCGGTGGGGCTTTGGGGGCAGGCAGAGATGGGGAGGGAGATCTGCGGAGTCTGCCCAGCGAGGCACAAGCCCTTGGCACATCCCTGCGCCTTCCAGGCATGGGAGGACATCTGTCCCGAGCGGGGGACACGGAGCCGGGGAAAACCCACTCCTGCGGCAGCCCCCGCAAAGCTGAGCGAGTGAAGGGCTGCTCCGATCCCCCACGCTTGCGGCAGGGAATCAGGCGGAGGGCGGGGGGCAGCGGGGGGGACAGGGAGAGGATTCTGCCCACGGACCCCCGGAGTAGGACAAACATGAAGTGCAGCTCCATCGGCGCCTCCAAATCCGCCCCCGCAGCAGGTTCAGGGAGAGGCTGGAGACAATTACCGTGCCGAGCCGTAGGATCAGCCCCTCCGCTCCCGGAGCTGCAGGAGAGGGGGCTTATTAAAAAGGAAAAAAAATATGGAGGAACAAAAAATCCCCAGCCCACACTCTTCTCTCTAGAAAAGAGAAAAAATGCCTCGGAGGAGGAGGAGGTGTTGAAGAGGGGGAGGGTGGCAGCAGCACAGCCGGGCACTGGCAGGGAAGGTGTGAAAAAGGGAGAAGCGGAGCATCCTGGTGGCAAAGCCACTGCTTGAGCTGGTGGGGAAGGCCGTGGGGACAAAGCATGGGGTCATGCCTGGCCTGGGGATCAAGGGACAGAGGCTGCAGGGCTGGGGCTCAGCAGTGCCAGGGCTCGGGGCTGCAGAGACAGGGTTTGTGCTGGGCTGTGGGTCCAGCATCGCCCTGCGCTGGCAGCCAGGCAGGTGACAAGGACATTGTCTGTACCCACGGCCCTGCAGGTGATGTACCCGTCCCCTGCTCAGACTGGGACGTGTTGTCTCATCCAAGCCAGGCAGAGATGGGGGTTCTCAGCTGCCACCAGGGTTGTGGTGATCCCCACCCAAAGACCCAGCACCCTGGAAGTAAAGGGACACGCTGCTGCCCATGGCCAGGGAACAGGAGATTGATTCCTTCTTTCCAGAGGGGTTTCTTGCAGCTCAGAGGGGCTAAGCTCCCTGCCTGGCACCCCCAGCACTGCCTGCAGTGCTCCATGAGCCCCTGGTGTGGAAGGGGATGCTGCCTTTGCCATGAAGATGCTGTATTTAGATGGAGCAAAAGGTTGGGGTTTTTTCCCCTAGGCTGGAAAAATCCTACATGGGACTGAGTAGCAAGGGAGCAGCCTGGCACTGGGAGTAGAGCCTGGCTGGTGGTCAAACACCCAGTGTGGAGGGTTCCTGGCCAATGCAAACCCACTTAAGGACCCAACTGGAACAAGGATGGGGGTATGGCAAGCATACTGTACTCCTGGGCATCCTGCACCTGCATACAGTGTTCCATGTTCCACCCATCCTCCAGGCACACAGGGTTTAGCTTATGCTTTACAGACCACAAATAGACATTTGGTTTCTGTTAGGAAGGTCTGGAGGAGCCAAAAGCCAGGAATGCAGCTGGGGGAGTGAAACAGCTGCTTCTCATGGCTCCCCCTTTTTCACTGTTCAGTGCAAATAAATAGATGAGCAAGTGGCTGGGGACACTGGCACCAGGAGTGACCATTGGTCCCCAGCCTCCAGTGGATCTGGGACACCCACAGCCCTCCAGCCTCCTGCTGGGTTCTGCAGTGAAACCCTGAGCTGGGGCAGATGGACAGCCCTGCTTGCTGCACTCTCTGCTGCAGACTGTCCTGCCACTGCAGAAACATCACACATGTCTTTAGGAAGAAAAATAGAGAAGATGAGTCCCAGGGATCCACAGGAGCCCACAAATCTACACAGTGTGGGGTTCCCAGCAGGATGAAGAGAGCGAGACCACAGGGCTGTCAATAGCTCTGGTCTGCCTACCTACGGCAAGCTGGATACGAGGCATTTCGCCCACCCTTTCCAGTTAATTCTTCCCCAGGATTCAGGGATATTAACAGCTCAGCTCTTTCAGCAGCCAGGATTAAATGGCAGGACGGGGAAGCTGGGAAGCACCAGGATGTTTTCCCCCAACTCCTGCCTGGCACGTGCCGTGAGCGATGCTCTGCGCGGCAGCGCTGGGCGCGTGGGCTGCCGGCTCTGCTGGGGCTCCATCCCCATCCCTCCACACCCGCTGCTCGCCTGCTCTCCTAAAAATCACATTCAAACCCAAATTGCCTGTCTCCACCCGCCCCCGCCGCTTAAATCAATTATCCGCCGCTCTCGCCAGCCCGCGGCCTTTTATTCCTCGGCAGGGAGTTGGAGTGGGGTGAAGGGGAGTGGGGGAAGGTGGGGCAGGAGGTGGGATCGCTTCTGATAGTTGTTATTTTAGCGATTGGAGAGGTTTGGCAGGAAAGGGAACCTGGCACAAAGGTTGTGCTCAGCAGGGCTGGAGCGTGCATGTGTGTGTGTGTGATTGCAGTGCTGCAGCTCCCAGCATTGCGCCGGCACTGGCAGTGCCACGAGCTGGCAGGACTTGGGGGATGGGGTACCAGGGCAGACAGGAATCTTTGGACTCGTGCTTGCTCACCTGCCAGACCCCAGGAGAGCTTTGCACGTGTGCAAGGTGCAAACAGCATCCATCCCTGTCCAGCTGGGCTCCATCCTCGCAGGGTCCCCTGGGCTGTCCCTGCCTGGGTGACAGTTTTGCAGTGGAGGGGGGTCTGGCACTAGTCACTGCTGCCAAGTCCTGCTGTGACTGAAAGGTCTAGAACAGAGAGTGCCACACAAACTGAAGTGGCTGAGAACTAAGTGCCAACTGCAGCCATCACAGTTTCTCTTGGGAACCAGAGCCCCCGGTAAATCACTGCCCCTTCCCTCCTGGCAACAGGTAGGGCAAAGGCAGGAGGAAGAGGAGGAAAAGTGCACGGTGCTTGGGGTGCCCCAGAGGAGCACGGAGGGGAGAAGCCCACATTCATCTCTAGGTCTGCATGTGCCTCCTCCCCTCATTCCTCAAGGACAGTGGTGCAGAGAAGCCGGCTGAGATCCCTCCACGTTTTGCACAAGTCCCTGCCCCAGTCAGCACCAATCCCCATCCCCATCCTTGTCCCCATGCCTGTGGCTGCCCCTCACCCCACAGCACACGAGGGCTGAGCTGTGCCCGCTCCCACACCAAGCCCTTCACCTCTGTCCCCTCCTGTTCCAGGGGCGCTTTCTCCATCGTGCGGAGATGCGTGAAGGTGTTGGCAGGACAGGAGTACGCGGCCAAGATCATCAACACCAAGAAGCTCTCTGCTCGAGGTCAGTACTGAGGGTGTTTTGGGGAAGGCAAGAGGTGAGCAGGGCTCATGTAGAGGGGAATTTGTCCCCTCTGCATGGTGCTGGGATGATGCCTTTGATGTGCAATGAGGTGGGGGGTCTTTGATTGAGGAGGACCCCTCATCCCACCCTGTCCCCGCTGCGGCACTCACTGAGCTCCCTGATGGATGGGGTGAACATCCCGAGGAGGTGTCTTGGTGGCTGCTCACCACATCCCATCTGATCTCAGGGATGCATCCACAGCCTGGCTGTGCCAAGGCTCAGGGGAACTCCCAGACCCCAATCTGCCTCAGGAGCCAGAGGACCCCATTTCTGTCCCTGAGATCCCCCCACCACCCTGCACACACATTGCAGCAAAATGATGGTTACAGCCTTGCAACAAGTCAGACCACTGCCAGCTTTGGGTGCAGGGTAGCACAGTTATTTTGGGAGCATAACCTTCTGAGAGGTCCCCTGCTGATACCCCATCCCTGCTCTGGGGTCTGTAATTTTCTTACTCATATACCTGCATCAGTGAAAGGGGAACATCCCTTCACGGGGGGGTTGAGTTCATTTCTACCTGGAAATGGGCCCTCACCCCTCACTGCCATCTGCTCTGGTGGAGCACGTTGGCTGCTTGCTGCTGGAAGAGCTGCTGGAGGGTCTGTCCTGGTGGGTTTACCTCTAGTGAAGCTGAGATGAGCCAGCACAGAAATCATCAACCAGCACAGAAATCATCAACCAGCCCTTGCCCCCCTCTGCCCCACCTGCAGAGGAGCTGTGGTGAGGTGCATTGAAAGGACGAGGCAGCAGATGCTGTGTCCCCGCTCCGGCTCCTCCCTGGCTGTCGGGAGTGCAGGATGTGTGCTGGGAGGAAGCACCCTGCCAGGAGGGTTTAATTAACCTCCCTCAGCGTCTCTCCCAATTCTGCTGACCTCCGAAGGCAAAACTGAAATGCAGAAAAGAGTGACAAGCTCCTTTCTGACCTGGAATTAAACCAGCATGTCGCAGTATCCCTCCCACAGTGCTGCCAAAGCGGCACAGCACCAGCGCTGAGCCCCCGAGGTGCTCCCTCACTGACCCCTGCCCCTCCTCAGGGATGCAGGTAATTTTCTTCCTTCAAAGCCAAAGGCTGGGCTCTGGGCAGGGTGTGCAGTGCTGGGCTCAGCCCTTGGCTCCTGCCCGTGTACCCCAGCTGGCAAACGCCTCCCAGTTTCCAGGGCTGCCTGGAGCAGCAGATTGAGCCGCCCTCCCTTTGCTCCCTGCTGCCTCCGCTCGCCTCCTCCGGCAGTTTGCCCCTCTCCATTCTCTCCTGGGGTTTGTGCTGTCCCTGCAGTGCCCAGCATTCCCCTGGAGAGGCTTTGCTGGAGTTATTTTCCCTGCTCTGCCAGCTGGAATCACCAGCGACTTTGGCTAATGGTCTGAAACCCCCCATTTCTGCAGTGCTGGCAGGGAGGATGGCATCTCCCCAGATACAAAAGACAGGTGGGGAGAAGGTGAGAGAAGCTGCAAAACATCCCCAGTCATGGTCTGTTTTGTTAGACATCCTCCTGGCTGCCAACCCAGAGGGACCAGAAGGAAAGCAGGTGGAGATTTTGAAGGAAAGATGGGGTTTGGGTGTGTGCAGGAGCTGAGTTTGTGGGGTAGGAGAGGCCATAACCCACTTCCCCATTGAAGTGCTTGCCCCACTGGTCACACTGTCCCTCCATCCCATCTCCATCATCCACCCCACAATGGACTTTAGTTGTGAGGACAGCCTGAGCTCCATCCTCTCCCTGTCACCCTGTCCCACCCTGGGAAGGCTGTCACCCATCGGGGGAAACAATGTGGGGAGCTGAATGAGGCAGCCAAGGTTATCTCAGCCTTCAGCTCACAGCCTCCAGCACAGGCTGCAAAACTCAGCCCAAGCCCCAGGGAGCCTCTGGGACAGGATGCTGAGCCCTGGGGAAGGCTGCAGCCCTGCAGAGAAGGGGCCGTGCCTCTTTCACGGCTCAGCGGTCGGAGACACCCAGGTTTGGTTTGATGCAGAGCGAGACTCTGGGGTGTGAACCTGCAAGGTAGCAGTGATAGCTCTGAGAGACAGCAGCCCTAATTATATCCTTGCTTGTCCTGGCTGCTGAGTGCCTGCACAAAATGCCTCCAGTGAGACACCTCCATGCAGGGTGGATGGGTCAGGTGTGAGCAAGGAGAGAAGGGCAGAGGAAGAAACAAAATGATTTGCAGATTCATTCTGAGCTGTCCCAGGGCAGAGGATTTTTTGGCTCAGCTCAACTTGCTTTGCCCAGAGCTCTGTTGCCCAGTCTCACATCCCCAAGACTGCTGAAAGCTGAGGAGTAGGACCTGTGCTTCCTGTTTGGAGAGAGGCACCGGTTCTGAGCTGGGGTTCTGCAGTGGAGGAGAGCAAAGCCCTGGTGTGGAATGGCTGACGATGCTGAGGGGGAGTGAAGCCCATAGCCTCATTTCATCCTCACACCTTTCCCTGCTTCACTCTGCCTTCAATTGCTGAAATTGTACCATGCCAGGCCGGAAATGTCCTGGCTGATTGCCTGTGCCTGGGCGAAGAGGAGAAAAAGGAACAGTGCTGCCAGCAAGGATAACCCAGGCAAATCCAGGGTATCTGGGAGGTGATCAGAGATTGTTCAGCAAAGAGAAGGGAGAGGGGAGAGTGAGGGATCATTCCAAACCCAAGATTGCCCATGGCATCAGTGCTTGAGGGACTTAGCCAGGGACTGCATCTGTGCTGGGATTGTGCCCAATTGAGCCCTGATGCAAAACTTATCCCAAAATCCATAACTCTTCAGCAAAAAGAAAAAAAAGCTGCTCCATCCCCCCAGGTTTCCTGTGCCAACACCTCCTCTGAGAGCCATTGATTCCCTTCCTCAGATCCTGATTTAGGGCCGTTGCCTCTTTCAGATCACCAGAAGCTGGAACGAGAAGCCCGGATCTGCCGTCTCCTGAAGCACCCCAACATTGGTGAGTGCACCCTGCACCCCCACTGCTGCTGCTCCATTCCTGGCTCTGCTGCCCACTTGCCCTCCCACGTCCCATCCAGGGCTGGGGAGTCTCCATCCATGACCCAGCCCTGCCTGCAGCAGCACGGACTGTTCGTCCCAGAGGCTGAGAACGGCTCGGTGTCGTCCTGCCCGGCTGATCTGCAGAGCCATCCCTCCTCTTCCTCACGGGAAACACCATCTTCAAATGGGGTCATGGGAAAAAAAGCCCCCACTGGGCACAGGCGGACTGAAGTAGGTCCGGACTAACCCATTTGGCCATAGCTCCCTCGGGGAGAAGCGGAGCCCCTGGAGGCTGCGAGAGGCTATTTTTACTGCTCTCCCCCCCTCGGGTGCCGTATTCCTCTGCATGCTCCAAAAAGCGGCTGCAGCTCGGAGCAGCAGCAGCGGCAGCGCGGGGCGTGTAGGAGGAGCGATGGCGGGGGGGAAGCGAAGACTTTCCCACCGACCGTCCATCTGAAAGTAGCCTCCTTCGGAAAAGCTGTTTCAGGAAAACTCCTGAGCCCCTGCAAAAGACAAAAATAGGCCAGAAGGAGAGAGAGAGAGGGGAGGGGAAAAAACTGCAGTAAAAAAAAAAAAAATCCCAAACTCCATCCTGGAAGCGATGCTGATGCAGGCTCTTGATCCTTGTGGATGGTCTGGATGAACCCCTTCTTCCCTCTGCTGCACCCCAAGATGTACCAACCCCAGTGAGGTCCTGCAGCTTTAGGGAAAGTATTTGGTGTTTTCTGCAGCCCTCTCAACCCGCAGTCGGGAGCTGGGAGGGTTCCTCTGTGGCTGAGCTGCTCCCTGGCCCCCTCACTGCTCCGGTGACCTGGATCCATCCTTCCCCAGGAGCTGCTGCAGCAGATTCAGGGAGCTAGATCCAGGGCCACTGGGACAAGCCATGTGGCTCCTGTCCCATAAATATTTCAGTTCCAAAAAAGACTGTCAGCTTCCATCTGTCTCGGGCACACGGCTGCGTGGCAGGTCTCCCCTTCAGGGCCGGGGTGCCGGACCCTGCAGCATTCCCCAGCCTCTGCTCCAGCAGGACCAGGAGCTGTCCTGCAGGGGTCCCTCCTGGGCCTCCAGCCTCCTCTTTGCTCCAAAACACAGGGATTGCCGAGACCTGAAGGAAACACATTGCAATGTGTGTGAGTAGGAAGAAATACTAAACCTGGAGGAACTCACCGTGTGAGATCTGCAGGATGGCACCTGCAGGTTCCCCAGGTTCCCAGCTTGGACACAGCTATTTCCCACTGCTGTCTTCCATCCTTCTCTCTCCATCACCTCCCCGTGGGGCGGGCAAGGTCTCTGAGGACCGAAACACCTCAGCTGTCCCTGTCCTTGTCCCCCATCCCTACGTTACCCCTCGCTGTTTGGCTGTGACCTGGCAGCTTCAGAGCTGCAAAGGCTGGAAGGGGTTAACAGCATGAGATGCTAACAAGCCCGATCTGCTGCTATTTATACCCAGGAGGCTCTTCTCCACCCCCCACCCCACACCCTCTTTCCTTTCACCCCCCTCTACTGCTCCTGCTGCCTGGAAACTTGGGCTCGCAGCTTCCCTTCCGTGCAGCAAAGGCGGCTCCGTACCCACACAGCGAACGGTGCCACTGCAGAGCAGCCCGGCGTGAGGAAGAGGAGGAGGATGAGGCAAAACAGCCCTGTCCAGCCCTTCCTGGGGAGAAGCACCCCAGCTGCCAAGGGGCTTTGCTGTCCTCTCACTTGTTCCCTGCAGTGGGTTGGAGTCCTTCCATCTCCCGTGAGATGCCGTGCTGCAGTTCCTGCGGGAACCAACCCATGCTCTGCACCGTGCCTGCTGGAGAGCCCCACATGGAAAGCTGTGCACGGGCAGTCAAAGGCAGGCCCAAGTCCCTGGGACCCCACAGCACTGGGTGATATACTAGGGAGAGATATTTCCATTCAGGGAAATCTTGCTTTATTGGGAAAACTTTGGCTGCGCCCAGCCCTGGAGTCTGAACTCCAGGTACTTGTCCCCAGACTCTCATTCCTGAAGTTGTGTCCTGCTCCTGCCTTGGCTCTCAGCTCTGAGCTGGAGTGGTTTGGCCAGTGCAGCTCCCTCTGACTATGGTCAGTGACAGATACTTGTAGGATCAGTCTGTATTTAGAGCAGCTGCTCCCTCTTATACCTTCTTGGCTCCTGGCAGCCACAGGCTTTGGGACTTCCCCAAGCAGGGAACGCATCCGGACCATATGCTTATGGTTATGCTGGCCCTATCCACACCAAACTCACCTAATCCCTCTGAGAACACTTTGGCTTCTGTGGGATCCCAGGCGTGATACCCCCAAATCCCTCCCAGGCGAGATGAAACGTGAGGAAATGTGTTTCTTCCAGCAGAGGAAGGCAGAAAAGCTGGGGTTGTATGTTGGAGAAAAACGGAGCAGACACAGATGCTGGAGCACAGGGGATGTCTGCAGAGGCCAGCAGTCAGGCAGGATAACTGGGGAATGACATGAGCAAGTTGTGTCAGTAGCCAAGGCCACAAGAGAGACAGAAAGGATGCTGATCAGCCCATCAGACATCATCTGCTCTGTGCCCTGGCCAGGTGAGGTGACGCTGCTGGCAACATGCTCTTGGCCATGAGCTGGAGCATGTTGGATTTGCCCACGGAGCTTGGAGACAGGAAAAGGACCAGCAAAGTGGTGTTTGCTGGCCTGGCAGATAAGAGTGACACGGTGCAGTGTCTGTGCTCAGTGCTGGGGTTGTTATCTCCCCTGGCTCACACTGAGTCTGGAGGATGTTTCCATATAGGGCTCAGCTGATTTAGATGCAGTAAAAGGGGCTAGGAGTAAAAACTCCCACAAAATCTCTCACCTGAATGTTTCTTTTTTCTTCCCTGATTCCCAGCATTCTCAAATATGTTGAAAGTTGTATCAGGCTGAAACCAGGTGAGAGACAAAGCATTAAACATTCATATCCTCAAGGGAATCAAACAAAATACGAGGTGGGGAGCAGAGGATGCTGGACAAGTCTCTGTTTATCCATCCTACCTGTTTCTGTGCCAGCCCCCTTGCTGCACACCTGCTTGCTAAGTGTGAGCAGGGATCTGAGCCTGAATAACCAGCATGGAGCTGCAGGGTGACAGGTTTGTACCTGGCTGTACCTGGAGAGGGATGTGCCCAAGGGGAGAGGGTGCCAGGAGATGGGGAAATTCATCCCGTGGAGATTCCCAAGGAGAAAAGGAAGGTCAGAGCAGAAAATAAAAAAGCCCTGTGGGTGCCAGAGTTGTCAGCTCAGCTCCCTGCTGAGCAGGCATCTCTCCTGATGGGTCTGGGGACACCCATGCCTGCAGCCTTCCCAGTGCCCAAGATAGCTCAGCAGCTGCCTGGAGCCCTGGCCAGGCACAGCCCCGGGGCAGTCCCCAGTTGGGAGGTGATCTTTGAGCCTTGCATGATTGCCCCAGGCTGGGGCCATGGCTGGGGTCCCCTGGTGGGGAGGGACCCCCACCCAGCCAGTGGCAGTGGCAAGAGGAATAGCCCTGCTGTGCCCTTTCCCAGCTCCTGCCTGTGTCCGAAGGGGAGCAAAGGCATTCCCAGGGAGTGGGGTGGGAGCCAGGTGTACCCCATAACCCTTCTGTCTCTGCTGCAGTGAGGCTCCACGACAGCATCTCTGAAGAGGGCCACCACTACCTGATATTTGACCTGTGAGTAATGCATCCCCTAACCCAGGGGATCCCCGTGCTGCCCCCGGGGTGATGTGACCTCCCCCGAGCCCTTCCCACAGCTGGGTTTGAACCAAACTCGGGGCCCCCAAGCCGGGCAGAGGGCAGGTCCCTGTGCTGCACCCCCGGTTCTCCCCCCATGCATGGTGCAGTGCTATTTTTTGGGGGCTTGCAGGGCTGAGTGTGCTGTCAGTGAATCCAGCCCCCTGTTCTCTCGCAGGGTCACCGGCGGGGAGCTCTTTGAGGACATTGTGGCCAGGGAGTACTACAGCGAGGCGGATGCCAGGTGAGCCCGGCTGTGGAGGGGACAGAGGTGTCCCCTTCTCCCACAAGCTGCTCCCTCCCAGGGTCCTACATGACTGGTTTTCTGCAGCACCAGCTCATTCTCTACTGGGAGGTGTTTTACAGCCGCTCTGCAACACATACTCATAGACTGGAACTGTGGTGCAAAAAAACCCAAAAACAACAAAAACCCAACAAAAACCCACCCAAAATGCTCTTTTTACTCACTCAACTCATGTGCCAAGAAGTGCATGTGCTGCCACAGGACTGGTCTCCACTTTGACTCCCATGGCTCCCAGCCATTGCCCACAGCATCCTCATTCCCCAGGATGCTGGGATAGCCAACATCCGACCTCACTGTAAATGAACACGGTGTTGGGGGCTCCCTGCTCTGGGGGCACCGGGGCTCCCCAGGCTGGCAGGGAGGAAACCCTACAGCAGCCAGGGCAGCACAGGCACCCTGCAGATGTCACTCCTTCCCCTGGAGCTGCATTCCAGCCGTCTGCAAGTGTTTCTCTGGCATTTGCCACTTGAAAGCACTGAGGAGGAGCAGTCAAGACAGGCTGTGCTGGAGCTCTGCTCCCTCCCACACTCCCACTGGCACTTTCCAGGTACCTTCTGCAGAGCCATTTCAGCCCCCCTTTGGTCCCTGCAGCTCACCCAGGGGACAGTATTAGTCCCATTCTTTTGAGGGGACATGATGTGGCCCTCTCCTGTCTCCAGCTATCACTGTGCCTCTTGGCTTTGTCCCCAGGCTAAGCACAGCCTGTATGTATGTCCAAGGGGGTGGTAAACTCTACACTACCTCTGTGCACGGAAATATCCTTTATTTCTAGGCAGAAAACAATCTCATTTAATGGGCTGCCTGCACTGAATCCACTTACAGCCCATCCACTTATTAGTGTCATACAAATAAAATAAACTACATGTAAATAAAGACCTTCTGGCTTGCACATAAGCTGTTTTGGAGCAGAAGTGATCAGTGCCTCTGTCTTTTTCCCTTCCTGTCTCACGCACACAGCAGAGCTGGAATGTAATGAACTAGATATAAAGCAAGCAGACACAGCAGAGCCACCTGCATTAGAGGAAAGCAGGGAAATGGGGCTGGAGCAAAGGTTGCACAGAGCACATCTGCTCTGCCTGGGTTTGGAGACCAAATCTTTGCTGGTATTGTGTTTCCACTGTTGGTCTCCAGCTCCCTGCCTCCAGTGCTGCTCCTGTGGGGTCCCCATGGGCTCAGCTGTGTCCCCTAAGCTCCTGCTCACCATTACTTGGTGTCCAATAGCTCTGTTAGGTTCTTACTGGGTTAGAACTGCTCCCCACAGGTGTGTGGGTGTCAGTGGAGGGGGATGCTGAGCTGGGCTGCTGGGGAGAAGCGTGATGGGGAGAGGGGCAGAGGGGTGAAATGCAGCAGAATAGAAGTGTCTGACAAAACTCTGCCTCACCGGGCACTTGTGTGAGCTTTCTCCTCTCTCCCACAGCCACTGCATCCAGCAGATCCTGGAGGCCGTCCTGCACTGCCACCAGATGGGGGTGGTTCACCGGGATCTGAAGGTAGGAGATGCAGGGAGAGCGCTGGTGGGAGGACAGGGGACCCCATCTGTGATGCAAAGTGCTGTGGAACAATGCCCAGAGTCCTTCAGGGCTGCTGAAACAGCAGGGAGGAACACACGTAGGGCTGCGGGAAACCCACAGAGCAAAGACCAGCTCCGGAGTGAAATGACACGAGGGAGACAGGGTAGGGAGGTCTTTGCAATCTGTGATCCCCTGAGGATCCAGGGACACCAGGACAAAGAGCAGGACAAAGCAGTTAGAGAGCACATCCAGATCTTCCTCTGTGCTGTGCTGGGAAGCTCCCCCTGCCAGCAGCAGAGGTCCTGAGGGGTTTTCACTCCTCTCCAACCCCCATCTCCTTCTGCAGCCCGAGAACCTGCTCTTGGCATCCAAGCTGAAGGGTGCTGCCGTCAAGCTGGCTGACTTTGGCCTCGCCATCGAGGTGGAGGGCGACCAGCAAGCGTGGTTTGGTGAGTAGGACTGGCCTGAGGTGGGGTCTCCTCCAGTCCTCCTTGGCATGGTAGTTCAGGGGGGGCTCCAGGACCCCGAGCCCAGGGTTAGGGGAGAGCCCCAGCAGCACCAGCACAGAAAGCACTGTGGATGAGCAGGCTGGTGTGGAGCAAACAGCTCCACAGGGACTCCGTGAGTCACCGAGGTGTCCTGGTGAGATGGACAAGCCGGCAACAAGGCCAGACCGGTGGGAGGAAAGCTTCTTCCAAGCGCTGGAAGTGCACAGCAGAGCACTCCAGCCTTGGGCACCGTCTGGGGTTTGGCAGCGGCAGAAAAACACAGTTCGCTCTGCCCTCGGAGTCACGGAGGTTTCTGGAAGGAGGGTGTCTGTCCCAGGGGTCGGGATGTGCCGGCACTCCGGGCTCTCGCTGTGCCTGGCCGGGGAGCAGGGGGGCCGGGGGCTGCCTGAGCCGGGCGTGACGGGCTGTCTGTCCCAGGTTTCGCCGGCACCCCGGGATATCTCTCCCCCGAGGTGCTCCGGAAGGACCCTTATGGCAAAGCCGTGGATCTGTGGGCTTGCGGTGAGTCAGACCGGGCTGCAATGCCGGGAGCGGGCCGGCCCGGGCTGGGCTGGGCCGCGCTGGGCTGGGCTGCGTTGGGCCGGGCTAGGCCGCGCTGNTGAGGCAGGCTGCTCATCCAGCATGTCCCAAGTTGCAGTTTCCAGTCACACCGCAGGGAAGTCAGGGTGGAGGATTTACCCAGGAGGTGGAACATCATCCTTGGAAACACACTCTCTCCCAATCCAGCGGCACCCTTCTCTGAGGGATCACCCCCCTTGTTATGTACACAAAGCTCCCAGTCAGGAGAGACTCTGCCTCTTTTCCCTGGGGTGCTGGTGGAGTCAGGCAATGCCTCCGTTCAGTTGCAGCCTTAGGGGAGCCTTTTTCCATCCACGATGGGGAAGAGGCATCACCCACCCCTGCCAGAGCACCCACTTTGGGCTCTGCATGGTGACTGCCAGAGCCTTGAACCTCCCCAGGTGCTAAACTGGACCCACCAGCAAGCCTTTTGCTCTTTAAACAGTGAGCAATTCTTCATGTTTCCCTAATTTCTGTTTCTCTGTTGAGCTTGATCAGTCCCCAGGCTGTGTGTGCTCCTGCCTCCAGCAATGAATTCTTTCCCACTGATCCCATCTCCTCTCCTGGGCAGGTGTCATCCTCTACATCTTGCTGGTTGGGTACCCACCCTTTTGGGATGAAGACCAACACCGACTCTACCAGCAGATCAAGGCTGGGGCTTACGATGTGAGTGAGTTTGTCTTGCTGCCCCTTTCACAGTCTCCTCTCTCTCCTGCTGTCCCTTCCTTGCAGCCTGCTGCTCTAGAGAGCAACCAAGACAAGTTCTGACAGATGGGAACAAGTACTTTCCTCTGCCCTGGTTGCAGAGCGTTGCCATGCCCAGGTGCAAACATTGGCACATTTCAGGGCCACTTTGTGGGAGAAACAGGTCTTGTCCTGAGCCTTCCAACTTCCTTCTTCCACTCCTGCTCTTCAGTTTTCTACCTGGCAGCTCTTTCCAGTGGCCACCATTTCTCCAACCTGTCCCAAGTTGCAGGAGAAGCAACCCAAGTGTAGAGGGGCTTTCTGCCATGCCTCACCCTTGTCCCTTTGCTTTGGCAGTTCCCCTCCCCTGAATGGGACACGGTCACTCCTGAAGCAAAAGATCTCATCAACAAGATGTTGACCATAAACCCATCCAAGCGCATCACGGCAGCAGAGGCTCTGAAGCACCCCTGGATATCGGTGAGCTGGGGCTGAAGGTAGAGAGATGTGGGGATTCACATGTGGAGAATATCTCATTGGGGATCACTTGTTATCAAACATGCTGCCAGCTCTCTTCTCCATCCTGGGAAGATGGTTCCTGGCAGGGTTCCTCTCAATGCTCTCACAGCAGCATTTTCCCTGAGGTTTTACAGCAGAAAAAAGCTTGTGAATGCAAACAGCATGTTCCTGGGGGACCTGGAGATGGGAGGGACACACAAGCTCCCTGCCTTGGTGGGAACAGACTAATTTCTCAGTGTCACGCTGTGCTGGGGGGTCGTTCTTCAGAGGCAATGGGAGTAGGCTCATGTTTATCCATCCATCCACTCCAGCAGCAATCCCTCCACCCTTTGATGCATCCTGCTGTTTAGCTGCTGGTTCTGACTCTGAATCAGATCCTAAAGGCAGGAGGAGTCTGTGGGCTTAACCACCCACGTGCAAACCCTGAGCACATTGCTAAACATGGCTGGTCAGTCAAGGGGTTAACTCAGGGGGCAGCCAGTTCTCCACACACCCCCACCACCAGAGCAGATCCTGCTGACTCCAAAGCTTCGATCTCCCACTGCCCATTAAACTTTTATCTGCTGCTGCTGCTGCAGGCAGCTCTGGCCCGTGCCTTGGCCATGGGAGATCACGCACGTGTGTGAGCATGTGAGAGCCAGGTTGGGGGGCCCCTTCCCCCCCAGAACTGCTCTGAGGCAGGTCTCTCTCCCCCCAGCACCGTGCCACCGTGGCCTCATGCATGCACAGGCAGGAGACAGTGGACTGTCTGAAGAAGTTCAATGCCCGGAGGAAGCTGAAGGTAACTCTGTCCAAGCTGGCTGCTAAATGCACGATCAGATCATTGGTGGGCTTCTTCCCTGGGTGGGAAACCACAGGGTGGTGCCTATGGGCAGTGGTGTGGGGGTGATGGGCATTTGGGGACCCCCATTGTGAAGAAGGGGAAAGAGACTGAGCGGGGTGACAGCTTTGTGTGGCTGGGGTTCCAAACTGCTCAAAGAAAGCCATGGTGAAGGAAAGCACTGAGTCACTCTGGACACTGGGTGAGGACTTTTCCACTGGAGCCAGTGTCAAGATAGCTTCTTTTTGGGGCTGGACACAGGCCTGAGAGGCACGGTGAGACCCTTTGCCTGATGGCCAAGACACTTGGCAGCCAAGAATAAAGTGATCCACAGACAGACAAAAACCTTACCCACCCCAGCAGCTCCATAGCCTTTCCCTTCTCAGATGCTGCCATGTGCCACAGCCTGGACCCCCCTGAAATCACCATCTCCAGCTTGAGCACCTCCCTGAGGCACCCATCTCCTGAGTGCTGCTCAGCCTCATCTGGCAGCAGGGTGCTGGGAATGGGCTCTGGAAATCCCAGTGCAGCCTGCAGAGCAGAGTGAGGCTGCTCTGTGCCACAGCCTGAGCCATCAGTGCTCCAGGCCTGAACACAGCGTGACACAGAGCAGTACAGCTGCAGACTACTTACAAGATTATCAAGCAAAGAAACTGGCTATAAACTATTATTACTTTTCAGTTAGACAACTAATCAAATTAGTTCAGGCATATGCTTCAAAATAGTAATCCATTACTGTAAGCAATTAGTCCAAAGTAATCTCATTATACACTTAGCAACTAGTTAGTAGACTCAGCTGGAAAAGGGGAAGGATTTTTACAAATGTTGTTTTGTGGTGGTGATCTTTGCATGGCTCCCATGAGCAATCCCTGCCCTGCTGCTCTGAGCTGGCACAGCTTTAATCACAATTAAATCCTGTTCCATTCCCAGTGGGTCCCCTTGTTGCCAGCTGCTGGCCCCAGTCAGTGGGGTTGTGCTTCAGCTAGGACAGGGTAGTATGAGAATGAAAAGTGCCCTACAGATATTTAAGATCCCTTTAATCTCAGAGGGAAGGCAGTTTTGGAGAGTGCAACCCAATGCCATGGTGCTGGGGATAGGAAGTCAGGTATTGAGAGCTGCTTTTGATGGCAGGAGGAGAATATCAGTCTGTGGGCCAGTTTCCTTCCTTCCAGTGGCTGGGGGACAGGTGCTGAGCAGGGCTTTCCTCCCCCAGGCATGGGGGAGCAGCAGAGTGCAGGGGCCTGGGGTCCAGCACACCCTTTCCTTCTGCCTTCCTTGTCTTTCAGGGAGCCATCCTCACCACCATGCTGGCCACCAGGAACTTCTCCGGTAGGTGCTGTCTCTGGGACTCCTCTCCTTGTCTTACAGGATACCCAGGGCACATCTGTAGGGTCCCTGGAGAGCTGGCTTTGCCTCATGTGTCACAGAGAGACTGAGGTTGCAGCCTTGTGCCTCTGGGGATGTGTGGCTTTGGGTGCTCCTCCAGGAGAGGTCACCTGGCACCTCCAGGCTGGCTGCTGGCTTGGGATGCAAGAGAAAAAATGTGGTTGAGGCTCAGTGATCCACAGTGCTTTAGAGTTTTGGGGTTTGCATGCACCCAACCATCTGGCTTGTGCATGTGGGTGCTGGGGACAGCCAGAGCTCAGGCAGCTGGTTTTGTGTCCTCCTGGAGATGTTTGTGGCTCAGGGAGAGCATCCTCTGCATCGGGGGTAGGGAAAGGCCCCTGGCGCCACCGCAGGCAGATGGCAGCAGGATCTCGCAGGTCTCCCCCCTGGTGGATGCTAATCCTGCAGGATTCCCCACTCTCCTCCTGCCTCCCTGCATCCCGGGGGCTGCCATGGCGACAGGACCGAGCACGGCAGCCCAGCCTGTGCACTGCAGAGGTTTCAGTGCAGGCAGAAGCCCTCTGCTCCAGTGCCCTCCCTGAGAGCTGTTCCCTCTGGGGACACCTCACTGTGTATGGGATTTCACAGGCGATTCCCCAGGCATGGAACCAAATGGAGCCGTGTGACTGCAGGGCTCATCCACCCGCTGTCACCTCCTGCCCTCCGCAGCGCTGGGGATGGCCCTGCAGCGGTGCCACAGGGCAGGGACACAGCAGCCAAGCCCTGCACGCCGCTGAGCTGGCTGGTGGCACCTGTTTGGGGCTAGCTGGGTGTTTTGGGGTGCTTTGCTGAGGCTCCCCGAGTGTCAGGTGTAGGAGGTGGGCAGGAGTGCCAGGGCAGAGGGCTGTGGCCAGGGCTGGTATCTGCATTTGTCGTGGGGGGATCGTGCTGATACATTTAGCACTTGTGGCGGGCGCTGGAGGAGTCCAGCAGCTGGGGGGATCCGATGTCAGCCCCACGCCGGGAGAGGCGGACAGGAAGCATCGAAAGGAAGGAAGTTCAAAGCATCTCTCCTAGTGCTGCCCGTCCCACGCACGGCCCAAGGGCTCACCAGTCTCCCCTGGCCGGGAACTGGTGGGCGACAAGCGCTGGGTCCAGCGGTCCCACCCTGCGCTGGGGGCTCAGGGGAGCGGGGTGTGCAGCCGGGGGGGGCTGGGGCGGTGTCGGCAGCGGTGGGTGGGCACAGGGGAAGGCGCCTGCTTTTCATCCTCGTCAAAATGCGGGCTTGCAGCTGTCGGGCCGGCGGGCCGGCAGCACATGATCCCGGCAGCATGGGGCTAAAATTAGAGGGCGGCAGGCGGGCAGCCCATTCCTCCACACTGCACCACGCCGGGTCAAACAGCACCGCCCGGCCAGAGCCCGCCTCTGCCGGGCAGCCCTGCCAGCCCCCTCCGGCCGCCCCAGGGACTTGGCGTGACGTTAGGACTCGGGTCATGCCCCCGGCCAAGAGCCACTGCGGTAGGACAGGACAGTGCTGGCAAGGTCGCCCCTGAGCTCCCACGGGTTGCGCTGGAGATTGCTGGAGAGAAGGCGAACCCCACCAGCCGGGCCGGGGGCTCCTGCCGCTCTGGCACCCGGCACCATGCTGCTGATCCTCGCCCTCTTGGTCTTGGTGCCCTGCCTGGCTCTGCTAATCTCCTTCCTCCTCTCTCCAGGAGGCAAAAGTGGTGGCAACAAGAAGAATGACGGCGTGAAGGTAAGCTGAGCCCCGGTGCCCTGTGCTGCCTGCCCGGTGCTGCGGGGCGGTGCTGGGGTCGGGGCCGTGCCGGCGCTGAGCGTTCCCGTGCCCTGCTGGCGCTGGGGTCTCCGCGCTGTGCCCGAGGTCTCCGCGCCCCGCCGGCCGTCCCTGCTACACCCTGCACTTTAAAGGGCAGCTGTTGGCTCGGCTGTCCCGGTGTGTCCCCGTGCCACCGGCTGGGCTCCTGCCAGGACGGGCAGTGCACAGGAGGCTTTGCAGGGCAGCGGGCGAGGGGAGCGGGCTGGTGCTGGAGGTTGCGCTGCGGGAACGCGCTGCTGTTCCATTGCCCGCAATATGCGCTTGTCCCTCGCTGCCCCCGGGGAGGGGGAGAGGCAGAGGCTGGACCAGGACAGGGCACAGGAGGGGGCAGCTTTGCAGCCCAGAACCGTGGCTCCACCTAGAGGGATGGGTGGCCTCATCTCCTGCTCGCTCAGCATGGGGGTCCTGCTGCAGCTGGTGAGGCTGGTCCCAGTTCCTGTCCCATCCCGTACCAAGGGCTGGTGTGCTGCTGAGTGACACGTGGGTGCTTTTAACCACCTTCACAGTGCTGCTTGTCCCCTGTGCCCAGTGCAGACAGCAAAGAAACATGGTGGTGCTTTGACAGAGTGAATGGCTTGGTGATGCTCTAAAAGCAAGCTGGTGCTTGGTGGATCTTGTTTCTTGGGCTGCAGAACCTGCAGGTTCATCAGCCCCTCTGAGGTGGGGCCGCAGCTCTGCTCCAGGACAAGGAGGCAGCAAAATTCTGCTGTTTCTGGTGACATGGAGATGTGGTGGATAGCAGTGGTTATTGAGCTCTGTTAAACTCCTCCTGCAGGAAGGAATGGTCCATGCGAGGGTCCTTCTCTCCTTACCTGTTCCCTTCATAAATACAATGGATGACTCAGCAAGGGAGAGCTGGCGTGGTGACATCCTCCATGGTGGTGACATCCTCCATTGTCAGGCAGAGCTTTGGGAGCCCGACTGCAGTGTGGCTGCTCTTCCTCCTCCCTAGGGGCCCTTTGTTGGGAGAACCTGCAGAACCTTCTCCTGCCCTTTTGCAGGGACCCAACTGTTGGGCTGTGACAGGTGCAGGGTTTTGGAAGAGCAGAGCTCTCAGCCAGTTCCTTCCTTCCTTCCTCAGTATGAATGGTTGGTAAAGCCAGAGGTCTAGGGATGGCTTGTGTTTCTCTCACTCTTCCCAGACCCAGCAGCTGGGACAGGAGAAGCCTGCAAGGACTGAGACCATGCACAACCCTCCAAACCTGGGCTCAGCTCCACTAGAGGCCATTCTGGCCATGCAGTGTTATTCTGCAGCATGAAGCTGATGGCCTGGATGGCTCTGAGACGACTTTACTTTGGGCTATCAGGATATCATGAGACTCCCAGGACAGAATTAATAGGGCTGGTGCTGGCAGATCCCATGGTAGTCACAACACCCCATGTGCCAGCCACTGCTGGCCTGTCCTCTGCTGCTCTGAGGTCCCAGTTGCTTCTGAGAGTCACCTAAGATGTGACACCACATGTAGAGCTGACTTAGTACAAGTTGCTGGAGCACAGGTGAGACTAAACAGAAGATGTATTTTTAACCTATTAAAGGAGAGATTGCTGGATGAAGAGGCTTCATCAGGCACAGTCCTGAATCTAATTTTCCAGCAAAAAGGGACAGTTTTGAATTTCTGTGTTGTGGTAGACAACCATTTGCCAGCCCAACTTGCTAATGATGCTCTCTGTTGGACTTCAAAGGAGCTTTGAGAGCAGACATTATCCTGGGAAAAGAGGCACTTTCTATTGTAGCAAAACAGCTTGTTTGGGTGAGCAGCCTTCTGGCTCTTCACTGAAATTCTGTGGGGAGAGTCTGGTTTCAGAGCAGGATCAGAGAGGCTGGTTAGCATCCCCAGCCCTCAGCCCTTGCTGGCAAGAAGGGAGCAGATCATGAGGCCTCATTCCAAGTGCAATCTACCCACAAGCACTCATCTGAAGAGTGTGGACAAGCTCTGAGAAGGAATTTGCTTTTTAATTTCCCCCTTTTCAACAAGTAAAGGGGAGACAGCTTGGCTAGCTGGCCAGGAAGGTGCAGGAGGAGAAGACAAGGCAGAGACAAGCTCACTCCCAACAGCTTCCTTGCATTATCCACCTTCAGCATAACCATCCCCACCTCTCATTTCCATGCTCAGCCTTGGGGAACCTGCAGCGTAACTCATTCAGGGGGCACGGGGAGGTTGGGTGTTGTGGGTAAAGCTCCAATGGCCCACTGGGCAACCAGCAGATGTCAGGACACTGCTGAGCAGTGTTAACTTCTTTAACTGGCTGGAAAAGCAAGGTAGGAACCTGGAAGCCTGCCTTGAGCAGTTGGCACGGTGGGAAGGGAATGGTCCTGCCTGCTCAGAGCGGGGCCACGTGGTGTGGGTCACTGTCAGGAGAGTGGTGTCCCCGCTTGGAGTAACGTGCTGGATTGCCCATCCTCATGGGAGCCAGCAGATCCCAGGCAGCCACCCCTGCCTTTCCTGCCCAAAGCTGTGCTGCCGGGCAGCAGGCAGCTGGAGCTGCCCTTTGGCCTGTCTGCACAGCCCTCCAACACCACCATGGTGCCAGCCCAGGTTCAGAGGGCTCGAAACTCAACCTCCTGAGGAAATTCCTCACCTACTAAAAGCATTCCTGGGACCAGAATTCCCCCTCGAGCCCCGCTCTGGGATCCGTGGGAGGTCCTCTGGTCCCAGCAGCGATGATACTTTCACTGCCCTGTGTAGTGTCACATCTCGTCCCATTGTAAACGAATGGAATCCCTGCCCCGTGTCACATCCTGTCCCGTCCTGAACTGATGAGCTCACTGCCCCGTGTCACATCCTGTTACTGTATGTCCCGACTCGACGCGGTCACTGCTTTGTGTTGCATTCTGTTGCGTCTGAAATCTCTGCAGTTTGCTGCCCCGTCTCATGTCCTTGGGTAGCAGAAGCTGTCAGTCCTTCCTGCAACAGCCCAGCTCCAGTGGCTCCCTTTCTCCGTGAGGTTCCTGACAAAATTCTACAGCTCACTCTGCCCTTTAGGACACCTTTTATTTTGGTGAAGGAAGGGTGAGAGTTGAGAGATGGTCCAGTGCCTAAAGGGGTTACAAGAGTGCTGGAGAGGGACTTTGGACAAGGGCATGGAGTGATAGAACAAGGGGGAATGGCTTCACACAGATAAAGGGCAGGTTTAGATTGGATATAAGGAAAAAATTATTTAGTCTGAGAGTGTTGAGGCACTGGAACAAATTGCTCAGAGAAGGTGTGGGTGCCCCGTTGCTGGAAGTGTTCAAGGCCAGGTTAGATGGGGCTCTGAGCAGCCTGGTCTAGGAACTGGATGATCTTTAAGATCCCTTCTAACACAAACCATTCTGTGATTCCATGATTCTATGACCTAGAGAGGAAGGGGAGAGCAGCAGAAGTAGAGGGGGAAACTCACTGAGGATGCTGGTGGGAGTCAGTTAGGATGTGTAAGGAGCAATGAGGGAGAATGGATATCATCAGATTTTATGCTGTAGCCCACCCATACACCCTAATGGGTCGCTCTATGGACTTTTCCAAGAGATTTGCACAGTGTGTGCTGCTTTTCCCTCTGCAGGGCAGGCACAGCTGGTGCCTTGTTAAATATGCTGGTACAGCACTTTGTTATTTGGCACTGCAGATTCTGATTTCTGCACGTTGGTATTCCCTGACGCACACTGGGATTCATTCCCAGGGAGCCAGAGGTGCAGAAGGGGTATGAGGTCAGCAGGCATGTTCCTCTGTCTCCTAGCTAAATTAAAGACGGAGATGGGGAGCAGAGCACAATAAGAAAGGAGAGTCTAGAAGTAGTTTGGGATTGCAAGCAGAAGAGTGGTTGTGGGATGATCCAACTCACAAACCTTAAAGCCTAGTGGTAGTGGTCAAGGATGGAGATAAATGTGCAGGTCTTCTCTTTGGAGTCCTAAATTAAAGCACTGGAGCTGTGCTCAGGACTGCTTCCCACACTATGGGCCTGCCTTGAGGCCTTAATGCCTTTCTGGCCTTAAACCAGCCAGCTTAGGACTGGCCTAGTTTGAAAGCTAAAGGAGTGTCTCCACACCAGTCAGTACCATCAGCAGATGCACCCAGAGCAGATCCAGAGAAGTCAGTAGAGCATTCACACTGGGCACAGGGCTGTGGTGAAGCTGCCTTAGCTTTTCAGTAGCCCAATTCTGTTCCTGTGAGCTTTCTGGCCTGGTCACAGGCCACCAGAGTGGTCGTTGACTCCCAGGGGATTCTCTTTTGGACTAGCCAGGTCCTTGGGATGAGCAACCCCAGAGATTGTGGCAGGTCAGGAGAGAAAAGCACTGGCAGGAATGCGGGGAGGGAGCTGGCAAGTCACCACCCACGCTGCAGCCAGCGGCACGTCCCCACAGGAGCAACGAGTCCCTCTGCGCCTTTTGTTTGCCCATGAGGACCAAGAAGGGTGGCTCAGGAGCTGCTGCCTTTCATGTGCTGCTCTCAGCCTTTCTCACTCTGTGTCTCTTCCTGTTCCATCTCTTCTCCTTGTTTTTCCAGAAAAGAAAGTCCAGTTCCAGCGTTCAGTTAATGGTGAGTGTCCTTCGTCTTCCTAAATGCCGATATTGCTGGGCCTCTCCACATGTTCCAGCTTCCCCCGTTTTTGGAAGTTACCTCGGGGTAGGGAAGAAGGGACAGCGGGGTTGGAGGGAACATCCTCAAGCCGTATCACCCACAAACCCCATTAACAGGGTTGGTGCAGGCACTTGCTGGCCACCAGCTGGTGGGAAGCCAGCCCTGGTTCTTGCTGATGGGTTCTCATGCCGTTTCTCCCAGTTCTCCTGACTCAGGTCTGCAGGCTGCATCGGTCCAAGGAGCCTTGGAGAAACACCTTCCATGCCTCTGCGGGGACTGTATGGTCATGGGACACCTTGCCAACCTACATCGGGGTCTTCTGGGTAATACACAAGCAAGGCTCTGCTGGGAAGAGCTAGCAGAGCCATTGCTCTAGCTCCGCTAGCAGAGTTGCCTTGATGAGGCTCCCGGAGAGAGATGGGGGGTCAGTACCCCTCTCCCCCCAAATCTGTGTAGTGCTCAGCTGTTTCTTGAAAGAGCTGTGTCTCAGCCTTCAGTGGTCCATGTGGGTCTTGGAAGCACTGTTTTATTGTACATTTCTCTCCCTACTCTGCGGTCAGTGTGGTCTCTCTCACTCCTGCACAGTCCCCTCTTTCTCATCCCAGCTCCTTCTCTCTGTTAATTTGTACATCTCTCTCTTTATTGTACAGTCAACATGGTGTCTTCCACCCCTGCACAGCCCCTCTCCCTGCCCCTCCGGCAACGCTCCTAGGAACCCACACATGGCCCCCGGACCTGCCCCATCTCTGTCCCCACAGGTGTCAGTAGGAAAGGCAGCGCCGTTCCTACGAGCCCCTCCACAGCCCACCTCTTGTGCCCTTGGCAACAAGGAGTGGAGGTCAGGAAGGGCTCTGCCAGTGCTGCCCTAGAGCTGTGGTTGAGGACAGGTTGGACCTGCTGGCGTTTTCCTTGGTTTCTGTCTGTTGGCACAGCTGAGCGCTGTGGGGTCAGACTCGGGGGGCTGTCGAACACACGAGCACCATCTGGCATGGGGAGAAGACTCTTCTCACCACCCCATGTTCTCCTTTCTGTTCTTTGCTCAGGAATCTTCGGAGAGCACCAACACCACCATTGAGGATGAAGACACCAAAGGTACCGGTGGGGGCAAGTGGGAAGGTGGGCAGGTTGTTTTGGAGGGATGCCCATGGGTCTGGCCACCCTTCATGAGATATTTGCCACAGCAAAACCCACCAAAACCCACCACCACCAAGCTGCCTCAGGGCCCGTCAGAAGTTGCTTTAACTCCTCAGGTGGTTTCACTGCTGGGCTGCTGTCACGAGCATCTGGGGCACTGCTGGTGAGGAGCAAAGTGCTCCCATGGACAGGGATGTTCCCTGAAAGCAGGTGTGGAAATGGCAGAAATCTGCAGGGATAGCAGCCTGGCTGCTCTTTTAAAATAAGCTTCCCTTTGGGAAAAGCCTCCAGGGGAAATCCCTGTCTGCTGCCTGCCTGCCAGAGGCAACTTTCTAAGAATAACCTAGGGAATAATTTATCCGTGTTAATTTGTAAAGTCTCTCGATGAAGTGATCTCTGCACAAAGCAAAATGGACTTTGGCCTGACATGAGAGCTAATGGGACAACTTGTCCTCCTGGAGAGGGACTCCTTGGGCGTGGATATGGAGGCAGGTGGTGCTCAGGAAATGATGGGATTCCCTCGCCTTTCTGAACAACTCCTAGGAACACACTCCCTCTCCTTTCATGAGTCACAATGCAAAGGAAAAAAGAAGTCAAGCATGATGCCAATTTGCATTTGAAGCAGAGCTTTGTTAATAAGCCCGGGGTTACCTCTGACAGTTCCTGCTGCATCTCTGGGAGCCCCAAAGCTGCTCTTGCAGCCTGTCCCTTCCCAGATGAACCAGCAGTGCCTGGAATCTCTGGCAGAGGCTGCACAGTTCTGTGCCCTTTGCAGGGTCCCTTCTTGTATCACCTGGGGTGGCTGCACATGTCACTCACCTGTTCTCCTCCCTTCTGAGACTGTCTCCTCCCATTTCAAAAGGAAGGTGAGAGCATCCTTGGTCCAGCTTGCCCTAGTTGGCCTCTGCTGTGAGTTCATGAGGTAGAGGGTCCCAGCTTAGCAAGGCTTTTCAGCCAAGACCAACCTGTCCCAACTTTTGGGCTGAGGGTAGCTTCCCACTTGGTGATTAACCTTTAGGCTCTTTAGGAAATTACAGGCATTTTCAGTTTTGCCCTGGCTTTGAAAATCTGGAGATGAAGAGCCTTTCTCCACCTCTCTCTCTCCAGTCCTCCTGCTTTTTCCCTGAACAGTTTCCAAAGTCCCCCTACATCCTGTGGTCTGTTTCTGATGAGACCGACTTGGTAACACCTGTGCCTACTTCTGGTTTGTTTTATCCTTTTATTTCCCTTTTCTCTTTAAACCAACAGTACGGAAGCAAGAGATCATTAAAGTCACAGAGCAGCTGATTGAAGCAATAAGCAATGGTGACTTCGAGTCCTACACGTGAGTGTGCCCAGTGTGGGTTTGGGATGGGTGAGGGCTCAGCCTCCCAGATGGGGTCTTTCACTCTTACAGTGCTGCCCAGGAGATTTTACTGCTGCCCTGGGCAGGGTGACAAGGTTGATGTGGTGGGGAAGAGTAGAGACCATCCAAGAGAAGAAGGAGACATCAGTTTCCAAGCCTGATGCTGCTCTTGTGCAGTTCTCTGATCTCACTGTCACAGATGAGCCCAATTTTTGGTTTGCAGAAAGAGGAATAATTTTAAACATGACTTATAGTGAAAGAAGTGCTTGTATCCGTAGAATTCATTATATCCAGATTGCCACAGGCTGCTCTGAAGTGTAGATGATTTCTGCTTGCTGAGCTGATGCTGTTCAGAGTACACCTCTTCTGTGTCCAAGGCTGATGTAATTAGTGATGTCTGAGTGAGTGCAGGTCGTCATCCCTGCCTCAGAGGATCGCGGCAGGGATATTTTGACACAGAGCAGATAATATGAGCTTTTTCCCTGATGTCTTCCTTTCTTGTAAAGCAGATGACAATGTTTGAGGAGCTTTAATTGCAGAAGGTGACTGATGGAGAAGGCACCCTGCTTTGGTAGGGCCTTGGCTACAGTTAGTGAGCAGGAGGGGAGGTGGGTTGGGCAGAATGGAGGGTTGAGGTCAGACTTTTGCAATAATTACTCACTGGTGCAGACACTCCTCAGCGTCAGGCTGAGGGAGCCATCCCGAGCAGGAGGTGTTTGGGTTCTTCAGGCTCTCATGCCAGAAGTGGTGAGATAACCTCTCCCTTTTCTTTCCCCTTCCTGGTTCCCCAGGAAGATGTGTGACCCTGGAATGACTGCTTTTGAGCCTGAGGCTCTGGGCAACCTTGTGGAAGGCCTGGATTTCCACCGATTCTACTTTGAAAACCGTAAGCAGCTCACTTGCTTTCTGAGGGACTCCTCCCACCTCCCATGAGCCTGTGTTGACCTCCCTCAGTTTGTTGGAGGGAAGAGGGCTAGGGTTGCTGTGGGAGCATCTCTGGCTGATCTGGAAGATCCCAGCAGGAGGTGTTAGGTCACCTGGGGCCAGGTGTCTGTAGAGGTTGTTGGGTTAGCTGTTTCCTAGATGGACCCATCCTGAATCCGCCTGTACAGCATTTACTTAGCCCCATCAAGCAGAGAGCTTAACACAAGTGTCTCCCCTTCCAACATTGCTGCCACCCTGAGCAAGAGCCACCCAAACTCCTTCCCCTGCCTAAATCCACTTGTGCTTGTCCCCTCTCCAGTATGGTCCCGGAACAGCAAGCCCGTGCACACGACGATCCTGAACCCCCACATCCACCTGATGGGAGATGAGTCTGCCTGCATTGCCTACATTCGCATCACGCAGTACGTGGACTCAGGAGGGATCCCCCGCACTGCCCAGTCTGAGGAGACCCGCATCTGGCACCGCCGGGATGGCAAATGGCAGATTGTTCACTTCCACAGATCTGGCGCGCCCTCGGTCCTACCGCAGTAAGCCCTGTGAGCATCCACAGGTGGGGCACAAGGGATAGGGAGGGCTGGGTGTGGGCACGCTGCAGCGTTGGGGTTCACAGGATGTGGGATCCTGTCCTGAGGATCTGTGGTGGGGAGATGGCTGATTGCTGTGAGATAGCAGTGGGGAGAGGGATGCTCTGCCAAAGGGATGGTCAAAGCGAGTTCCGGCTCTTCCCGGTTTGTGTTTTGCAGCTGAAGTGTGGCCCTGCCCGTGTTGGGTTTGTCACTGACTGACTACCAAGGGGAGACCCCCTCCGACATGTTCCCCTACGGGACTTTGGCTGTTGGCTCTGCTGCTTGGTTCCCGCTGGAATAACCCCTCGCTTCTCACCGCACACACACCACAGCCCCGCCAGTGCAGCACAAGCATCCCATCCAACCCCCCACCCTGCCGGGGTCATGGCGCTGGGCCCCCTTCCTCTGCATGAACCAGAAAAAGAGAAACCATGAACTTAAACCCAAGCATCTGGCCGGTGTACAGGCCCCCCTCATCGGCTGCATAGCGTCAATGGGCCTCCTCACTACCCAGCACATCTCCTGAACTGGGCTCAGGCTCATCATCCACCTCCATCCCCACCTCTGCTGGAAGCCCTCCGAGGAAGAGGGGGGCAGTTTTGAGCCGCTCTCTGCTGCATCCTCCCTGTGTGCTGGTGGATTTTGCTTTGCTGCTATCAAGGTCCCTGTCTGCTGCCATGACTCCCGCCTGCTCCCAACCCGAGTTCCTGCTTCCCAGCAGCCTCGTCCAGGGAACTGCAATTCAATCCATTTGCCAAGTCCATTTTTCATGCGTACCTGTGCAAGGAGGGCCGTGTTTGGATGGGTGAGTAAAGACTATCTGTTCGTTTTCTCTTCCCAGCACAGGCTGGCTCCTTCCCAGGAGAGCAAGTAGGTTTGCACCATGGCTCCAGGCAACTGCTGTGCCAAGAAGGATGGCTCTCCCTTCTTCCTCCCTTCTCCCTTTGGAGCAGAGACTGGCGATGCTGGGAGGAGAGAGGAGGAGAATGACAACTGCTTCCCATCAGCACAGATGGGAGCTGGGGCTCTCTCATCCATGTCTGGGCAGTTAGCATTGCCCCTGCACCCTCCTCCTCACCCACCACCCAGCCTGGATCCTTTACCCCAGCACCCACCCCTGCCCCCCACATACAGCACTGGCCTTCCCTTGCTCCCGACTCCCAGGATGAGATGGGGGCAGCCAAGCTGGCTGCTGGCTCGGGGCACAAACCTCCATGGCCCACGGGACTCCTTCCAGCGACAACAAGGAATGCAAGCTTTAGTGACAAACTGCAGAATCTGATTGTGCTTCAACAAAAACAAACAAGCCTTTCGCTGTCTTCTCCTTTGAGCGCATGCCTTTTTATAGGGAAAAGAAACCAACCTACCGTGTATTTCGTAACTTGATTTTGAGTATTTGCTGAAATGGATCTTTATGTAATAACTAGAAACATTCAACTGTTTAAGTGGGGCGGGAGGGGGATTTTCGGGGGGTTGCTGTTTTTCATTGCGTTTACATTTGAAGTGGGGTTGTTCTGCCACGATGCTCCTACCAGGGGTCCCACGGCTGCCAGCCCCCTCCTCTCACACCGTGGTGGCTTGTCCCATTCTGTCCCGCAGCGTTGGGTGGCAGGGGCACCCACCTCCAGGGGCACCCACATCGCCATGGCGCCTTCCTGCACCCCTTGGGTCTTCCTGCAGGGTAAACCACAGTGGTGGCTCTGGGAGTGCCACCAGCATGTGGCTTTCAGGACAGAATACATGGCCGGGAAGGGGAACGTTGGTCTCACCTCTTTGCCATCAGGTAGAGGTCTGAGGGTGGGTGTTCTTCCGGCAATTCTTCCATTTCACATTCTCTTTTTTCCAACTGGAGCCTCCTCACTCACTGATCTGAGGCTTCTGCAGCACTGCTGCCCCGGGGTTCTTTCTAGCTCCACTCTCTTTGTCTGCATGGTGTTTAACTTTCTAGACGGTGCGTGTGTTGAAAAACAAAGAAACGAACAAAAACTGCTTGTTTTGGACCTAAAAAAAAAAGGAAAAAGGAAAAAAAAAAGGAAAAAAAAAAGAGGAAATGTTTCCTCCATGTAAATTCTGAGTGTGTATTTTGCCTTTTCTGTGGTTTTGAATGCTTTGCTCTCTGTTGAGGCAGGGACGGCCACCATGCCAAATGCAGCTGCATCCTTGCAGACTGCAAAAATATTTTCCCACTGGATGGAGGGGAAGAAATCTAAACTGCTGGGGCACGGACAGGCCCTGAGAAGTGTTTTGGTGTGTTCCTCTGTGCCAGCAGTGTGATGGCTGCTGGTGATGTTTGTAGGAGATGCCTTTTTGGGGGCAAATCACAGAGCTGATCCATGGGTGCCCATGGGGTTCCCCATGCCTTTGGTGGACCTGTGCACCATAGGCTTGCAAAAGTTCCCCAAAGCAGGGAAATCCATGCAGGGAAAGGATTCTCTTTTAAGATAGAGTTTGGGTGTTTTTACAGATCTGTTTTTCTTCCTGTAGTCATGTAGTGCTGATTTTTTTTTTAATTTTTAAAGGAAGGACTCAGCTCTTTCACAGTTCTCTCTCTCCCTCTCCAGAGCTGGCTCTGAAGCCAGCCGTGGTCAGTATCATCCACCTTCTGATGTCCAAGCTCTCCAGGTGTCAAGAGGATTTTTGGGAACTGGTATAAGGTGGATGATGATGGAGGACATCATATCAGGGCTCTGCATGGGGGCTGAAGGGCAGATGCCATCACAGCCTGGTTTTGAAGCTGCTGATAGCTGTGGACCTTATATGGGTTGTGAGGGTGAAGCTGCTCCAGCAGCTGCTACTGGAGAAGGGACTGGGAGTGAGGGTCTGGTGGGATTTGCTGGGAATAAGAGATGAGATGTTGGGGTAGATACATTCTCCTTTCACTGAGAACCCATAGTCACTTCTAGGGAGAAGCATCTTGGCTCCCAGGAAGGCTTTGAGGTGTCTTCTTGGAGGGAGTTTCTCCTCCTTGAGGTTTCCCTAAGGTCATCTCCTCAGGAGGCAGCTGGATGTCCTTGCAACACTCCTTTGCAAGGGAAGCAGAGTCTGAAGTTTGAACTCATTCTAGTCTTCCAGTCAAGCTGCAGCCTGACCAAGGAAGACCCAACTTCCCAACACGCCCATGCTGGCAGCATTAAGCACCTGCACTTTAGGGGTCTGTCCTGCCTGGTGTCTCTGCCCCACCTTGCCTTGCTTCTCCAGAGTGGGTTCCTGTATCTCCAGAGCATCTCAGCAAGCACTGATGGATCACCACCTTTTCTTTCAGTGTCCATTGAAAACATCTGTTTCTGTCTTCCTTCGCATTTGCTGATTTCTCCTAAACTTTCAGGAAAGCTGTATAAATAAGTTTCCACCATCCTTCTTTGGCTGGAAGAGACAGGGATGCTGCTGTTACATCTTTTCTTTTAAGCTGTTGACACATGCAAACGGGCATTGCCCCAACAATCCCACCATGGTTCTGGGAATGACAACGTACAGAGATGTTCCTAATAAGCAACATGGACAGGGCCACCTTGTTGGGATAGATTTTACCACCGTGGAACTCCTGTCCCTTTGGCCTCAAGGCTGGAGATCAGGCTATGGTATGGCACATTTAATTTCCTGGCACAGACAGAACTCCTCTCCTCTGCTCTCTTGGTGCCTGGGTCAAACCAAACTCAGAAGTCCTCCAAACTCATCCTCTCTTCCACCTCTCCCAGACCACAGGGGATATCTACTTGGAAGCACTTGCTGTAGTGGTGTCAAGCTCCCAGCTCCACAGGTGGGTTTGTGAGCTGCCTGGTTTCCCTTCCTGGCTGCCAGGGTCCACTGGCAACATCATAATTTCTCACATCTTGCTGATGCATCCCCTCTGGAAGACAAAGAGGGCCTCTGCTCTTTGCTGGAGGAGCAGGCACCTTCCTCCTCACCCCAGCCAGACACAGCTGGGAGAGCTGTCTTTCCCCCCCAAACCCACATGAAATGCTCCTTCTGCCAGGCACCAAATCCTTGTCTGACCCCAAACCTGCCTCTCCTCCCATGGATGCTCCCATGGATCTCCAGAAGCTGGAGCAGGCAGCAGCCATCTACTCCCACTTGGAGCTCCCAGTGGGCTCTACAGCCCATGGTGGGACTGCAGTGCCGTGTGTGAGGGGGCAGCCAGACACCCCCATGGACCAAGAGGTGTCTGCCAGCAGGAGATCACATCCTGTGATCAGCCCAGGAGACAGACTGACCCTTCTTCCCCACCACAGGATGGGTTAAGGTGTACCCCACGCTCTTGGTGCTGCACAGATCCTCCAGCCAGCAGAGACCTCGCCCTTGCCCATGTCCCAAGGTGCAGGTCCCATCCATATCAGACAGGGAAACCCAGATGTGAGCAGGCTGTGGGGACACCAGAGCAGGGGCTGGTGGCCACTCTGCCACCAGATTCATCTGAAACTCCTTCCCTCCTGCAGGTCAGCAACAGGGAGTGGGAGAGAGGGAGCAGTGGAGGGGACTGTATCGAGTGGCTCCTTCCTTCTTTGGATTGTTGTCCCTTTTTTCTAATTGTTGCACAATTTTAGGGCTTTTGTAACATTTTTTGGACAAGCAGGGAAAATATGTTAACTGGTTTAAGGAAAGAAAATGAGATCTATCTCTCTCTCTTATATATTATATATATATANAGTGTGACCGTGTTGGATTCAGTGGGAACTCTGGGGGGGAGGGTAGGGAGGGGTGGGGGAGGATGGATTTTGTTTCCTTTTCCTTTGTCCTTTTTGAACCTGCGGCTGTGAACAGAATGATCACTGCTCAAATCGGATGCTCTGTTTGGGGAGGGTGGATGGGGAGCGGGGTGGGTGTGGGAGGGAGGGCGAGTGTCAGTTTTATTCTTGGTGTTCAAGTGCAATAAATAGCTACCAACTTCTGAGCATGGAAACGGATGATTCTCCGTCACTGCAGTGACTCAGACTGTCTGCCACCCCCTTGTCCCTCCATCACCACACTCCTGTCCTCGAAAGCATCAGGGCTGAGCCCAGGCCTTGGGCAGGGGCTGCAGGTATCCTGCTGCCTGCAGGATGCTGGTTCTCTGGATGCTGCCCACCCCTGGTCTCCAGCATCTCTGGGCTTTCAGGGAGCTCAGTGTCCTGCCCAGACCCAGCTCATTGCAATCCAGCCCTTTTCCCAGGGACAGGGCTTTGGGTGCTGCAGGGGTCTGGGAGCCCCCAGCAGCTGTTCAAGCTAGATGGGAGGTGGGGGTGCCCCCTGGGCAGTTTGGGGGAGTTTAGAGGAAGCTGATGCTACAGAGGGAGGGACACAGGACCTCCAGCCAAGTCCAGGGAGGGTCGGGGGGGCTCCCAAGGGCATGCACTGGGCTTTGCTCATGCAGGTGGGCTGGTACCTCCGGGGGACTGGAGCCAGGCTGCCACATTCCCTATTCCTGCTCCACGCCAGGCCCTGGGGTGCCCCCTTGCCCCCCGTCCCTGCCATCTGCCCCAGCCCCGGCAGGTGTCAGCACTGGAATGTCCCCGCTGCTGCGTCCCCCCCCAGCCCTGGGCAGCCACGCACGGCACAGGACACGTGTCCTCTGGATGTGACACTGCCCCACTGCCTTTTGCCCTTGGTGTCCTCCCTCAGTGCCAGCTTTGCCTCCCAACCACATCCCTGGCACAGCCTCGGCTCCGTCGCTCTGCAGCACGGTGCTGGTTGATGGCAGCTACCAAAGGAGAGCCCTGAGGATCCCAGGATCACTGTGGGGATTTGGGGAATATGGTAGCACCCCAAGCAGGCAGGAAAAGCTGAGAAACATCAGAGACTGGACCATCTTGGCCAGCCCAGAGCAGTTTCATGCTGTGGGAAGGCGTCAGGTTCTCCTGGTTCTTCTGGTGCTTTGTGGCCGGCAGCGCCATCACAGAACCCTGGAGTCCATCACCCCATAGAGACCCCCGTGTGTGCCCCTCCAGGGGCCAGCCCAGCCCAGGCTCCCTGGCCAGCACCCACAGCGATGGCTAGGAAACACCGTGACCTCCAGAGGCCTCCTGCTCAGCAAATAGTGTCAAGGTTAGAGCAAGGGATTCATTGGGGCCATAAATGTTTATGGCAGGCCCTCCCCGCTCCCCAGCCGCCATGGCCTGAGCTTTCCATCAGCCACGCTTTTATGGCCGGGCTCTAATGATTAACCCGGGGCCGCAGCTGAAGGCGCTCCCCGGCTGTGCTGACAGAGCCCCACACCCCGGAGCAGCTGGAGCTGGGGGACCCCAATCACCCCCAGGGGCTGCAGCCACTGTGGGGCATGAGGAGGAGGATGGGCAGAGACCCCAGTGCAGGAGAAAGGAAAGGTTCAGCCATCCAGAAACGAGCTCAGCATCCCTGGACAAGAGGAGGTGAGCAGGCAGCAGGGCAAGGTGTAGGAGCCAAGCCTACACTCTTGGAGGGGCAAAGGCAGAAATTAAATCTCCTGTACTGTAGGGAAAGAGGAACACTGCAGGCTCCTGACAGAATTCACCCTGGAGGCTCAGGCCACAGTGCTGGACCCAGTGCACCAGGAACACATCCACGATCCAGACACAGACCCTAATTTTTGTTTGTTCTGTGGTTTTGTCTTTTACCAGGACAAAGATTTTCAGAAAAAAGACCAGGAGGAGCTGTGCCCCTCTAGATGTGCATGGGAAGCCCTGGAAGCTTCTCTAGGTGCCTTTCTTCCACGCTGAGGACCCCCCACCAAATAACCCAGGCAGGGGCTGTGTCACACAGTTAAGGGTGAGGTGATGGCACATGGCAGAAGGCACACATGACACTGGGATGATGGGGACTGGCAGCATCAGGTCCAAACAGCCTCATCCACGAGGTCACCAAGACCCTCAGGCCAGGCAGGAGGTGGGACATGGGCTGATCTACCTCAAAATCACACACAGACACTGAAACTCAGCCCTTCTCCTTTCCCTGGGAAAAGCAGCACTCAGGGCTGTGGCCACACCTTGGATCTCCCTTGGCAATAGACACAGGTCCTCCTTGGACACTGGGTCCAGCTGAAACCTGTCCCTGGCCTCCTGCACACATGAGGGACAGGTCACACCATCTCCTCTCCCTTCAAATCACCCCGACCCCACACCACAGGGAAGAGCCACCATGACCCACCAAGGTCCTTGGGTGATCTACAGCCTGGTTTGTTTATAAAGCCTTTTCTTTCATTCTTCTACTCGTTTATTACTGCTCATTTATTAGGTCAAATTACTTTAGGAGGACACCAATTTGTGCTGATTTTGCTGGAATACCTCAGTGGGATCAGAGCACTCTGGCACACACTGTTCTCTGGGCATGGAGGCTGTTACAGATTCTCTCACGTGTGTTTATGGGTTATTGGAGTCAATACAGACAAACAGAGAACAGATCAACACACAGGAGCTCCTTCTCCTCCTCCCCACCTCCTGCAGCCTGGACATCCCTCCACGCTGGACAGCCCTGAGAGGGGACAGCAGGGCTGGGGCTGCAGGTGGGAGCAGGACAACTGTGACACTTCAACCAGACACTGTCACACAAACACATGGATCATCACACAGTTTGTCACACTGAACAGAAACACATTGGGGGCACCAGGACAGGCAGCAGCTCAGTCCTGGCAGGGCCAGGGTGGTGATGGAGAACCTGGCAGGGTCAGCAGCTCCTGACTACTCCTCAAAAGACCCCCCAAGCTGTCCTTAAGTGCTGCAGTGCAACCTGTGCAAAATGGGAGGTGAGCTCCCACCCAGCCTACGGGACACTGGGTCCCCTCATATCATGGACTCCTCCTCGTCCTCCTCCTCCATCTCCCGATCCACCTCGATGGCCGTGTTCTCGAAGCTGGTGATGCCCCCGTATTTCCTCATGTGGACCATCAGGGGTTTGGGGGACTGGCTGCCAGCCAGGCTCGTCACGTACGTGCCGGTGCGGTTCTCCTCCAGGGACGGGCCCCAGTCCATGGCCGGCCGGCTGGCTTGCTGGACTCGCTGTGAGGGGACAGGCAGAGGGAGCACGGGCACCCTGCACCCTCCCCTCCCCAGGCACCACCCCACCCCACTGCTCCCAGTGCCCTGCTGGCCCCCAGGGACTGAAAGAACCCCCAGTGAGGATGGGATGGGGTCAAAAGCTCGTCCCGAAACCTTTTGGGAAGGCAGTTCTAAGTGTATTGCTGTGGGCTGGGGAGGTGTCATGAGCTGTGGGCGCTGGTGGTGAGGGCTTGCAGGAGCGAGGGGCTATTGTAGGGCTACAGCCCTGTGCTGTGGGGTTAGAGCCACTCAGACAACGGGTTAGCCTTGGCCAAGGTGGCTCCTGGCCATGCCACAGTGCCCATGGCTGTGTCGAGCCAGGTTACAGCCAGCAAGTGCTCCAGCAGGGGATTGCTACCTGGGGAGGGCATCAAGCTCTGCTCCTCTGCTTTTAACAGCCTGGTGGGAACAGTGAAGGGCTGGGAAAGCTGTGAGCAGGCAGCAGCTCTGTAACCTGCTCCTGGGAGAAGCCTCTCAGTGTAGGGATCCCATCTGGGCTGCCTGCACAGTCTGGCAGCTGCCTGCCTTGCTGTGTCATTGCTCTTGCCAAGTGGGTGCAAAGTCCCAGGTGCCCATGGCTGCCCGTGGTGGGGACAATGTGCCTCCCCACAGGCACGGCAGGCTTGTTTTGGAGTGAGAATGCACGCTGGGCTGCTCCTTGGGCAGCAGTTTTAGTCAGTACCTGCCTGGCATCATGGGAAGCAGCCCTGCTGGAAAGGCCTTGGGATGGGCCATCTCTCATACCCCATGGGCAGCAAGGGGGAATGGGGACACACTTCCAGGAGACAGGATACAGAAACTTCCAGAGGATAATGCTTGGCAGGGGCTTGTGCTCACTGCTGCATCTTTCTGGGGTGCTCCCCAGCAGTGCCAGGCCCCAGTACCTCCTACCTCCCACAGCGTCCCTTCTTCTTGGAGCACAGCCACAACCATGCCCATGGGAATCATCAGGCAGGAGAGGACTCCCATGAGGATGCCCAGGACCTCTGCCCAGGTGGGGAAGCGGTAGTTGCCATACTCAGAAGGCTGGTACTTGACAATGTTATACACCAGCAGAGCCTGTGGGATGGGAAGAAGGCAAGATCATCCCAGAGGTCTCATGCTCAAAAAAGGCCTGGAGATGATGGACACCTCCCAGAAGAAGGATGGTCTCTGGGGCAAGAGATGCCAGCAGAGGAAGTTATCACACTGGGAGGTCAGCCAGGGATGCTGGCAGCACCATGGTTTCCCAGCACCATCCAGCAGCTCGAGCTGAGCAGTTTACCATCATCGTTGCTGGGGATAGGACCATCCAGCAGGCTCTGAAGTAGGGGCCTGGTTTGAATCCCAGCATCATATGGATATCTCGGCAGAACCTCTTCATGCCTGCAGGAGGGAGAGGGACTCAGAAGCTTTGATCCCTCCCCCTTGTGTCTGTACCAGGCTGCCCTGCACTGATCACAAGCAGTGGTTTGTATCCTCTACAGCAGTCTCCCCCCACCCATCTGGGAGATGCAGGAGGGGGCCCCAGCTGGTGCTGCCTGAAGGACCAGGCTCAGCACCACATGTATCTTTGGAGAGGTGAATCAAGTGATAGCCAAGAAGAAACAGGTGGTGGGAGAGGGGTCTCATGCTCCACTGTGAGGCTGTTGGTTTCCCTACTGCTCCCTCTAAATCCCTCTCTTCATACAGACAGTGCACCCCTCCCTGTGCCCCTGTGGGGACAGGCAGCCTTACCATAGACACGTGTCACCACAAGGCAGGTAGTGATCACCACCACCATGAGACCAAAGCCAGCACTGTAGTCATCCAGCAGGACCAGCCAGTACATCCCACCCTGTGGAGACAAAGCACAGAGGCCAGCATCTCCAGGACCATCATCCCAATAAACCTCCACCCATGGCCTCTGACTTTTGGGGACCCTGGGGAGGACAGCAGACATCAGTCTCCTTATGGGGTTGGTGTGGGAATGACACTGTGTCAGTCCCCTTGGCCCTCACACCTTCTGGAAGCCCAGGCTCATTTCTCTCTTTCTCCTGGTTATCTGGTATGAACACACATGTGAAAACTTGGCCCCTGGCCTAAGTTCTCCCTAAAACGAGTCCCTAGTTGGTCCCCACGATGGATCCATCCCCACAGCCATACCTCTGTTGTGAGGATGAGCCCCATGAGGAAGAGGGCGATGCAGATGGCAGCTGAGAAGGAAGCTTTCTTTGGCCGCAGGTAGTAGGGGAACTCATCTGTCACCGCCGTAACGATGGTCTCCATAAATGCAAACTGCAGGCACACGAGGAGAGGGTTCCCTGAGCCCTCGGGCTGCTGGAGTCCACGGCTGTCTCCGTGGGCTCTGTCCTTACCTGGCTGTCCAGGCCCAAGGTTAACAGCATGAAGAAGAACAGGAATGACCAGAATGGAGAAAGGGGGAGCATTGTCATGGCCTGGGGGTACACCACAAAAGCCAGACCAGGACCTAGGGGAGGCAAAGGACAGCAGGGTGAAAAGGTGGTGACAGAGCTGGGCATGGGGGGATGGAGGAGAGGAGAGCTCAGCAGAGCAGCACCATGGCAGAGACTTGCCAGGACTCTGGCTAGATGGGCAGGAACAGTCCTGAGGCAGAGGGTGGAGAAACAGTCTGCTCCTTGCTCAGATCCTCGTTAGACATCACTTGTTACTCAATATTTACACCACAGGAATTTATCTGCCCCCCTTCCCTCCCCCTGGCCAGCTGAGCATCCACCTTCATCCCTCATGCTGACACCCTCAGGTGCCTTCCATCCTGGAAGGGATGCTCCTCAGCACACCCAGGCAGAGGGGGAAGGGGAGAACATCTTCGTTTGGCCTCACCTGCTTTTGCCACCTGGTTAACAGGGACCCCAAGCTCCTGGGACATGTATCCCAAAACGGAGAAGATGGCAAACCCTGCCAGGATGCTGGTGATGGCATTGCCCAGGGTCACTATGAAGGTGTCCCTACAGAGGAGGAAGAAGATGCTCTGAACATGCTCCTTCCTTCCCACCCCACGCCAGTGCACGGTGGCATTGCCAGCCCCAGATGCCACAGTAAGGTGACCCAGCAACCGTCCTTCAGGGCCTCTTAGGGCAAGTGTTTTCCAGGGTCTAAAGGAGCATATATTTAATGGATAATATTATTTCCTCTAAAGCTTTCTGTCCCCTGTGGATGGGGTCAGAGCAAACGTCCAACACCCGTCTCTTTCAGTGAACTAAACTGGATGCTGGGCACAGGGCACATGTACACAACTCCAGCCTCAAATATCCTCAGCTTTAGGCACACACAGCCCAAAACATCTGATCTGGGTGCCCAAAACACCTGAGCTGAGTGCCCAAAACACCTGAGCTGGGTGCCCAAAACACCTAAGCTGAGTGCTCTTCCTTGGTGCTTAGGACAAATTTTTTCCCAAGGATCCCTCTGCTCTTCTCAAGCCTGTACAAACTATCCCCTCAGTGCAAGGAGCAGAGCAAGGTAACTGTGCTGTACCATGGCCTTCTGCTGGCCTTGAACCCACCAGCTCAGGTTTTCACGTCTCCCCACAACCCATCATTTTTACAAGACAGCAGCTGGCTCTCACCTGTAGATATTCTGATGGAAGGTGTTGTAGGAGGCGAAGGTGAGGAGGCCTCCAAAGCCCACCCCAAGGGAGTAGAAAATCTGCAGGGCTGCCTCAATCCACACCTGGGGGAAGGAAGCAGTTCTGAGGAGAGCAGGGGTTTGGAAACCTCCCCATGAGGAAGATGGCATTAGAAATCTGCTTCCCCAGGGCCCTGGGCACATCTTCCCCAGCATTCCAAGCATGCACAGCCTGTGGGATATTTGTCTTTCCTTGTTAACACTCACCACTCATAGTGGATCAGCTGGCTAATGGAAGGGCTAATAAGAATGTTTTAGGGCCAGCCCAGCGTGGCATTAAATGCCCTTGTGAAACTGGATGGTCTCTTGATGACCACCACTGCTGACCCCCACTCCACATGCTGGGATTTCTTGAGAACCACAAACAGTCAAATCCACCACGGGCACCCATCAGCCCGTCACGGGGGCTGGGATGATCCTGCCCATGGTCCTGGTACTCAGGGGAATTTTGGTACCATCCCATCCATGCAGAACCATGAACACGTGCATGGAATGGGGACACATGGGAATAGTGGCCCAGACAAGGTGTGGGACAAAGATTTTTGGTCTAGGAGCAACCAAGAGAGCTTTAGGTTAGGGTGTGGCCAGAAAAGACACCTGAGAAGGGAACTGCCTCTGTTGCATTCAGGAGGTGGCAGGAGAAGGTTCATTTTTGTGTCTTGAACAAATTGCACAACATCCTACTCACCTTGGAAGACAGCAAGTGATCAAACTGGGGTGTGAGGTAAAACTGGATCCCCTTCCAGGCCCCCTCCAGGGTGACACCACGAATGAGCAGCATCAGCAGGATGAGGTATGGGAAGGTGGCAGTGAAGTACACGACCTGTGGGAGAGCAGAGCCAGCAGGGAGAGCTGGGAATGAGAGCACAGCGTGAGTGCTGCCCCCATGCCCTGTCCCTAGGGTGGGACACATCACCCTGGAGTCCTTGGGCTGCAGCAGGGCCGGTGTGCCAGCCCTGCTGGTGTCTGGGTGTGCAAAGCATCCCCAAAATATCCTATACCCGGCGGATGCTGCTTGTGGGTCTCACTTTCCCAGAAGTGCAGAGCTGCACACCCTGGTGAGCATTGCTTTAGGTCCCCCCCAGAGGAGAGCAGCCAGCCCTTACCTTGCCAGAGGATTTGACTCCCTTAAGGATGCACAGATAAACAATAGTCCAAGAAAGAAGCAGGCACAGACACAAGTTCCAGCGGATCCTCCCAGGGTCCCCAATCCCCGAGCTTCCTTGGATGTGCAGCACATACCGGCTAGGGAGGAAGGAGAGCTGCTAGTGAGCGTGGGCTGCCTTCTTCCAGAGGCCCTCTGACCCTAGAAATGCCTCTGCTGCAAAATAACCTTGTCAACAATCATAGGCACTGGTAGTTCCTTGCCAAGCAAACAGGAGCAGTTGGAGTGGTTTCTCCACCATGTATTAAAGAGCCCAGAAGGGATGCCTGGCATCTCGAGAGCAAATTCCCAGCCATCCCAGACAGGGGATGTATTTTAGTCTAGCATATCTCCAGGCCGACAAAGCAGCACTAGAACATGGACACCTCCCACATCCCAGTGGCTAAACTGAGTTGTCACCCAGAGCTGAGCGCACGAGCCCATTGCTGCACCCACACCACCAACCATGAGTGAGACCTGCAGCATCTGTGCTGTGAGCTGTGCAGATCCTCATCCCTCATCCCATCCCCATCCTCTCCCTGGCTAGATACCAGCCACATCCCCATCCCGGGCCGGGCTGGCCTCGTTACCTCCAGTACTCCTCGCTGGGGCTGACGGTGTTGCTGATGTTGACGGGGAGGGTGTTGTTCCCCGCCTTGATGACGTGGTGGTCCAGGCACAGCTCAGTGTTCCACCAGTTGCCACAGTGCTGCCAGGGCAAGTCGCTTGTGAGGGATGCAAAGAGGTAGAAGAGAACGTAAGCAATGATCATATTGTAGTAAATGGCCACCAAGGAGACGATGAGGATCGTGCCCATGCCAACGCCTGAGGGAAGGAGAGGGTAAAGAAGGAGTGAGCTGGAGCAGAGCAAAGCATATCCAAAAGCAGGGTCAGACACTGCACCTCAGTAGCCAAATGATCAACCAGTCCAAGGTTCACCTGCTGGGGGAGCCACTTATTGCCATTAAAACATCTGGACATGCCTTCTCTGTATTGATGATCTATTGCCTCACACAAAAAACTTCACACCAGCTTAATGCTGAAAATAAAAGTATTTGATTTGAACTTTTTTTTCTGAATGCTTTATTCTTACCTTTGTTTTAACAGGTATTGCTTAGTTTTCATGCTCTATTTTGTACAATAGCTGGCTTAATAATCTTTATACCATTTCTAGAGCTGGCCATGCCATCCAGACCCCTCAAAGACTGACCAATCTCATACATATTCTGCAGCTACTAAAACAGCTAACTCAAAATTCCAGCCTGCCTCACCTTCCCCCAGGTTCTTTTGATTCTAACAAGAGCTTTGAGGACCATGGGATGCTGCTACTGGTGCATGTCCTCATCAAAGAGCTCCTGCAGAGGTCCCTCAGAGGCTCTGGACTCCACTCACGCACCTTTAAAGAGAGGGCTGATCTTCCAGACTGCAAGTGGCCCTAGGCTGGAGAACTGGCCAAGTGACAGCTCCATGAAGAAGATGGGGATCCCACAGATGGCCAGCATGATGAAGTAAGGAACCAAGAAAGCTCCTGCAAGAAGAAAATTTAAAAAAAATAAAATCTTGGAAGTAATACAGAACCAACACCTGAAGCCTAACTGTGACAGGGAATAAAGCTCATTCAATATGTGTGGCTCTGAGGGATCTACATCAAAATCAGAAAGACAGGGAGGAGCAAGAGCTCACTGTTAGTGTAGGAGAAAAGGGCTGTGATTCACCTGGTGCTGTGCTTCCCCACTGCTCCCAACTCTCTTTTCTCTTTGAATCTTTCACAAACACTATGAAATTCTCCAGTTATTATTGCTCTGGGAGGAGTTGAACCAACATTTTGCACCATCACCAAGAGCCCTTGCATTGCAAAAGGTTCACTCCCTCCTTTGATAGCTGGGAAGGGTTTGCTGACCCTGCTGAGTCCCAGAGGACACCAGGCCAAGAAGCTGCTGGACACCAGGAGAGCTGGTGTTTGGTTCAGCACGGAGACAGGGGATTGTCCAAGGCCAGGAATATGGATGGGCTTGCAAAACCCTTCCACTCATGGACACGGGTGGTTAAAGCCCTAAACAAGCATGGAGAGGGCAGGAGAAAGCTTCACCCCACAACAAGTGCTACTTTCCAGCCCCAGGAAGGGGAAGGGATGTTTCTTCAGGGATATTGGACCAGCCCAGGTCAGTGGGTGGGAGAGTGACCCCAGCAAAGGACGCCCAAGTACCTCCTCCATTGGTGTAAGCCCTGTAGGGGAACCTCCAGACGTTTCCAAGGCCCACGCAGTATCCGATGCAGGAGAGGAGGAAATCCAGCCGGCCCGTCCAGTTCCCTCTGTCCTCTGGGCACTCGGAGCCCAGGTCCCCATCCTGGCTGCTGGGGCTCACCAGGAGATCTGGTGTCACTGGCTGAGTGAGGGACCAGGGTATGGCAGAGGGCAGACAGGGGTTGAGCAAGGAATAAAAACAGAGGATGAAGAATGGGAGAGAGGGAAGGAGTGCCAAAAACTCGCGAGTGAATTTGTGACCCCAAGCCACAGCGTTGACACTTGTGCACTGGGAACTCCCTGTCCCAGCAGCTCTCTGTTCCCCACCTCAGCCAATGCCCTGCTCTGCCTCTGAGCAAACAAAAAGGATAAATGTGATCCCACATGGCCAGAGCTCCCCTGGGAAATGTAGGATTGTCCCAGTTCATTCTGGGAAGGTTCACCAGGACCCAACTTGCAACCCCAGGTTCCAAAGTCATCCTTTCAGGGGGTCACAATAAACTTTCTGCATCTCCTGCAGAATATGGGCATGAGGGCAGCAGGAGAAGCACTGTGGGGTGCCAGGGAGCCCATGTGTGCTGCCATGCCAGGCACTCAGCTGGCCACCAGTTATTGCTCCCTGCATTTTTCACACTTTTCCAACTGCCAGAAGCCTGCACTGTGGGAATTTAGTGATACTCCCAGTTGTCCCTGCTGAGAGATGAGAGACCTCCTTCCAGAATTCCTAATGTGCTCTGGATCAATGCAGCACAGACAGGGCATTAACCCATTCCCTTCCTCCCCACTGCCTCAGCCCTGCAAGTGGAAGTGTGAGTCCTGCAATCCATTTGGGTTGGGGTGATGCACCAGGAGGGCACCTCTGTGTTTGTATGGGTGTACATCAGGTTTGCAGTGAGGTGCTCAGTCTGAATTCCCCCAGTTTCCTGACCTCAGGAGAGCAGGGAAAGCATCCCCACTGACTCCAGAGCTGAAAGCCTGAGCCAGCAGCTGCCAGCTGAGATCCCATCACAGATACACCCACAGCAAAGCCAGGCAGCACAAAGGGGTGGAATGAGGATCCTGTCCCTGTGCCACCATGTGTTGCTGTGCCCTGGCAGTTTATCATGTCTGTATTGAAGCACAGGAGGATTCTGGTGTCCCTGCTGACAAGGTACCAGGACCAGGGCTGGAGGAGCCCATTTGGGAACCTTCTCTTCTTGGGCTCTCTGAAGAAATAGAGCAGCCATCTCCCTGTCCTTGTTCATAATCCTAGGGAACAAACCCATGGGGTGTGGTTGAGGGAGAGGGGTCTGGGTGTGGAGGGATCAGCCAGAAGGAGTTGTGGGTCTCCTGTACCAGTGTGCACTGGTGCTCAGAGCCTGCAGCAGACCCCAGTCCCCAGGAGGCCAGAGCTGGCTGGTGATCAGAGCTCAGTGCTGCCCTTTCATGGCCTCAGGGAAGGTGGCAGCCACCTCCTCTCCTCTTCTCTCCTCTCCTCCTCCTCTCCAGCTGGACTGGACTGGAGGATGCTCCTGCTGCTGGTTCCCATGGAGACACCGAGCCATGATGCTGAAGGAGAGGGCTGCCAGCTCCCCCCCTGTGCAGGGTGCACCCCAAACCCCCAGCTGCTGGCACTGCAGACATGCTGCCTGCAGCCCAAAGGCACCAAACTCCTCCCCATCCCCACCTGGTGCACAAACACCTCGAGGGACAGGACCAGGGCACACTCTTCCCAGAGCCAACCTGAAATGCACAGCTCCAGCAAAGCTGTTACACCAAAATCCTCTGTGAAAAGCCCATCCCTGCTGGATGCCACCATCACAAGGCAAGGGCCAGAAGAAAAAGTTGCAAAAACACAGGCTGAAAAGTCAAAATATGACCCAAATGCAATCTTGTTGCTATAAAACCATCAGTACCTGGCAGCCCTCCTGCAGTTGTTCAACACAGTTCTGTGGTTCAGCAACTCCTCCAGGCCATGGCCATGCCTGATTAGCCCAGCACACACAGAGTGTGACCCACAGCTGTGGGTCAGGGCTTGCAGGGGATGGACAGGCTGCTCTGAACTCCCTCCCAAAGATTTCAGCAGCTCAAACCTGTATTCACAAAGATCCCTGCCAGCTAGGGCCCATCACAGCTGGGTCTTCCCCCTGCAAAATAATGCTTCCCTGTCCATCCCACTGGCTGGAGAACTCTTGTTTTCCACATTTGAATCACAGAAAACCAGCAGGCAGGGATGCTGGGAGATCATTAAATCCTGTTGCCTAATTCCTGCATCTCTGTCTGAATCCCAAACACCTGCAGGAGGGCCCAGGTAGAGCTGCAAGGTCTCATTACATGTGGGTAATGCCTGTCCATGAGATGTAGCACAGAAATCAACACAGAAGCAACAGGAAATGAAAGGAGCCAGTGTGACTTTTTCCAAACTGTAAATGGCCTGGTCCCCCCCTCAGTGACCATTTCAAGGGCCATGGGATGTAGTTTGTCACTTGTGTCTCAATAATGACTGCCCCCCTTGTTAATATCTTTCTCAGGAGCTCTACAGCTCAAATGTGGGATCCCAGAGCAGAAAGCAGAGACCTCTCAAATGTCAGATAAACCCAAAGGACAATGGCACTTGTCCCCATTGGCCAAGCTGAGGAGATACAGGTCAGGGATGCTGCTGGAAAACACACACAAAGGCAGCTCCCTGACTGCTATGCTCAAAATTCCCCCAAATCCCAGCCTTTCCATAGAAATCACAGAAAAACTGTGATTGCCTGATTTGAAATGAATTACAAAGCACAATATTTAAGGCTTCCAGCCCATCCTTGTCCCAAATCTCAGAGGGAAGCACATCTCCCTTCTCCTGACTGCTGGAAATCTCACACACCAGCTTGATTCTAGAGCTTTTTTTAAGGATTAATGCTCTCTTTCAGCCTCTGTCATAACAGAAATTCTCTTTTTCAGCAGCAGCTGAAGTGCTCCAGTATTGCTCTAGTGCTTTCCACCATCAGCTGCCATCCTTCAAGCCGGGCTCTCGCAGTCATAAACAGACAGGGACTAACAGCTCCCTTGGCAACCACGGCCTCTTTGAACACAGCATCACTTCCCATTATCCACCAAAAGATGCTCCCAAAGAAATCAGCAAAGCAAAGGTCACCAAGAAGAAAAAGCACTTTAGTCTCTGCCAAGATAAGAGCTCAGGTCTGTCAGGAAAGGGCTCTGTGCTAATTATTTTCTCTAAACCAATTTACTTAAACCAAAACTCAGCTGTATCTGAGTGAAAAAACTCCAGCCAGATCAAAGGTATGTTTTCATCCTATTTTGTCTCCATTCAAGCTGGCATTGTGGGGTTATTTTGTCAGTGTTTTGTGCGTGATCACAGCCTTTGAGCAAGAGAAATGCCACCCAGCACCAGATTTCTCCCCTGAGGATCTGAGCACAGTGAGTCTCTAAAGTGTGAGTCACTTCAGATTAGTTTGAATTGCTTATTAATCTCTGAGACAAAAAAAAATTTAAAAAGGCATAAAAATTAATTCAAATGTAATATCACTTACAAAGTGAAGTAAATAAAGCACTGCTATGGTGAGGAAGAGCCCCTCAAAGGGCTGAGCTGACCCCGGGTGACCACAGCTCAGGCTCACAGGAGATGCCATCAGAGGGAGCAAGTGATGGCAGAGCCAGCACAGGGAGGCTGGAGATGGCTGAGGCTGAAGAAAACTCGTTACAGCAATGTCCAAAGTGTAGGGAGTGTGCACAGATACAAATGCTTGTTTGGTTTTTCATCTGGGGGAGTTTTGAGGCAGTTTGTGGCAGGCAGAGGAGGGCAGGGGCTCAGGCAGGAAGAAGCTGCTCAGCAGCCTGGCCAGGTATGGGAAGGGGCAGCAGGAACCATGGCTCCCACCACTGGCTACAGTGGGATTTAGTCCATTTCTACAAAATAAACCCCAAAGAAAATAATCAAATAAATGAAAACAACCACTCACCTCTTCTGGAAATACTATTATGCAAAAAACAACCTGAAATTCTTAGAGCCTGAGAAAGGTCTCCTCTAATCAAGAGGTATTTCCATATGTCTAAAATATGTCTGGTAAGAAAAGCTGAAAACTCCAGCTCACCAATGGGAAGTGGATCACAATGAGAGGAAGAGGAGGCTGTCAGGGTGCTGGGTGGGTGCTGCAGTGGGGATGGGCACTTCTCTTCATCAGCCACCCCCAGCTCCAGGCAAGCCCAATGCCAGCATTGAGCACAGTGGTCCCAAGGTGGCTGTGAGCACCAGGTCCTCCATCTGGAGCTCAGCAATAGTATTTTTGGGTAATGAAGGACAGAGGGCTCTGAGCAACACTGGGAATGGGGAAAATAACTCCAGAGACATCTGCTTTCCATCCCAACTGATCACCACGGGACTAAATGAATTCCTGAATAAATGCTAGAGGGTCACCAGCATCAAGTAACTCAGAAAGGCATTGGAAGGGGCAAAGACCACTTCTAATGGATCTTGCAGTCACAAAGCCATCTGGAAAAGCAATTTGTAGGAAAGAGAAAGAAAGAGAAGAGACAAACATGCCTCCAAACAAGAGTGGAGAAATAGGCTGTCAGGGCCTGCTGGCTGTCACCAGGATACTGCTGGGTTTTTTACGTCATTTCCCAATATCCTAGGAATTTCCTGGCAGGGATAAAACTCTCCTGGGCTTTCATTCATCTCAACAGAGTCAACCTGCCCTGTGTTCAGTGGGCATGGATTGGCACAGGGTGTAGCTGAAGAGGCTCCCAGCCCTGGGTCACTCTCGGGATGCTCCAGGAAGGGCTGACCCATTCAGCAGCAGCACATCCCCATGAAGGAGCTGTGGCTGACACCATCTCTGCCACCCTGCTCCTCCGTGTCCCCAGAGAAAGGACTCGGTCCCCAGTGTGGGGGGGAATGGGAACTCAGACTGGAAAGAGCAAAGTGGCAGTGGAGAGGAGCCTAGGGTGGGAAAGCTGACAACTGGGTTGAAAAAGGGTTTCCAGCAGGATGTAAAAAGGGTTTGTAGCTCTGCCAGCTCTGCCCTGAACCCAGAATTCAGCATCCAGCTGACCCCACATCACCCACACCCCTTTAAATCCTGTGGAGGAGGATGAGGAGGCAATCCGGGCCGCCGGTGGGAAAGGCACCGCCCAGCCCCTGTGCTCATCCCGCGGGAGGGACCCCGAGCCCGGGCAGTGCTGGGAGCAGCGTCCCGGGGTGCCAGGCTGCGGGAGCCGGCTCTGCCCCCGGTGCCACCCACGGCGCCCGGCCAGACACAACATGAGTCACCCTCGGCCGGCAGCGCCTGCTGGCAGGGCAGGGAGCGGGGGCAGCGGTGCCTCCTGAGCGGTGGGCACGAAATGCCCCGAGCACCAACGCTATTCCCTAATATCCCGCCGATCCCCGTGGCTGCCCGCGAAGGCTCCCGAGGACGGGATGGGGGGCGATGGGCAGGACTCCCCCGTTCCCTCTCCCAGCCCGGGGTACCCTCGCTCCTGGCTGTCACCTGCCGGGGGTACCCCTGCTCCCCGCTCCTATCCCTGGGGCATCCCCGCTCCCGGCTCTCACCTTCCGGAGATGCTGCTGCCGAACCTGCTCCATCCCGGACCCTGTTGCTATGCGCTCCCCGCTCCGACACTTTTCGCCTGGCTCTCTCCGGCGCTGGGCAGGGCGCAGGGGGAGCGGGGGAGCGCTGGCGGGCACGGAGGGGTGGGCACGCACCTGCTGCCGGGGAGAGCTGCGGACGTGAGCAGAGAGGCTGAAGGAAAGGTTCGCCTCGAGAGGAGGATGGCTGCGTGCGGAGCAGGGAGGAGGAGGGAGGTCTGTCTGTCAAAAGCACTCCTGGCAGGGAAAGGGGGGCTCCGGGACCTCAGCCCCCCACCCGGGCAGAGAGGGAGAACGGCTGCTGCCTCACTCACACCACAAATGCATCAGGTGTCCCTAGAGAAGGACCTGACTTTGGGGTCACTGTCACTGAGCACCCCATGTAGTGATGGCAGCAGATGCCAGCAGCTCACAGCACCTTCCTGTCTGGTTCTGAGATGACTTTCCTGTGGCAGAACGCAGCTGGAGCTTGAGCAGATCAGAAATGATTGCTCCCCATGCTGCCTGAGCCCAGCCCTCAGTCCAGGGGAGGGGGATGCTCCACAGCCACCAGTCCCTTTGGGTAGGACCAACACATCCCACCACACTGAGGGCAAGAGAAATCCTTGGGAGTGCCCAGGATGAGCAGCTGAGCCCAGCATATCATGGCCCCAGTGCTGGAGCACATCTCCAGGGTCCAGCTGTCCCAGTTTGAGTCAGCAGTGGGATACTGGAGCCCCAATGTCCAGGGAAATGCTGGCTTTTCACCCTCATACTCAGTCAAATTCCCAGTGAGGTGGCAGCGCTGCTCTGTGCCTTCTCCTCCCACTTTCATGGTGGAAATGGGAGAAAGCACAACCCCACGTGCTCCAGGGCCAGTGTGGGACCAGGACAGCTCTGGACTCACAGTGTCCACTCCTTCCCATGATATTATACACTTGTCCATCACTTCATCCCTGGACTGTGCCCAGGATGTGTCCCTTTTCCTTGCAAGTGCCCTACGGGCTCCAACCTGAGCCAGACTTCTGCCCACAAGCTTTACTGAGGTGTAAGGCAAGTGGGGATGAAGAGGACAATGACAGGGCTGGAACAGAGAGAACCCAGCCTGCCTGATGTAAAAGCAAATATCCAGGACATCTAATGGCAGTTGTGCTCCTACAGCCTTCTAAGCACTTCTGAAAAATTTCCCTGAAAGGAAAGGTATTCTCAGCATAAAGACACATTTCTGCAGGAATCCAATATGATAAAGTGGCTCAGCATTTGCACAATGGGTCTTTTAAAGCTAATATTTACCTGGATTTCCCAGAGAAAAGAGGAAAGAGCAAAACTAGATAACCTATCAAACATCTCTTTTCACACACTCGCATCTTCCTCAAAAATAAAAGTATCTTTGGGAATTCACTCAGGCTGGTTTTACCTGCCTTGAACTTGCCCACCACTTCCCTCTCTCCCAGCTGGGAATGCTGAGCCTGGAGCTGGCCAGGCTGATGGGCAGGGGCTCCATCAAGCACTGTTCCTCCCTCAGCCTACACGCAGGGAAGGAATGCTTTGCTTGCCTTTCATGCCAGTGCAACCTGAATCAGAGAGCCTGGTGCCACTTTGTTACAGCTGTCCCAGCCCCACGTCACCAGCATGGACTGATTTCTGCACAGACCATTCAGCATCCCTGGGCAGACTTCAAGGCCTCATCTTCTGGTGTCCAGGGCAGTATTTTTCATTAGACACACCCAGGGCTGATGGTGCTCTGAAATGTCCATGTTGATGGTGCTCTGAAATGTCCATGTTGATAGCAATTCTTCTGGGATGCTCTGTACCTGGAACTTGCTCTTCTGGTTTGTCTGGTGCTGCTCTGGTAGCACCAGCAGCTCTTCATAGCCTGGGATCACCAGGGAGTAGATGTCCCATTCCAGGTACCTGAGATGTTTCAGATCAGCATTGCAGGGCTGGGCCAAGTCCTGCATTGCCCTGGAGCTGGCAAGAAATGCTCATCATGGAACAGCACACACCAGAGGCAGAAACAGCCAGAAGGAGCAATGCAACCTAGGGACCCCAAAAACCCCAGGAGAGGACAAGGGTGTGCACCACTGTCCCCATGCCCTGATCCCCAGGAGGCTGGCACTAGGTAGCACACACAGGGCTTGCAAGCATTTTCTAGCAAGTTTTGTTTTCTCCCAATCCACCTCTGAGCCACCCCTGGGACACCAAGTGAACCTTTCCCTTCTCATGGGCCAAAGCACAGCGCACATCCTCTACCCCAAAGCAGCCCTGACAGCCACTGGCACTGCCTGCTCCTTGTGACGCTGGAGGGCAAGGAGAGGGCAGAGCACAAGCTGGGGAAACACCCTTGCCACCCTGCCTGGGCAGCCCACACGGATCCGGGTGGCAGCCGCCTGGGGAGGGCTGAGGAGGCAGCAGGACGGGAGCGTGCCCAAATCTGCGCCGCTCGCTCCAGGAAGGCGACGAGGCAGCGGTGCCCTGGTTAGTCACTGCTGGGAAGTGTGCCATGCTGGAGGCTGCTGGCAGCACGGCTGAGCTCGGCCACCTGCTGTGCCTGGCCTTATTTCCATGGTGGTTTCAAGATTTCTCCAAGGAGGGGTAAAGCTGGGCAGTGGGAGCTGATGGAGAGTGCAGAGGGAGGAGCAGGGAGAAACTGTGGGGACTTGTAGGGGACAGCCCCCAGGGTCCCCTGGCTATGAGGGCAGGCTGTTCCCATAAGGGCCAGGTTCCATGTGGGACACGTGACTCGGGAGGCAGCTGCTGCAGGTGCTAGAACCAGGTGTTTGTCACCTGCCAGGGGTGAAACCGTCGAGGTGACACGTGTCCAGGAGGTTTGAACCAAAGGTTCCAAAGCTGGTGGGGACACGGCGTCCACCAGCCCCTTTCCTGGCACAGGGAGGGCCCTGCATGGTTCACCCATCCCTGCCCAAACGGCAGATGCAGGGCACAGGGAGGAGATGGGAGGGGGAACGGAGCAGATGATTTCGTCACCCGGTCAAGGGGCGTGTGTGTGTGTAGGGGGAAGGGGTGGCTGGGTGTGTGGGTGCATTTATTGCCTCTTCCCGCCAGCGCCGGCTCCCTGTGCACACACGGGTGGCAGGGACCCAAGGGCACAGCCCACGGCTCCCTGGACTTTTACCCTGCTGTGCAAACAGGCAGGCGCCAGATTAGGGTATCAGTTGGAATTTCATCTTGTCAACAGCACCCGCAGCCTCTGTGGGCAGGCAGTGGAGCATCTTCCCTCTGTCCCAGCCCCTCATCGCCCTGCAGGCCACCCAACACTGCAGGTGAATTTGGGAGATGCACATTTCACCCCGCCAGGATTCTGCTCCCCTCCCCACTGCTGTCTGCAGGCTCCCCCTTGCAGACAATAGTGATGCCCAGTGCTGGCTGCCATCACCCCAACCCTGCCAGGGCAGGACCCCACTGCTGGTCTCCATGGACATTAAAGGCAGCCAAAGCCCAGGGAGAGGATGAGTGTGGGGAAGCCAGCCCCACCATGGGGGCCATGCTGGAGTCTTCACACAGAGGCAGCTCCAGTTTCCCCAGTCCAGCCCAGCTCTTCAGGCAGGTGGCTGATTCAGTCTCATCCCTTTCCTATATGGCACCAGCTCCATTGCATTTACATCCCCCTGTCTGTTTTAGTTCCTGATTCCACACATTTCCTTGCAAGAGTGCATGAGGTGGCTGCACTGTTCTTGCTCCTGTGCCATGGGCAGCCTGGCACCATGCTGGTGAGTGCAGGGTCACCGGGGTGCAGCAGTAGGTGCAGCAGTAGGTGCAGCCTCTGTTGCAATTGCAGGAACAAACACTTTGCTCTGTCCCTCTCTCAGCAATGCCACCTCATCCTGTTCCCACTCCTCCATCTCCTCCACCCACGAGGACTTTATCCTGCTTCAGGTGTCCTTCCACAGCCAGCAGCCCTGCCCTGGCACCTCAACACGCCCCATGCAATGCTTGGCACTGGGAAGAGTTTTGGGGCTGGAGGAGCCATTTGGGGCAGGGATTCGAGGGCAGCTGCTTGCTCAGTGTTCTGCCAGCAGAGGGGAACACTGATGGGATGGAGAGGGGAGAGTGTCAGGCCCCAGTGCCAGCTGTCCCAGGCACTATCTCACATCCTCATTCTGTGTTTATTCATCTTGGACAAGAAGGATATTCAGCCCATCGACAGCCATAAAATGAGATTAGAGACCAGGAGGCGCCAACGGGAGGCAGCCACATCCGTGGGCAGCTGGCCTTGTTCTTTGGCCTCTGCCAGCCCAACAATGGCCTCACCCTCTCCCCTCTGTCTCCAGCACCATGAGTTTGCAGCCATCGTGTCACCCAGCACTGCCATCCCTCTTGGTGCCAAAGGCATGAGACGTGGCAGTGCCATGCCATGATATGAGCCACGCCACTGCCAGCAGTGCCCCTGTGGGACAGGCACACCGTGTGCTACAGGGACAAGGCTGCTGCCTCCAGACACCCCTCCCAGCCCTGGCTGTGCCCAGGAGCATCAGCATCAGTGCAACCCCAAAGCCAGGATCCTCCCCTGCCACAGCACCACAGGCAGGAATGACAGCAACAAACCTGTGTCACACAGGATCCCTGCTGGTTTTTATTATCACCGATGCCTAAAAAATAAAAAGGAAAACCAGTTCTGCTTTATATACACAAAAACTGAGCTGAAGTCCTGAGTCAATGCAAATGTTTGTCCTCATCACCGAGCACACCAGGTGACAGTGGCTGTGGGAAGTGTCACTGGCAGGAGGGAGACCCAAAGCCTTTGAAGGCTGGAACAGAGCAGTGGACACAGTGGGGAACAGGGACTCCCTTGTAAAAGCCACAGCACACCTGGGGACTTTGTGTTCTGGGGCCTGGGAGCGGTGGGGGCTGGCAGTGGACACTGTGGCCAAGGGGTGTGAGGCAAAGCAGTGTCAGGTGGGATGTGAGGGTTTGACTCATATCCAGGCAGCAGGGACATGGCTGCTGCTCCATCTTCCCAGAGCTTGGAGAGAAAATGCTGAGAAACGTCACACAAGCCACTACGCAAGGCTCATGCTCCCTCATCCCTGTCTTGGTCTTTGGAACTGCAGCTGAGGAGCACGTGGTGCAGCTCTGAGAAGGAGCCACAGACCCTCCTGTGTCCCAGCTGAGCCCCAGCTGTGCCCCACTGGCCTTTGGGGTTGCTGAAACTGGGCTGTACATTAACCTGGGCCTATACAATGGTCAAGACCCAACAGGATAAAGGGACTTCTCAGCTGCAGTTCACCAGTAGGAATGGATGGGGTTTGGTTAACTGGCCCAGGGAACACAGTGGATGAGAGGGAGTGCAGTGCATGGGGGAGCAGGGAGACAGGGAGGACAAAATCTGTAGTCCTGTAATCTGTAATTTTAAAGAAAATAAGAAAATAAATGCTTCTCTGTCTTTTTGAACATCACCTTTCCATCACCTAACACCAGGGCACATGCCAGTCATTTCTTGCATGCCCGAGGAGGCCCCTGCCCACCTGGCAGCAGCTCCTGGTGCCTGCAGTTACTGTGCTCCCTTGGACCAGCACCCAAAACTCTCCCAGTATTGGCCCTTCTGGACAGGCTGGGGCTGGTTCTTGGACCCTGTCCCCATGGCAAACCTTCTGTTCTCCTTCCCTTCCCCATGGAAGGGCTCAGCAGGGTAGTCTGTCCCAAATGTGCCTGTGCCAGGCTCCCTTCTACCCTCTCCCTGTGCTCCAGGTGGAGGATGGCTGCAGTGCCACCTTGCTATGGCATAGCCAGGGGAACCAGGGCTGCTCTACGTGGCTCTGTGTGGCTGCAGGGCAGGGTTGGGCACTGCCAGGGTCACTGGGGACAAGGGTGGGGATTCTCAGGTACTCTTGTCAAGGGTGTGCTCCAGCTTGCCACCCTCACCGTGGTTTGAAGGGCTCCCGTGTCACCTCCTACAGCCGAGGGTCTTGCCTGGTTCCCAGAGCTCAACTTGCTCTGCCTTTCTCACCTCACTTCCTGGGAGACCAGCTCAGCAGAAATTCATTTTGCCTTGAGTCCAGTCAGGTCTTTTTTCTATTTCAGTCTTGTTCGAACTGCCCAAAAGCACCAGGCAGCTGGATTGCCAGGAACACCAAAGGAAGCACCTGGAGCACCATAGGAAAGCCCTCCTCCACTATCACCCCCTTCCTTCTGCTGACATCAGGACCTTGCTACAAAGACCAGAGACCAAACCAGTGTGTGGCTCCTATGGGAGAGCAGTACCTAACCCATGTTTTTTACACAGTGGAGGGCCCACCAGTCCCTTGGGAAGGCCCCAGTGCCACCTGGCCCAGCCTCGCTGCCTGCCCCATCGGTTCAGCCAGGGACAGTCATGTCTTTGGGAAGAGCTGTCACCCTTCAGAGCACGTGGGCTGGCAGGGCTCTGCTGCATAGTGCTTTTCTCTTGGGGTCTGTAGCTGGTGAAGAGGGTTAAGGCATGAATTCTTCCTTGATCGTCAGTGGAGATGAGGAGACGAGGTTGGGGGCATTGCTGCTGCAGAGGCCTCCAATGGGTCCCAGGGTGCTGACAGCTGGTGGGGTCGGTGTGGTGGTGCTGGTGGGCTGGCTCTGCTGCTGCAGCTTCTTCTTGTTCACCTTCCTCTCCTTCGCCCTCCGATTCTGAAACCAGATTTTCACCTGCAGACAGGAAAAGATGGCAATGAAGAGATGAGGATGGACGCACGCAAGGGCGACAGCCTCCAGTCCCCGTGGCGCAGGGAGGGCATCCCAAAGTTTGGAAAGGAAGGGATGTCTGTGGAGCGAGGTGGGGCCTCCTCTCACTGCTTGGGCTGAAGGCCTCACCCTTGCCCATGGCCATGTCCCCCCGGGCCGGGGGTGCCCCGGACACTGACCTGCCGCTCGGTCAGCCCCAGGGCCGCGGCCAGCTCGGCCTTGCGGCGGATGGTGATGTAGCGGCTGTAGTGAAACTCCTTCTCCAGCTCCAGGCGCTGGTGGTCCGTGTACACCACCCGGTACTTGTCTTTTGTCCTGGTCTTACCTGCCAGAGAGAGCAGAGTGGGGGGTGAGCCAACGGGGGAAGAAGGGGAGCAGTGGAATGGAAGGGGCATTCCCAAGGGTATGGAGGAGACACACAACCACCTGTGGAGAGCTCAGGAGAAACATGGCAATGCCCTGGGGAGCAGTGGGAGAGCCAGGAGGCTCCTATTGGCTTTAATATCCTTTCTGTTTTGCACCAGAGTGTTTCTTCTTGTTGGGAAGTACCTGGGCTTTGGTGGAATTGCTTGGTGGAAAGAGCAGGAGGGATTCAGAGGTGCCCCAGAAGATGGACCATAAATCTCCTGTGTCATGGCACATGGGAGAGGAGCAGAGCTGCAGGTCCTGTGGTGGGCTGAGGAGGGGCTGCCTGGCAGGGCTAAGGAAAGCCCAGCTCTTTTTCCAGGAAGCCCCAAACCAAGGTGCCATCACTTGAATGTGCATGGATCAGAAGAGGGGAGGGACAGAAAACCCACATTTCTCTGCCACCCACAGGGCTGCTCTCCTTCTCCCTGTTCTGAGCTAAGACAGAGGGCAGTGCTTTAGGTGCAGTCTTTAAAGATGCACTGGAAAAAGCCCACATGATGCCCAAGCACTCCTGGGGACTGGCTCCATGGGCCAGAGGTGTTTGGCCAAAGCCAGCCTGAATCTCTCCTTGGTCCTCCAGATATGGACAGAGCTTGGGGCCATCAGGATCCACATGTCTGTGCACACAGATGCACATCCCATGGGTCTGCAAACAGCACCTGCTGCTTTCTAGCAGAAAAATACAGTCAAAGGTAGCCCAGCTGTCTCTTCCTAAGCTCCTTTGTTCTTCCAAGGCACAGAGGGTGAGCTGTGGAGCCCTGCCTGGGCTGGGGGGAGCAGGTGGCACTCTGAGGGAGGACGCCCATGCCTGGAAGTTTGCTGACAAGTTCTTGGTGTTTTCCTCTGCAGAAGAGCCCATAGGCAGGGAATAAACATAGCTGTGAATATTTGCTTCTCCACCCAAAATTACAAAATCCTGTTCCAGGGAGTCGAGAGGGATGATGCCTGGCCATTTGTTTGCCTGGCAGATGTGTTTGCCCATCTTCTTCTGAATTTGTGATGCTGAGAGCAGTGCTGCTGTGGGAAGGAGTGGGAGCAAGCTCAGAACAGCTCCATGGATTTCCCTGGGGCTGCCCTGACTGTATCAACATGGACAAGATACTGCACACCACTGCTGCAGATGTGCAGAAAGGGATTTCTAGTGACCCAGCAACCTACATCACCATGCTTGCAGCCTGGTTCTGCCAGGAAATGGGATCTTTGTGTGCCTGCCATCCTGTTCATCTGCTCTCCCTGACGAGTCCTTTGCACATCCACCCATTTAGGCCAAATCAGTTGGACACTGGGCAGTCCCAGCAGTACAATTATATTCTGACACCATCGGAGTGGAAGCAGGAGTGTAGGTGGTGCAGAGGAAAACTGGGCTATAGACACACTAATAAGACATCAGAGAACATCCACAGAGCAAAACCCCAACCTCCAGGCTGCAAATCTGTTTGTCAACCAGCTCAGTTTTATTTTGGACAGTGTCTCTCTCCTGCTCTCCCATTGCAAAGAGATGGAGACATTCCTAAGCCATTTCTTATGCTGAAACCTAAAAGAGTTCAAGACAGGACAACTCATGGCCACAGAGTACTGCAGGTGGGACAGGGGCTCCCTTGCAGCATCACATGGGATGGAAGAAAGCAGCTGGTTTTCTACTGAATGAGCAGGAGCCACAAGAATCCAGCTCACGGCATTGACCACTGAGCAAACCAAGAGTGGAACCATGAGTAGGAGCCAGCAGGACCTGGGATGGGCATGGAAAGCATCTCACCCTGCTGGGACTTGGTGCTGGCCCTCCCAGGGACACAAGCAGCATCACTCAATTGGAGCCAGCAGCCAGTTTCCATGACTGTGGCACTGTCTGTGTCCTCCTGCCATTGCTCCTGGTGGGGCTGGCACGGGCTCAGCACAGCGTGAGCAGGGTGATGGCTGAGGGTCCCAGCACGGGCCCCAAGAAGCTCTGAAGCTCTCCAGTGATCCATGGAAGAGGGAAGGAGCCCAGCAAGGCTGCAACACGAACAGGAACAGAACCAGATTTCCAGCACCAGGGCAGGACTTCAGCCACTAACTCGAATTTGAGGGATGTGATGAATTCAGTGAATGTTTTAGAGTGGGGAGCCCAGCTCATCCCAGGGCTGGTCAGAAGCAAACACCTAATCCCTCCTCACCACCATCAGGTCAAACCTGCACATACCACACAGGGTGACTCTGTGGGTTAAAAAATGGTAAAAAAAAGTTGATTTGATTGAGCAAGGTGTTCGTGGACTGTCTGCAGAGACAGGGCTGGAACGCAGAGATTCCGTGTGCAAGGGGTGCCCAGCAGCTTTGCCAGGCACTTGTCTCCTTTCTGGCACACATCAGCTGTGACAGCTCCAAACAAAACTGCCCATGGGAGCCCTGCTGGGCTGGAGTGATGCCAGGGGCACCCAGCCCATGCAGGATCCCACCCTGCCCTCGCCCTCCCTCAGGGCCCCTGTCCATGCCGGGGGTCACTGCTGCCTCTGCCATCCTGCAGGGAAGGGTTCACCAGCATCAAAAGAACTTCTGCACCCCAGCCCAGGAGGGACCTGTGCTGAATCTGCAAACACAGCAATTCCCAAGAAGTTACAGAATAAACCAGATGTTCTGGTGGAGATTTATGTGAGGTTTAGCAGCTCTGTGAGAAACTGGGCTCCCTCTGGCTGCTCCAGGCTAAGGGGCTCCTGCAAGATTTTTCTCTCTCATTGATTTATCTTTTTTTTTTTTTCTTCATTTGAAAGCAAAAATCTTTCTAAAGAGATAATAACTTTAAAATGGTCTTACTTGCAATGATTTTATTTGAATACCACTGTTTGCAAAAAAGGAACACCTGGAAAGTGAAGGAGTTGACAGATTAAAAAAAAAATAAATTAAAGACTAAAGAAATAAGGCGGTTTGTGAATATCACATATGCCATGAATTTCAGTAGGAATTATTATTTCCTGCTGCAGCTGTAAATAGATCCATCACAGCCTGTTCTTTGTTATTCCTTCTTCATCCTTTATCCTGGATGGAGGCTGGGCTTTGCCTCAGGGCTGGCAGAACCATCACGGGATGAGCTGGGCACCAGGCTCAATATCAGTATCAATATCATCACTTTCTGCTCAATATCAGGTAGGAAAAACTCAAACCAGGGGCCTGAGGACCAAGCCAGAGATGGAGTGTTATTCACCTCCACTAATTGCTGTTTTCGGATGTTTGCCGAATTCAGGGATGTACTGTGGGTGATTCACAAGGAAAAGAAAAGGATTTGCAAGAAATACTATTGACAATGAATAATTCAACTACCTTGAATATGAATGCTGGGTTACACTTAACTCTCTCCTGGAGACTTTTTATGGCTCTGTGAAAAGAAGGAGGAAATTCGGGACAAGCCAATCCGGTTCCTTGTGGGGAGCCAAACAGAGGGATGGAACTGCTCCTGCATTTCCAGCCAAGCCTGGCAAAGCTGAAAGAGGCTGTCCCATGGCTGGGATAACCTGGAGCTGGGGCTGCTGCCCCAGGAGGGAGCATGGATGGGGTGCAGAGGGGGTGTGTCAGCGGAAATATAGGTTAGATATTAGGAAAAAGCTTTTTACAGAAAGGGTGATAAAGTTCTGGAATGGTCTGCCCGGGGAGGTGGTGGAGTCACCATCCCTGGATGTGTTAAAAACAGACTGGATGTGGCACTGGGTGCCAGGGTTTAGTTGAGGTGTCAGGGAACAGGTTGGACTCGATGATCTTGAAGGTCTCTTCCAACCTTGTGATTGTGTGATTCTGTGCCAGTGATGTCTCTCAGCACAGTTTTTAGCCCCTTCCAGCCCTGCTGTGCATTCACAACCCCTCCTGCTTGTCCCCGAAAGGCCAGGCAAAGGAACTGCTTGGACAGGCACACGGAGCCCTCCGTGGGGGCAGTGGGAATGGTTTCGGCTTGGGGATCAAGGCAGGGCCAATGACAGCCTGGGAGAGGGTATCGTTAGCACTGTTAATGTGTAACCCTAATAGCACTCACCTGAGCCGTGATTAGATAAGGGAATAGCTTTAATGTGCTGTGCAAAGCCCAAGGGACGCGCTGCCGAGTGTGCACGCACACACACGGGGGATGGAGCCCTGACCCCAGCCTGCAAAGACAGGGATACCACAGCTCCTGCCCTGGGCTGGATCAGAGCCTGCCAGGGAAAGGGAAAAGCAAAGTGGATCCTGTGCCCACCATCCCAAGCTCTCTCCCCTCATAGGCACAATAGAGGCTGCCAGGAAGGGAATATTTCACCATCCCCAGTCCTGGCCTGCCCAAAGGATGGCTTTAAGTCAAAAACTGTGCCCCAAAACCCCTAATAGACTGAGAATATGGGCATTGTGAGACTGGTGCTGAGCAGCTCTAAGAACAGCTGGGAAGGGGCTGGTTCAAACCAGGGAGGAAAGAGACTGTAGGGTGGCAGTGGCACCTGTGTGGAGGTGGAGCAAAAGCTGGCGTGTTATGAGGGGCTCAGCCCAGCTCCAAAGGGAGGATCCCCATCCATGGGACACATTTCTCCCAGCCACAGCAGGAGCAGCACAGCTGCCAGCAGCCAGGAGAATAAACTGCAGCACTTTTAGAAAAGTCTCTATTTCACAGGTCAAAGCAGCTCAAAATTACCACAACCACAAACTCTGGCTCTGTGGGAAGCTGCTGTGCAGCCACCAGGGCTCTGGTCAGGGAAGCTGGGCTATGGCAGCCCCAACCCACTGGCTGGAGCCACTGAGATGGGAACCCAGGGTGGTGACAGCTGTTGCACCCCACAGCAGAGGTCCCCAAGGCCAGGGGACACACTGGATGTTGCTTTGTAGAGAAGGTGCTGGCAGGGGGGATGGAGGCATTGCTGCCAGGCTGCCTCAGCAGCTCTCATGCCTTGCTCTGTGCTGGCTCCTGGTGCTCCCAGAGCCATCCTGCCTGATCCCATCTTCCTGGCTGTGCTCTGGCCCCACACTGGCTCCATCTGTCCAGCTTTGTCTGCCCATCTGTCTGCACTGGGGGCCTGCTCCCACACTGTCTGATGGCATTGCAGTATTATAATGCTGAAAAGCACCAGGTGTAACAGTGCTGTCACCACGGAGCAGCTGGGAAAGGGCTGGTCCATACCAGAGGTGAAGTGCAGCAAGGCAGGACACAAGGCTGTCCCCTCCATGTGGGTGCTTCCTCTCCATGATAAAGCTGCTCCATTCTGAATGAGCAGCATCTACTTGCAAAGAGGATGAAATCCTCCCCTCCCAGAGGAATCACTGCTCTCTCAGGATGTGGCATTTCTCCCCAGGGAAAGGATCAAGGATAACTTCCCTCATCCCTGACAGAGCTTAGGCAATGCAACAGCAGGAGAAACTGAGGTACACAGTCCCGGGGTCAGAGCCATGAGATTCCCTGGACAGCTTAATCCCCAGTCCTTCTGCAGCTCCAGGGGGGGAAATCGCTCTCACAACCCCACAAAACTGAGGACAGCCAGCAGAGAAATGCCCCATGACAGAGACCCCAGGCTCAGGAAAAGGCTGAGGTCGGTTCCTAAAGCTCAGGAGCCTCCAGGCTGGCTGGAGCCACCCTCATCTGGCAGCCAGATGTGCTCCAGCTGCCGGCGTGCAGAGGGGTCGATGCTCCCTCTGCCGAGCAGCGCTGATGGGAGCAGCCCCGCACTGAGCTGTGCTGAGGCTCGGGACAGACAGCCCGGCTCATTCCACCATCATCCATTCATCCCTAAACCCACCAGAAACGGGAACCCCAAAGTCTGCACCGGTGGTGGCAAGGGCTGAGCCCCTGATGCCCTCCCTGTTCACCCCCTCCCCACACTCCTTTTTTCCCCCCTCCTTTCCCCTCCAGCTCCAGCAGCCACTCCAAAACACCCACGCTCCTCTGTGGCCTGGGAGGGGGGGATAAACCCGAGCCCCTCGCACTCCCCGAGTGCTGGGAACCAGCAGCTCACGGTTTTCACAAGCCTTCCCCTTGCCTTGCATACTTCAACATCCTCAGCTATTTTTCCTCTGCCGCAGGAAGCAGGGGAGTGATGGATGGGGCGAGCAGCACGGGGCTAAGGAGAGGAGCCATGTGGCTTGTTTCATCCCAGCCAGTGAGAAACCACCCCCTCTGTAGGGCAATCCTGCCCGAGATCCCTGCCTGACATCATTCCTCTGCCGGAATGCATTGCTTTTAGACACGGCTGGGTGTCAAAAACTGGGTGAGAGGAACCACACATCCTCTCTGTACATATTTAATGTCTCAGTGCTGAGGAGGGAGGGAATGCTGGATGAATCCTCACTGAATGGACTCTGCCACAGCTCCCCCATGTCTGCTCTGGGTTGGAAAAATGGGCATTTGAGACATCAGGGTTGAGGCAGGGCTCATCTTGGGGGAACCTGAGGAGCCCAGCAATGCTCCTACAGCCAGAGCAGCTCTCTCCATGGCGATTCACCTCACACAACCTGAATATTTCTTCCTGGTGCCAAAGGCTACAGAGCAAATTGCAATTCTCCCATGTGCACCAGGTAGCAATAAAACCTGGTTCAGCTTGGCATGGTGAGCACTGGAAACATTTCACTTGCCAAACTGCACCACTTGACCCAATGGCTTTCTGCTGTCCTGCTCACTGAGGATCCAGCTCTGGGCTCCCTAAAAAGCTTTGCTCTAAGTGCCAGTGTGTGGCTGGGGAATGCATGCCCTGGGGTTGTAGCAGAGCTTGAGGCAGAGCCCAGGCTTGGTGCACAGCCCAGTCAGGCAAGGCAGCCCTGCTGCCAGGAAAGGGCAGAAACACCTGGTCAAAGAGCTGGATTTGGAGAGTGCAGACCGGTGCACAGGAGCACAGGCTGGCCTTGGCTGGGTTCTGCACAGCCAGCACAGTGGGACAGGGACAGAGCTGCACCCACATCCACACCCACTGGTGAGGACACCCCTCCTGCAAGCCCCATCCTCCCCAGGAAGAGCAAACCCCAAGGGGATGAAGAGCAGATGCCTGGTGTTTGCAGCAAGCTGGTGATTCCCCACCCCATGTTCTTGGACGTGGACAGCACAACCAGAGGCCCTTCACCCCCAGGGGCAGCAGCACACAGCTGGGGGTCAGGGCAAGTCTTTCCCAGCCCTGCAGTGACTGGATCCTTTATTTTGGCAACTGGCACATTCCTTCAGTTGTTGCCATGTTTTATGAGGCCGAGCTGAGCGCCGCCAGGCTGGCTCCTGTGCTGGGTCAAAGAGCACAGCAGCCTGGGTGACACACGGGCTGCTGGCACACCTGGGGTGGGCACAGCCCCTCTCAGAACCTCACCTCCCTCCAGACTGATCCAGCTCACCCCACCCTGGCTGGATGTGGCTCACCTGCAGGAAGAGGAGCACAGCAAGGCAGTGGGGGGCCCATATGGACCCCAGGGTTCCTCTCCCCCTTTGCAGCCCCGGAGGATTTGGCCCATCCTTGCCATGGGGCAGTGTGGGGGAAGGATGCAGCCCCTTATCCAAGCAATCACAAAGCTAACAGGACTGGAGTGGGTGTCCTTGAAAGGTCCCCTATAGGAAACATCTGTCATTGGCCAGAGGTTTAAAGTGTCCCTCTGCTAATCCCGGGGTATTAGCCAGCCAAGCCCATCACGTAGGTAATGCCAGTGCTCCAGGGAAGCCCTTTTTGTTCAAGGAAAGTCAATTCTAGGAAAGTTTGAGAGGCCTGTACCTTGGCCAGTAGGCTAAGCAGTCAACAAACCCCAGCTGGGGCCAGGAGCAGGTTGTGGGTTAATAATTCAAAGGGAGAAGACTGATGGGGCCTGGCACACACAGCCAAGTGTCCCAATGAAGGAAAAGGGTCTCACAGGGAATGAGACCTAAGAGAGGCTCCCCATGTAGGGACTGACCAGGGAAATGCACCATCCTCCAGCCAGCACCATCATCCCAAAACATACCAAGCACAGCATGAATCCCAGCAGTCCAGGGGAAACGTTTCTGTCTCATTATTGGGATTTGAACTCTTTCCCCCAGTGTTCATGGGCCCCACTAGGAAAATAAACAGAGCTGGAAAACTGACCTAGAAATAACAAAACTGAGATGGAAAACTGCACACCCAGCAAATCACCACATGCTCAGAGCATCACTGCCTGCTCTCCATCACCCCAAAACCTGCGTGGGCACCACGGGCACTGGTACCACACAAAGCCCTGAGCACATCTGCTTCTGCAAGGGATGCTCCAATTGCACTTTCACTTGCAATATTTAGCACTGCAGCCCCTGCTCAATTAGTGACCTAAAAGCCAGACCCGAGGCAGTATCTGAGGATTTGCATGACTAACAAGCAGAGGGTGAATTTCAAAGTTCAGCCAGCTCCACTTCCAGCCACCTTCCTGAGCTTTTTATAAACCCTGGGTGCAATTCACAGGGAAGTTTGCAAATAATTGTGAATAAGGAGGAAGCATGAGGCTCTGACATGCTGCTAGTGAAGATTTTATGAGCAGAAAAGGAGGTGACATTGGAGAGAGAAATGAGGCCTGGGGACCTCTTCCAGCTCTGTTCCCTGTAACTCCCAGTGCCTGGTGAGTGGAGTTGCAATCCCTTCTGCTGCTGGGTTATCTCAGCTCAGCCAGGTGAAGCACACATGAATGTAGCAACAGGTACAGAAAATCACCCCCCCATAAAGCCTGACTGCAGTGAGTCACTGGGAGATTTCTCATTGATTTTTCTCAAGTTCTGGATCACATTTGTAGAAGTGCCCAACACACTCATTCCCTGCACAAAATTTTGTTTTGCTACCACGCACCTCTTCCCCAAAAGCTTTCAAACTATGGCCAGAAGCTGTTCATACAAGTCAAGACAGAAAGGGAACATTAATTTACAACCCTCTGAAGTATTATGATTTATAGTATTCACAATGAAACTGTTGATATTTATAGCAAGAAACTCCATGTATTCATTTCCTATTCCCACTGCGGTGAGATGAGGAGTTTATCAATCCAGACTGATCAAAGTTCAGTTCATTGATTTCAATAAAATGATTCATCTAAGAACTTCACCCTTATCTATGTCAAACTCATCTCTGCCCCACTCTCTTTCAACTTAATGAAGACTTTTATTTAAAAGGCAGCACTGGAAAACACCAACTGCATCCCACCATGACCAAATCCTGCACTTGCTTGGCAGCAGCAGCATTGGCTTGGACCCAGCAGAGGTGCAAGGGCAGGTCCTTAATCTGTGGGTGACTTAGAAAAGGAGCTTCCTGGTCATCCATCCTAAGGAAACCACCCCAAGAAAGGGCCTTTCACCCCTGAATCTCTGTGGTGGGGCTGGGGCAGCTCCTCTGAGTTCAAGAGGAACAAGGCTGGTTTGTTTGTTCCTTTGTATGTATTTGATCTAAGAGATACAAACTAAGCAACTAATGATATTTTTCCAGAATTCAATCAACTCAATTGTTGTCTAACTCAATCAGAGGCACTTTCAAGCTCCTGTTTTATCTTGGCCCCACTGCTGGGTGTAAACCCATGGCCTTGATCCAGAGGAGAGGTGTGCTGATGGCTTTCCTTTCCCATTCATTTTCCCTCCCACCTCTCTTCTCAGAAGAAACCAAGATGTTCAGAGCTACAAAACCTGCAGAAGTGGCAGGGTCCCTGCTGCAGGGGAGGGCTGCACATCACATTTCCCTTTCCACCCTGGGCAGAGGGAAGCCCTCAGCCTTGGCACGCCTGTGGGTCTCCATCACTGCATCTGGGGGGAAGCATTTTTCCTAAATAGTTACATTCAGTGCTTTAAATGGGACAGGAAATACCAGCCTGCCTCTCCCTCCTCTTTCCAGACTGGGGCTGGGTTTTTTTTCCATTTATCTGGATGTTCTGCCTGCTCCACTGCACACTGGTCCCCATCCCTGCCACACAGATTCTGGGTATAGGAGTAGGTATTTTCCATGCTGGAAGACCCCAGGCACCTCTGCAGAAGATCCTTACATGGCCCTTGGCCACTGGGAGTAGTGCACAACCAAAACCAAGCCAAAAACTGGAGGCACTTTGCAAACAGGGAGCCCAGGCCCTGATTCCAGGGATAAGGGTCAGCAGTAACTCAAAGCAAACTCGCCCCTGAGAGATGCTCACAGCCACTCCTGTAATGAGCTGGCCCCAGCAGTGCTCTGAGGAGCTCATGGCCACATAGGAGAGGGAGAGGGGTGGCAGGTTCAGGCAAGCCCCATGGGTCCTGCTGGGAAGGGTCCAGGCTGGGAAGATGAAAGGGCGAGGGTAGGTCAGGACAAAGGGCCCGCACCTCACCTCACTGCCAAAGGAGCCGGCCACCATCTCCATGACAAAGAGAAGTCCTTGTCAATTTGGGCTGGCCCCGAGGGGGACCTGCCCACCGCCTTTGAAGTGGGCAGCAGGGCGGGGAGGGGGCTGGGGTCACCCAGACGCTTCCCCCAGGTCAGGAGTTCAGCGGGGACAGGACCCTGGGGACAGCATGACCACTCCGTGCCCAGGCCAGAGGTAACCACAGGAACCGGGGCCCCCCTTCCTGCAGAGCTGGGCACCCACCCTCCACGTGGCACTGTCCCCAGAACACACACAGTGCCCCTCACACACACACTGAGCACACTGTCACCTCCCCCAGACACACCTGGTGGCACTGCCTGCACACACACACTGCTCGTGGTGCTCTGCACACTCACACAGAGCCTGCAGCAGGCACTGAGTCTACCTCATGCACACACACAGCATGGACACACACACAGCTCCTTCCCTGCACACACAGCTCACACCCTCCATGCTCAGCCTCTCACACAGCCAGCTCACACTCTCACCCCTGCACTTTTGAGACCCCCCATCCAACACCCCCCCAGGGTTCTGGGGGTCTCTGGCCCTGCCCATCCTACCCAGTGGCCGCAGGCAATGGCACCGGTTGGGGAAAGTGACTTTCCAGCCATAAAAACCCAGCTGCCAGCCTGGAAGGACAGCACCCTCCTGTCCATCCTCAGCCCCTGGCACCTCAGAGCTCCCCTGCTCTTGGGTGCTGCTCCAAGGGCAGGCCGAGCTTGCTGTCCCTTTGGCAGTGCCCACACAGGGAGAGCCACAGAGCGGATCCAGCCCTGCAGAGCTCCAGAGGGATCCTCTGCCCTGGGCACGGTGCAGGGCTGCAGGGCTGGGGCTTTCCTTACCGTTGTTGCTGGTGCTGGGAATGCTGCGCCTCATCCACTCGTACGGGGTGCGCCTCTGGGCGTTTGGGGACAGCTGGGGGACAGAGCTGCTGATGGGTGGAGGCAGGAGTCCAGAGCCCGGAGGCTGAATGGGATTAAAATCTGGGGGGCTGAATCCAAACTGGCCCGGGCTGGCGGTGGAGGGCGTCGCGGCGGTGCCGTAGGAATGCCAGTCCTCCTTGGCAGGGGTGTAGGGAGAGCCCCAGGCGGCCGCCGGCTGCCCGTGGTGCAGGTCGCTGTTAATGCCCGGCACATGGTGGTAGCTGGCGAAGTCCGAGTACTGCGGAGGCCCCGGCACGTAGTTCTGGGGGTTAAGGTTGAGGCTGGGGTGCCGGACCGGGCTGGGATACATGTTGGTGTCCTTATCCACAAGATATCCCACGTACATCTTCGCGGGCCGTCCCCGCGCTCATGCTGCGCCGCCAGCCGCGACTGCGGCCGCTGGGTTCGGCCGCCCCTCCTTCGGCAGCGCTCACCTGGGCGCCTTGGGGAGCCTGTCCTGGGGCCAGGCACCTCCCTGCCCACGGGCTTTTATTGGGCCCAACCTCTCGCAGCATTTGCATTGAAAGGCAGGTTTGCATTTCAAAGTGCAGAAACCCCAGCGGGTGAGGGGGACGAGTTCAAACTTCCCACTCTGGCTGCGAGGAGGATGAGGAAGGGGGTGACCCCAGGGAGCACCGAAGACCCCCCCAGCCCCTCTGTCACTGCCCCACAACTGTGCCCAAGCCACAGGACGTGGTCCCTCTGTAGCAGCTGGCTTTGGGGACGTTAGGGTGCTGCAGGAGTCCCCTGAGGATGCCCCAAGGGACCCCAGCACCATCCACACCCCAGGAATAGGGTGCTTGGGGTCAACCTCTGTATTAAAAGCTGACTGCACGCAGGGGACAAGCTGGCCTCTGTGTGTGTGTGTCTGTCACCTGCCCTGTCCCCACGTTGGGGGACACCAAGTTCTTGCTCTGAAGGGCGTTTTCCTGTGCCCAGCAGCAGCATCTGCCTCTTTGAAAAAATATGGCTGGTAGAGACTCTGGGCCTGCATTTCCTTCATCCCAGAGCAAACTCACCCCCCCAATCCTGACAGCAAAGCTCAGCCCAGCCTCAGAGAGCAGGACAGATGGGCAGACTCTGTGCAGGGAGAATGGACACCATGGGCACTGCTGGAGCTCCTGGGCTGACACACCTCCAAGGGGCTCACGGTCCTGCAGCAACAGGAGCTGCTCACCTGCTTTCTCTCCTGGGAAAGCAAAGCCATCCCCGTATGCTGGTGACAGGGAAAATCAAGCAGAAAGGGGACATGTGTGAAGCCCTGTCTGCCTGCAGGGTGGGAGGTGCCAGCCACAAACACCCCGGCAGAGATCACCCCCGTGTCACCTGTCAGGTCAGAACAGCTGCAGGACTGGGTGACACACTGCCCAGAACCCCCCCACTGGGATCCTCGGCCCCACTGATATCCCCCTCCCCACCAGTGTCACACTCCAGCAGCACTGGCCACCCCTGCAGCCACAGCTGTCATTTGCAGGCTGCCTTTTTCTCCTCAGTCTGAAGCAGAGTACACAGAAGCTTCAGGAGGGTGTTTTGCCACTTCCTCAAGGCTGCTTCTATCCATTTCTCTTCACCAGCCCCTTCCCCTGCTAGAAATGTGAGCAGGGCAGGGACAGTCCTCACCCTCTTGGGACCAAAACAGCCTGAAATTTGACAATAGGAAACAAAACAAAACAAAACAAAAAAAATATTAAGGAAACTTCTGTCACGGGGCTCTGAACCCTCAGTGGTCTGTGTCAGTCCCAAGAACCTCATCCCATTGGTCTAGCCCCAGTTCTCCCTGAAAGTGGGTTCACATATTCCCCTGTGCTGCATCCACATCATGCAAGGGTGGGTGCCAGGATGGGCTGGAGGGGAGATGGGTTGGAGGTGAGGGGTCAGGTTTATGAGGACAGAGAAGGGTAATCCCCCAGCAATGGGAAATCACCCCCAGAGCTGGCATCACTCGGGTTCTGCCTCCCCAAACTTGGCATGGCTGGAGGCACCAGGAGAGGTGAGCACTTTGCAGCATCCCCTCTGTGCCCCCAGGGTCCCCAAACCCTTGCTCAGCCTTGTCCCAGTCCCTCCCTGGTGACAAAGGTGACTGTCATGACTGTCCCAGTGATGATCTCAGCTCACCACTCAGCTCAGATTGCTTGATGTGCCATGTAACCCCATCTATCCTGGATTTCCCCCAAGATCTCAGTACACCAATGGCTCTGGGTAAACTTGAGAGCCAAGGCCACACTACTGCTCCTCCTGCTCCCATCAGCAAAGATGCTCAGGAAATGGGAAAAAAAAAGAAGAAAATTCCTCCAGAGCAGATGGTGGGAGGTGCAGAGGAACACAGGAGGCTGTTGGATCCCATCCCAAGTGTGGCTGTGTTTTAGGGGCTGGGGTTATTCCTGCCACTGGCTGTTTCCTTGAGGCAGTGACAGGGAGCCCAGGCCCCCTTTGCCTTTTCCCAGTCTGTGGAGCCAATGCCAAGGGCTCAGGCAGCTGCTGGGGACTGGGGGGCTCAGGGATCTGGGGCAGGAACCCACACCTGCATCCTGCCCAGGGGAGCAGGTGACAGGCTAGGCAGGGCACAGCATGGCCAGGTGCCCACTGACAGCTGAGCAGGATCTCCTCAGTGTGGGCAAAGGGGAGGACAGCTGGGCCATAAAGATCCACCAACAGTAACTTCCCATTTCTCCTTTTCTTTGAGCCATTTACTGCTGGTGGTGAAGTTTATGCTGGGGAGGAGCCAGGTGAGGATCCCTTCAGGGGCTCCCCAAGGAGCCTCTCAGCTGCTCAGCTGGGGCTGAGGGGTGGGAGGGGGACCCTCGGTGCCTCAGGATGTCACCTGCTCTGGGGTCCCACGGGTGAGCAGATGAGGAACTGACAGAGCCCCTGGGGGTCCCCAGCTGGGTGAGAGCAGGTGGCAGTACCCCCTCCATCCATCCTGGAGACCCCCAGAAACTCACCCAACCTGGGGACCACCCCTGGTCCCTCAGAGCTGGTATTCCTGGTAGAAAGCAGGCAGATGAAGTGGAGAGGGAGAGCAGGCAGGGCTCCCTCGCTGCTCCCTGGGGCCCGGTGCTGCTATCCGTGATCGAGTGATGCCATCTCCTGGAAGGAGGAGGGCGGGGAGGTCCCTGGGGCCAGGCTGCACGCAGCTATCCCAGATGGAGCAGGGACACCATCCCGTCAGCTCCTGCTCCCATGGAGGAGGCACTCAATATGGGAAACCAAGTCCTGCCTTGTGTCCCACCTTGCTCTGAACCCCCCCTGGTTTCTGCAGGAGAGGGAGATGCCCACAGAGAGTCAAGTAGATGTCTCCCCTTGCTCCCCTTCTCCCCCACAGCCTTCTGCCCCACCACCTCCCCACTCCCTCCAGCTCCTACTGCTCCCAAAGGCAAATCTGTGGCTTCAGACCAGCATGTCCCAAAGCTGCATGGCCCCACTCCCATCCCAGCCCAGCCAGGACCTTTCAGTCATTCCCCAGCTCCTGAATGCCCCAAGAGTGACCCCTCCTCCCTGGCAATGGAGACATCAGTGCAACCCTCTTGCAGAGGACAACCCCCTGCCTCATCTCCCTCACCCCACTGCAGACTCACGTTGGCTTTGGCTCCCCCCAGATGCCTGAACCACCCCTGTGCTGTCACTTGTGTCCCCAAGCTGAGGAGAGTCTGCAGAGCTGGTACCTGAGAGATGGACCAGGAGAGCCTGAATGGATGTGCCCCCAGTGCTGCCACACAGCTCCCCTCTCCCCATCCAGGGCTCACTGATCCTCTCTGGGATCTGGACCAGCTTTCTTGCCAAATGCAGATGACACAAATCAACCATTCCCGAGAGGGCACCAGGGACAGGGACACATGCTGGCAGCCCTCATTGCTCCCCAGCACGTGTGGGCCCTGCTCTCAGTGGGCTGGGGGTGTGATTCCCCTGCACTGCTGGGGACTGTCCTGGCTTCACTCCTGTGCTGTGTTCGGGGCACGGGGCGAGCAGAGGGTTAACGATTCCCACATGAAGTGGCCGCAGATGTGTGGGAAAGTCTGGGTTATTAGTATTCACCCAGAGCCTGTCGCTGCCTCCCGGGGCTCTGCCGAGCACATTTAATACCGAGGTTCGTGCTGGGGGTTAGGAAGAGTGCGTGGGATGGGGTGGGGAAGGCCCCGAGGTGGGGAAAGGCAGCGGGATAACATCGTCCATTGCTGCTGCCTCCTCCCAGTGCCCCAGCCCAGGGATGTAGGGAAGGGGCCAGCCCCCAGAAGGACACAGCACCATAGGTGTGCCTGGCCCAGCGTTACCTCCTGGCACCCCTGGCACCCCGTGGTGTCCATGGCCAGGGTTTCCAGTGCTGCAGGAGTGTTCCCAGTGCTGGGGAGTGCTGCAGGATACTCCCCAGGATGCTCCCCATCATGTTATTCTTGGGCACACATTCACTTTGGAAGAAGCCCAGCACTTTCTGCCTCCCCTTCCTCCCTGGGCACTGGTGTCACCCACCCAGTCCAAGCAGGACCAGACACACACGGGGTGCAGGCTCCTCTGGACAGCAGGGCAGGGCTTTAGAGAGGCTGCAGGAGCCTTGGTGCAGCTCCCTGCAGGGCCCAGGAGCTGGATCCAGCCAGGAGCATGTGCTGGCAGCTGCCACACCAGATGTGCTGCCCAGATGTGCTGCTGTGCTCCCTGGCACCCAGCACTCCTCTCTTGTGGTCTGCGGCTTGACACCACTTCAGAGCAACGCTGGAATTCCTGGGCTGACTAGCAATTGATAGAGGCTCTGAAAAACTGAAGCTGGAGCAAATCTGGCCCTCATCAAACCTTCAGAGAAGTGGGGCAGGCCAACATCTGCTGCTTCTTTCTACCTGCCTGTCACCTGCTGGCACATGGTACCAGCATGGCTGTTTCCACCACTGGCTTGGGTACCTGGCTCTGGTCTCTCTCCTCTATGCCAGGCTTGGGATATGGGCTCTTCTCTGTGGTCCCAGCTCTGCCTGGGATGGGGCAGGAGTTTGGAAAGCTGCTTTGATCCACGTGATGCCAGAGCAGACCAAATACCCTGGAATGTCCTGTTTTAGTGGCTGATTTCCCTACCAGAGGTGCTGCTGCACTACATGACCCCAAGCCCCCATTAGCACTTGATGCTCATTGAGGCTGGAAATCTCAGCTGAGAGGGGTCTGGCATCCCACACTGCAGCTGTCCCAGCCCCAGGGGGACCACTGGGTCCTGCAGCACCACAAAGCACCAAAAATAGAGGTGAGCATTGAAGGGCTGATGAAGCCAAAGGAGCAGAGCTGCTGCCCTCCACCCACACACTTGCACAGGCGAGTTCCTCTGGCTTTGGTGCTTCCTCTGAGCTGGCCTTTCCCAGGAGCTGCAGTAACCCCAACGTGCTGTTCCTAAACAAAGAGTGCGGCTGTGGATGCTCCCTGGGGATGTACAGAGTGGGCTGACGTGTGCTTGCCGGGATGCTTTGGGCTCCCCAGGGCTCTCTCAGCATCCCCAAACAATGAATCCTGGCCTTTGCAGACTGGGAGGTTTTGTTTGCCAGATTCTTCCTGGTCCCAGGCTGGAGTGGGTATTGGGGCCATCTGTTTGCAAAAGACAGAGGGGGAAATATGTCCCACTTCAGGCTCAGGATGGTCTGTGTCAGCTTTTCCACCCCCTGCTCATCCCAGGTAGCCCATCCTCAATGCAAGGGGCCCAGCAGGATTGCACCATTGGGTTTCTCCCCCTCCCACTCTGCCTGGAGCAGTCACGTCCTTGGAGCGGAGACACTGCCAGGAAAAAGCTCTGCTGAACAATTCCCAGCAGCCCTTAGGTCCCCACACATGGACCCACCAGACACATCTTTTTGTCCCTTGGGAAAAGCCTTGGGAAGAGCCATGTGCACAGCACGTCCCCTCTGCCTGCTGCTCTCGCTGGCTCCACTCCTGCTCAGCAGCCTGTCTTGGCCCAGGGGGTGACAGGGCCCCTGACACAGGGCCACCACCAGGTCTGGAGCTGGGGGAATCCATCCAAGCCAGGGCTGCATCCCTCCTGCAGCTGTCCTGCTGCCAGGCACGGAGCTGGCACCAGCCCCATGCCATGAGTGGCACACAGGGATAACCTGGGGGCTGCAGCCTGGCTCTGCTCACCCTCCACAGCTGCACAGAATAAACACCTCCCCTCTGGTTTTCCATAGATACAAAGAAAACATGGAGATAACGAGAGATAAGCAGCAAATCTCTTGGGCTGGTCACAGAATTCACAGAATGACCAGGTTGGAAGAGACCTTACAGATCATTGAGATCAACCCATGCCCCAATATCTCAACTAAACCAGGGCACCTGGTCCAGCCAGGGAATCATTCCCTGTGGCCATGGTGCAGGCATTTACTGGCTTGGCAGGAGGGGATGAGGCTGCCTTGCAAAAAAGGCAGAAATACAGATTTCAGCAGTGTTGTCATTATGGGGAGGGCTTTTTAATTCTTAGACAGGAAAATTAAAGATGGACAGGTATCTTTTCAGGATAGCCAGTGCAGTTTTGCACTTTTTCCTGTTTGGATCAGAGAGAAACACAGAATGGTTAAGGTTAAAAAAACCTCTAAGATCATCGAGTCCAACCCACCACTGCCATCTTCACCACTAGACCATGTCCCCAGGTGCCACATCTAGACATTTTTGAACAGTTCCAGGGATGGTGATTCCACCACTTCCCTTTGCAGCCTGTTCCAGTGCCTGACCACCCTTTAGCATCCCCAAGATGAAAATGGTGGCAAGAACTGATGGGTCAAAAGACAGTTTTCATCCAAAAATGACCTATCCCTTGTTACACTGCTAAAACAAATTGAAAAAAAATCCTCTCTGGACACACAATAATGTTCTGCCTACTGAAAGTTTCTCAGAGACTTGATTTGAACTCGTTAAGATGCTGGGAGGATTTAAAGCTGGTTCATCCCCCCAGGGCAGTAGGACATCTGAGATGATGGCAGGGCTGAGGTGATCACTCCTGCCACCTCTCCAGCTCTGTGCCCTCGGCAGCCCCAAGAGCCCCGGATCCCCAACTAAACCCACCCTCTGCTGCAGCATCCCAGTTGCAGAAGACCTTTTATCCCCTCTTCCAAAAAAGAAGAAGAGTTGCAGAGGTGTGCTGGTGTCCCCAAGGGGCAGTGGCCAGTCGGGGTCAGGGGCCAGGAGCTGCAGGGCCAGCACAGAACAGCACAGGAGGCATCTGGGGGAACACACGGAGTCAGTTCAGTACAGGCCTTCTTTAATAAAAACATGAGTCAGCTGCTGGCGTGGGCAGTGGATTTTCTAAACATCCCCTCATATCCTGAGAAAGGGAAAAAAAAAAGAAAACGGGAGGGGGGGGCTTGAGGAGAAAAAAGAGAAAGAAAATAAAAGAAAAAGAAAACAGGGGAAAAGGCCAGAATTGAAAGCAGACACAGGGAGAGAGCAGCTCCTTCCCTCCGGTTTAAGGAGGCGATAGTCGGGCTGGTCCGGGCTCCTTTTGTTCCCTCTTAGCCGGGCCCTCATCGCTCGCCCCATCGCAGCCCGCAGCAGAACTCCCCTCTCCTTGCAGCCACTTTGGCTTCTCCTCCTTTTACATTTTTTTTTTCACCCATCACACTCGTCCGCCGGGCGTTAATCGCAAATTCTGCTCCGCAAAGGGTCCCCACAGAGGGTGGAGGGAGGAAGTCGGAGGAGCTCCGCTCCTCATTGGCGAAGCAGCCTCCCCCCTTCTCCTCCTCCCGAGGTCTCTTTTATTTATACACGCACGCACACACGCGTGCACATCCCTCGGCCCCGGGGTTTGCTCCACACTCGGGTCCGAGGAGGCAGAAAGGCAGAACCCCCTCCCAGCTGGGCTGGGGCTGCACAGGGCACTCCGAGATGCACTAAAGGAGCAGAGCAGGGGCTTGGCTGCAGCCCAGCCTTGGCACAGCCTTGACTCTCCTTTTGATTTTATTTTCTTTTTTTTTTCCCCCTCCTCCCTTCCACTTCATTTCTTTCTTTCCCTCTCTTTCGCCTTTAAGTGGAAAAGCTTTGCCAGCTGGGGAAGGCTGGGAGGGCAGGGAGAGCCTCAGCAGGCAGCAGATAGAGGGCTCGGAGGAGGAGAGGAAGGAATTTGGAGCCTTCCCGGTGGGACGTGCGGCGCAGGCTCTCGGCTGCTGGGACCCTGCTCAAGGTAAGTTCTCTGTCGCCCACCCGGGGGCTGACTCGCCCTCCTGCTCAGCTCTGGCTCTGCAGATGGGAAATGTCCTGTTGGAGCTGGTACAGTCCTGAAGGACCCTGTTCCTGAGCCAGCCCGGCTGCTCTGGAAGGGGCTTTGCTCCCCTCCAAGGGATTGGCAGCCTGAAACACCCAGCGGGCTCTGGGGAGATGGTGTTTGCTGGAAAGCAGCTGAATCCCGTGGGAAAGAACATGGCATCAGCTCTCAGCAGGTCCTGGATGGGGATGGCTGAGAGGAGAAGGGGATGCTGTGGCTGTAGGACAGGAAGAGGGGACCCCAGTGCAGCAGGAGCAGGGCCCAGGTGATCTCTGCTCCTCCCTGGATCAGGGGCTTGCCCTGGGGTGGCTGTGGGGGGGCTGGGGTGTGCATGGGGAACAGGCTCACCCTGCCAGGGAGACACCCCTGAGAGGTGTGAGTGCAGAGCAGTGTCACCCCACTGCCAGCCTGTCCCAACACACCCGTGGCCATCCCTAAATGCAGGCTGCTCCAAGGACCATGTCACCTCTGTGTGGCCATGGCAGGGCTCCTGCGCCCGTGGGCCATGGAGAGACACATCTGCAAGCCCTGCCCAGGGTCTGTGCATGGGAGTGCTACGTACTGGAGAGGGCAGAGCTTGGTAAAACCCTGCTAGGCATGGATGTGAGCAACTACTCTGCTGTCCCAACAGGGCAGAACTGTTCTGGAGTGAGGCTCTGACAGCCCAGGGACAGGGGTGAGCATGACCTGAGGGGCTTTGGTGCTCACAGTGGGCTCAGACTATCCAGCTCCTGCACTCACCTACCAACTGGGAGTCATTCAAAACAGGATTTGTGGTGGAAAGGGATGTTGTGCTTCTCCATCCTGGTCCCAGAGCAAGTGGGGTTTATGCTAAACATGGGGCAAGTAGCTTAAAGTCGTTGGTCTGGTGTGCAAACCCTGTGCTGGCAGAGGCTGGGCATTCCCAAATCTTTTCAGAAGGTCTCCCACTGATGACAAGGATTACCAATGCTGAGACCCAGAGCTTCCCAGAGACCACTGAGGGGTGGCTGGGAGGGTCATTTCCCCCTCAGCACCCTGCAGGACAGGATGCTTGTGCCTCCCCTGCTCCTGGGGAAGGAGTGAGTTTCATGTGGTCACTGTGAGCCAGTGTCAAGGACACGGCTCTGCCTGGCAGAGGACACAGGCCAGGCTGGCTTGGAGGGGGAGCTGCCAGGCAGCTGCTCTGGTTGGCAGCCCTGACATGAGGCTTGGAGTCACTCCTTGACAGGATGCCACCCAAGCTTGGGTGTGCTCACAGCAGCCACCAACCCTGGGCAATGTCCCTGAGCCCAGGAAACACCCCTAAATCAGCCAGGAGGGATCAGTGTTCTGGACAAGCACCAAGTCACAGCAACCCCACTGCAGCATGCACAGGGCTCTTCTCTCTTCCTAAAGCTTCCTGTCCCTTCCTCCAGCTCAGGAGCATGGAGGGTCCTCACAGAAGGAGCAGGCCAGGAGACAACAGCCACTCAACTCTCTGTCCCTGCATCACCTCCTGTGTCCCTGTCCAGGACTGGGAGTGTGGGGTGCCATGGCCAGTGTGCAGCAAGCATGGCCAGCTGCAGTGCTGCAGCCAGGGAGAAGTTAGCCATGGCTTGCTGGCCACAGTCCTGGGCATATCTTGTGATGTGCTGCAGGGCTCTGGCCTGGGTTTGGTCCTCTGCAATCCCTACAGGAACCCCCTGGGAGGTGGCTGAGCACACCAGCCACCCACAGCACACGTCCTGCACCCTGGGATGGCACCAAGCTGGGCGGGCAGCTGGTGCATGGGAGTGTGGGAGGATCCCAAGAGCTCCAGCAGAGTCCAGAACCAACCAGAGTGGCTGCAGGGGGCACAAACCAGATTGCAGCACGGTGCCAGGAAACCCAAGCTCTTCCTGAGGGATGTGCTGGAAGATGCATGGCTGCTCAGAGAGGCAGGGTGGAGGGAGCAGGTCCTCCCCTGCAGGGGACACTGAGTGCTTCAGCAGGGATAGACATGGAGTGGATGGGCTCAGGGACAGCAGTGAGGATGATGAGAGTCCAGAAGAAGCTGCAAAGGACTGGGAGAGGGGTTGATGTGGCTCGTTGGTCACTGGGTGTTGTGGGAAGGTGACACAGTCTTCATGCACAGGAAAAATCATCAGAGAGAGAAAAGAGCTTTTTTAGGGGAAATACCTGTAGGCTAAAAGACATGTTGAAGAGTTCCTTCAGCCTCACACGTCTCAAAACACATATCAGGGAAAGCTCTGGCTGGGAAGACATGGGCACAGCCACAGGACAATGACACCATGATCTCTTGCAGCCTCATTTTTGATGGCTCTGTGACAGGATTTCCAAGGCATTCAGAACAGCACTCAGGGAGAGGAGAGCCCTGAGCCTGTGCAGGAGGAGAGCAAGACAGGATTGCCTCAGTGAACACCAGAGGAAAGCTGAGATTAAGAAATGCTCTCTAGCTGTGGGAGTGATGCCATGCAAAAAGAGACCATGGTAGCTGGATGTGCCTTTGCCCAAAAGTCCAGCTGCTGCCAGAGGCTCCAGGCAGGGACTTCTCTGCCTGGTCCTCAGGGTTCCTTTGGCCTCGGGGTCTGATGGAAGCGGGATGGGGTTGCAATGCTGTCCAGTGTCAAAGCTCCAGCAAAGCATCTTGCTGGGACGGAGTGGCAAAGGTCAGGGAGCAGAGGAGCTGTGCTGAATCCCGTGGGAGCACAGCCCAGCACTGGCAGCCGGGGCTGCCTTTGACCCAGAGCTGGAAGGAGCTGGGGACCACGGGGGCTCGGGGTTGGCTGGATGTATCCTATCCCTGCAAGGGAGGCTTGGAGCTGAACACTCCGTGGAGTTTGTTTGTTTGTACTTTAACCAAGGGAAAGAAATCCCCTGGAGAGGAGCTGCAGGGGGAGGGTATAGACTGGGTATTGTTTCCTGAGGGGCTGGAGCAGCTCCAGGAGGCTCCTTCCGCTCGGCCAGGCAAATTGGACATAACGAGCCTTGTTTTAGGGGTCGCTGTTCCCCCTCCTCCTCTCCCCCATTGCCTAATTAGGGTTCCCAAGCTAGGCTCACCTCTGTCCTGCTCTGCTGCCACTGAGACACCTCCTCCTGGAAGGGCAGCATGGGGAACACAGAGCAGGGGACACATGCTGGGGATGCACAGGGGGGTGCTGGCACGGGTCACATGTTGAGCAAGGGGGTCCCATGGGCCCATTGTCCCCCAGTCTGGTGACAGGAGCTGTGCAGTGATGTACTGCCCCTCACACCCTGCTTTTCCAGCATCCCTGGGTGCACACCAGGCTGTGGCATCCCCTGGTCTGTGTGTATAACCTTCCCTGGCAACCACAACCTGCAGAACAAGAGGACCATGGTGTGCAGAGCCTATGCAGGGAGATCACAAAGCTCCCACAGAAAAGCTGGTGCCAGGAGAGCCAGGGCAGTGCAATGTGGTGTTTGTCCTGCACCCATGGATGGACTCATCCTCTCCAGGCCATGCCTGCAGGGGCACCTGCTTCTCCATGCAGGAATTCACTCACACCCATCCTACACCCTTCCTTGGGCTCAGTGAGAGCCAGTGTGTGATGGAGCTGGTGGGAAGCTGTGGGGTGCAGGAGCAGGGAGGGCTTGGAGAATGCAGGGATATATCAGGGCACTGCACTGATTGTTAAACCCTGGAAATCCACCAGGAAGCAGATGAAGCACCTTCTCCCTGCTGTGGAAAGGGTCTGGCTGGCAGGTCTCCATGGGCAGAGCAGGGGTGATGCTCCTGAAGCAGCAGGAGATGGGCAATGCTGCTACTCAGCCCCTCTGCCTTCCCTCTTCCGGCCCAGCTACCATGTGAAAGAGGCTGTGACTGAAATCTTAATGCTACCAAGACCCAGCAATTGGCACCAATTAAATTGCTACATTCATGTTTGAATTGCTTTAACTGGCGAGACACACTGTCTTATTTATACAAAAAAATATGTTTGCTTGTGGGTTTGTCTGAACCCGTGCCAGCAGAAAATAAACCATTTCAAGCCCTGCACTCTGCAAGCTCATTCTCCTCTTCCAAACTGGAAGTCACCTTGGTTTCAGCCTTTGCCAAGCAATGGTGGCAGAACAGAAACTCTGCTTTCCTCGGGGCTGGGAGCTGCAGGCACCACGAGAGGGGTCCCCTCCTCTCTCCCCTCAGGCAGCTGCCAAGTTTCCTTCTCCAGCCTGGGAGCTGTTTGGGAGAATATGGTCTGATTCGGGAGCAGGACTCTGTGCCCATTTAAAGCTGCACTCAGGGGGAGGGCAGGGGGTGCTGGCAGCTGCTGGTGCCAAGTCCTGCCTCAGCTTCTCCTCTGGAGGTTCTGGCAGGTTTTGGGGGTAGGGGTTGTTTGCAGAGCATGGGTGCAGAGGGGAGCTGATTTCTGATTTGTGACTGAGAGGAGAAGTTATAAAGGACCCTGCTTGCAGGCTGGCAAGAATGGCTTACACTGGGCAGAGCATGCAGGAGGAGATTATCCATCTCTGCAGTCCTGGTGCCAAGTGCCACCATCCTGATCTTCCTGCCCCACACGTGAGCCTGTGCAGGAGGGGGCAGAATCAGCTCACAGCACCAAGAGCTGCACCAGAAGTTGCATTTTGCTCCCTCTCAGAAATCCAGAAGTAACAGGACCCAACAAAAAACCCCTCTGAAAGCAGCCTCTGCCCTTCACACCCAGCACTGGCTCCATCCTTTCCCACCCTGGCCACAGTGCCAGGCTCCTCTCCAGTCCCTGCAGACAGGCAAAGGGTGCCCTGACCACAGAGAGGGTGAGTGCCTAATCCCAGCCACGAGAGCCTAAAACCCCAGAACAAAGCAATTAAGCTTGGGTCCCTCGGAGGCAGCTGGGAGGAGCTGATGCATCCACGGAGATTATCTCCTCCTCCGCAGATCCCAGGGAAGTGCTCACAAGAGGATCAGGTTGCTCAGCCTTTGCTGCGGTGTTGGACTGGTAAAACCACGACACTCTGCCCGCTCCTGGGGCTTTGCAAAGCCCCCACATCCCACCGGGCCTTAGGATGGTTCTTTTCTCATCCTGCCTCCGTTGCCCTCCCCTCACAGCTTATTAGTGGTTAATTAGAGCCAGCTGGGACCTTTGGCTCCTGCCCTGGCCCCAGCAGAGCAGCCAGCCTGGGGCAGTGGCTGTGAGCAGGTGATGGAGGTGCTGGGGACTGTTCTCCTCCCTGTGCAGACACCAGCAGAGAGCTTCCCTTGAGTCACCAGGGGAAGGCATTCAGGGCTTTCTGGCAGCCATGGAGTAAGAGTGAGGAAAGCCCTGGGGATGCCAGGACAAGGGATGAGAAGCCAAGATAGTCCCTGATCTTGGTTCCGTGTCCCCTGCTTCCCTCATTCTCTGCTGATGGGGAGAAGCAGCAGGTGAGCAGATGGACTCTGCCCGAGGCAAACAACCCCCATCCAGTCTGAGATGCCCAGGAGCTGGGACCCCTAAATGTGCCAGTTTGGGGGGGTGGAGGGATAGGAGAGCTCTGAGTCACTCAGCCAGCCCCAAGGCTTTGCTACCCACTTGGAGGGACCAGAGGGATGCAGGTAGATGTGTGGGTCCTGGTTTGGGTCCCTGCAGCCATGTTCATAATTGACATTGCTCACGTGCTTGTGAAACAATGTGGTGTGTTCTCCCAAAAATGTCTTTGCTGTCAGGAGTAATGGAGAAATTAAGGGATTGTCATAGACAGCCCTGGCTGGGCTGTGTTGGAAATTTTAGAGCATCCTACTGGAAAAGAGCCCTGGGAAGGGCTGAAATGCTCCCAAGGGGCACATTTGTACCTCCCTGGGGGTCATTGCATTACAAGGGGTGAGCCCTGAGTCTGCACAGGGCTGCTCCCACACCCCAGAGCATCCCCAGATGTGCACAGTGCCAGACTCAGGGCTGTGCTCCAAAACCCTGCCCAGCCCCCAGCACCACCCCAGACCAGTGCCAGCACCACCATGAGCCAGTGCCAGCAGCTCCATGGCCCTGGCACACATTGTTTGCCCCAGGGAGACCAAGGTGGGCAGGATTTGAGCTGGGTGAGAAGCAGGGGATGCAGCCAGGGACAGCTGGGCATTGCCTGGCACGTGGCAGCCGATCCTCCCAACACCCCCTCCCTCCTTCCCCAGGCCCAGGTGAGCCCTGGTCCTCACCCAGGGTTTTCCCACAGTCCAGGCCAAGTTTGCAGGCTCCGGGGAGCAGCCCACAGGGTCTGGCCTTTCCTCCAAAGGCGGAAGCAGAGGAGCATGCGCAGCCCAAAGGGCCATGAATACCAGCACTGGGGCTGGGGGATTATTTATAACACTGGCACCCCTCCAAACAGATGTTTCTTTTTATTCTGAACTTGCACTAAATGGGTCACTCGTTTCCTCTGTCTCCCATGGGCTTAAAACAGAGGGGGAGAGAGGAGGGGATGTGGGTGAGAGTGCAGGGCTCGCCCTGGTCCCACGTCCCTCTGTGCTGGCTCCTCACAGTGACGTGTTGTGGGGAGCCCAGGGCTGGAGATTTGCTGGATTCTGTGGGTGGATGTTGTGGTCCCCCCTCGCTCGGGGAGGGAGGATGGCCATGGTCAGACAGGGCTGCCTGGGGCTCCCCACCCCATTCCTCCCTTGGCTGAGCCCAGGGCAGCTGAATCACACTGCTGGGGCTCAGTGTGGACTTGTCATCCCCCCTGGCAGTCTCCCTCCCCTGCTTCAGGGTCACAGTCCTCATTCTCAGCTTTCTGTTGGATGCTGTCAAAGCCTGTGTCAGGGTGCCCTGGAGGAGGCTGTGCCCCCTCGTGTGCTGACAGCTGCTGCAGGACCCTCATCACCACACAGCCACATTCTCCAGGTGCCACTGAGGGTGGGGACCAGAATCTGGGGTCCTTTGGTCATGTCAGATCTGCTCCCTGATGCAGAGGTCAGCAGGAGAGCTGACCCTTCCTGTGGGCACAGTGTCCCTGGGCTCGTCCCCTGGCTCATCCCCAAAGGTGGCATCTGCCCCTGCTGCTCCTGTCTCCTGGAGAGTTCAGCCCAAGGCTGTGGCTTTAATCACATCTTCACAGCCAAGGAGTTCTCACAAAACCACTCAGAGGGTTTTGGCATTAATGACACTTCCTGTGCTTGCAAAACTTCACCTCTCCCAGACTGAAACACCCCCAGATCCAGCACGTGGCCAACAGGTACCCAGGCTCTGAGCATCCCCCGGTCTCACAGCGTCTGGGTAAAGCTTTGGGGCCCCCTTGGCACTGGCAGGTGGCCAGGTGAGGAGGGTTTTGCCCCAGGTGTTCACCCTGGGGCAGGGATGGTCTGTGGGACGCAGGGACTCCCCAGCCCTGCTGCTCCTCAGCCTGGTTTCAGATTTCCTGCCTCTGTGTTTTATCAGCAGCCGGTTATGGGCCCTGGGATGACAAGTTCCCCATGTGTGTGCCCTGCCTAATTCTAGCCTTCTGCTGGGAAAAAGAAAAAGGGCTCTGTGATGATAATCTGGCCTGTGAGTAAACACAGTGTCATGGGAGCCAAGGGACCCCAGAGGAGAGATGTTGCAACTCCGGACAATTCCAGCCAAGGGAAAAAAAAACCGACAACCACTCAGTTTTATTTAGATTAAAGGGTGGGAAAGAAGCAGTTGCAGAGGCCAGAGGGAGGGTGGCAGAGGAAAACAGGACAAGCCAAGGAGTTTCACTGCTGGACAAGCAAGGTTTGGGTTTCAGGGGTCATCAGCCCTTGCTTGGGGAGCTTTTTGCCTTCAAAAACGTGGGATGGTGTCCCCCTCCCCCTGCCAGGAATGCCTTTGCTCCCTGGCTGTGAGCAGTATTGATCATGGGATCCATAGAGGGAATTTTTTATTGCATATGGGCACCCATGATCTCACTTAATGACTCAGATGTGATTAGACAGAGAAGAAATAAAGTGTATTTGACTTCCCACTAATTTGCACCAGATGTCCCTTGCCTGTTTGGCAGGACAGCAGGGCCATCAAGCATTGTGGGAGCGCCTGGAAGCACAGCCCTGCAAGAAAAGGGGCTAGAAATAGAAATCCAGAGGAAGGGAAAGGATTGGCAGCTGTGTGAGCTCCTTCCCAGTCAGACGAGATGCCCTCGTGGGCAGGGCCAGCATCCAGCACCTCTGCCCAGCACCACAGGAGCAGCAAGGAGGGCAGGGAGAAGAGCAGCGTGGGCAATGGAGGCAGGAATTGCCCCTGGAAATACAAAATAGAATTTACTGAGGGGGGCTGTGCACCCTGATTTCCACAAACAGTGCATTCCCTTACTGGTGACTAATGGTCTGTAGGGAGCAGAGCTCCTGCCGAGGTGGCTCTCAGGGTGGCTGTGGCTGCTCTCCCACTGCCCAGCATGCTGAGCTGTCCCCTTCCAGCTGGTTCTCAGCTCCCACAGCTCTGGGGTGGTTGTGGGACTCCCCCCTACACTGGTTCTGCACAGGGCACTGGTTGTGGAGAGGCAAGAAACACGGTCTAGGAGTGCTGGGAGGAGGGCAGTGGACTGGGAGGACATCCTTGGTGCTCCTAACCCATCCTCTCCCATGGTTTATGATGGTTACAGGGCTGGGGATGGCCATGCCCCACGTGATCCGTGCTTGGGGATGGGCAGTGCCATGCAGTGCCAGCAGTGGCTGCCGTGTGTGCTCTGCCAGGGTGCTGGGACACACACAGGGAGCAAAGGCAGAGCAAAGGGGGCTCAGAGTGTGACGGGGAACACAGAGCAAAGTCAGAGGAAATTCTTGCCTTGTTACCCAAGAATAGTGAAGACTGAACCCACACAGCATATTTTGGGCATTAGCAAAGGCATTTTAGGCTTACTGTCATTCTTAAGCAAGAGAGAGGTCTGGAGTGGGGGAGCATTAATGAATCAGTAAGGTCTGGTGATGCTCGAGCTGCTTAGCAAGGCACTCTGGGGTGCAAGGATCAGAGGTGGCTCCCTAAATTAAGGTGGTACCATCCCCAGCAGAGGCTGGATACAGCTCCTCCTTGTATCCAAACTCCTGGGCGTTGCCCTGCTCCTGCTGCAGAAATTCCTGTCGGAGTTCATCAGGCACAGAGGCATCAGCCCCCAGCTCCAGCGAGGGATGGAGAGGAGGCGGAGGAGAAAGCTCAGCTGTCATCAGATTTGGGATGCAGGAGAAATGGGAGCAGGCTGCTCTGGAAAAGCTCTGCAGTCATGAGATGGGGAATCATGAGACTTGAATAATCCCGGTCCTGGCGTGGCCCTGGCTGTGCTGTTTGACCTCTGCTCTGGGCCTCTCGCCCGTGTCCTGTCTGGGATCACTGAGCCCTGTGCTGCTCTGGGATGTTGGGGTGACCCCTTTTATTCCATCCCCCAGAAACACCCTGCAAGAGCACAAGGCTAGAGATGCTCAAACAGGATTCCAGCAGTGCCTGACCTCAGCCAGCCCTGGGACACTCCTTTGCCAGCTGGGAAAGCCAGCAGCCCCAGGCTTGGCTCAGCTCTCCTCCTCTCTGCTGCAAACTCCACTCTGCTCTGCCAGGCTGCTGTGATTACAGAGGGGAGATAAGGACAGGCAGTGTCTGTGTCACCAGCCAGGGACAGTTGCCTGTATCTGTGTCCTGTTTGGACTCCAAACCCTCCCAGACGCTCTCAGTCCAGCAGTGCCCGGCTCTGGCCTCGCTGGGCAGCGCGGGGGCGAGCAGGGATGTGCCAACCATCGGGGACCAGCCTCCCCCACGGCCCTTGGCCAAACCCCAGCGTGGCCCCCGGGACCTGAGCCCTCCCGGGACCTCCCGGGACCGGAGCCACCCCACAGGGGCTGTGGGACATGTGGGGCTGCGTGTGCTGTGGGGCTGTGTCACCCGGCCAGCGCCGCTGCCCCGCGAGCCAGCCGACCTCCTGTCTCCTCTCCCAGCCAAATTCCTCCTTTAGAATAATAAACAGCGTGGCTCAAGAGAAAAGCTCCTTTCCCTGCCTGGCTAGGACTGGTTTGCCTTCACACCGAGGAGCTGGAGAGGGGCAGAGGGAAGGTCTGTACCAGTGCTGGCGGGGAGGGAAGGATGGTGAGGGGTGTTGGGACAGTCCCTTGGTGGCTCTGCAAGGTGGGAGGTTGCCACGGAGCTGCAGGGCTGAGTGAAGGGTGCTGGACGTGGCATTGCTGCAGGAGCTCCCTGGCCTCCATGATTGTGCCTGGATGGGTTGAAAGCAAAGGATCCCACGGCTTGAAAATACTCAGGTCCTGGCTTGTGGGAAGGATGTAGGAGTCTGAGGGGTCTTTGGGACCCTGTAACCCACAGGGGTGAGAGGAGAACACCCAAGGCAGCTGAGCATCGTGGAGCTGCCTGTGTTTGGGTCCCTGGGTGGGATAACGTCTGTGCTCCTGCTTTTGTACCACTGAGTGGGATTGCTCCTCCTCGTCTGGCACTCTTAGCGGCACTCACAGTTCCTGCTAAGAACAAAAGCTGGGACTGAGGAGAGAAACAAGCGCTCTCAAGGCTGGCAGTGAGCTGGGCGCGTTTGCATCCCTTGTGAGACGCCTGTGCGCACCCACATGTGCGAGCACACGTGTCCCGGTGGCAGGGAGGGACAGGCTTGTCCCTCTCCTCCCCAGCACACAGCTCAGCCTGGCTCTGAGCGCGCCTCTCGCCCCGGCCAGAGCGCACAAACAAGGGAGAGGTCACCACTCTCTGCGAGACGTTGCCACCCTCCCACTCTGCTTGGGAAGCATCTCCGAGAGAAATGCCTTTCTGCAAAAGCAGCAGCTTTATTAAAACCAGCTATGAACACAGCGCAGGCGGCCAGAGGCGGCAGGCGGGGGCTGTGGGGCTCTCAGTGCTCGCCACAGCAGCACCCCTGCTTGCCCAGCANACCACCACCCTTGCTAGCCTAGCACCAGCACTCTGCTAACCCAGCAGCAGCACCCCTGCTTGCCCAGCAGCAGCACCCTGCTAGCCCAGCACCAGCAGCACCCGTGCTAGCCCAGGACCAGCACTCTGCTTGCCCAGCAGCAGCACCCCTGCTAACCCAGCATCACCACCCCGGCTTGCCCAGCACCAGCACTCTGCTAGCCCAGCAACAGCACCCTGCTAACCCAGCAGCAGCACCCCTGCTAGCCCAAGACCAGCACACTGCTAACCCAGCAGCAGCACTCTGCTAGCCCAGCACCAGCACCCTGCTAGCCCAGCACCACCACCCCTGCTAGCCCAGGACCAGCACCCTGCTAGCCCAGGACTAGCACCCTGCTAGCCCAGGACCAGCACCCTGCTAGCCCAGGACTAGCACCCTGCTAGCCCAGCAGCAGCACACGGCAGCCGTGCCCGGCTCCCCGGTCCGGCAGGGCAGGGTTTGCGGTCAGTGACCCTGCAGCGGTCACTGCAGGCAGGGAAGCCAGGATCCTGCAGCAGGACTGGCAGCGACAGCCGTGGAGCTGCACGGGCAGATAAAAGCTGGGCATGAGCTCGGGAGGATCTCAGCACCTTACAGGCAGGGATCCGGGGGCTGGCGCGGGGAATACAGCCTGCCTTGTGCATGCAGGCAGGGAGGGGTCAAAGGAGAGGATCCCAGTTGTCCTTACAACCTTGAACATTGAATAATGGATGAATCACACACCTCTGTAAAGGAGGAATGGGAAACGAAGGTAATTGTTCTCATGGCAGTGCCTTGGGGGGCAGAGATTACATTGTCCGTCCTCTCTCCTGCAGCTTGGTGCTCTCAGGGTGGCTGCAGGGAGGTCACATTCATTTACAGCCTGAATTTCACCTCGGTCCTTTCATCCTACCCACCCCCATCTCTTGCCCTAAGTGCTCTTATCCCCTTTGGCAAACGAAGAGAGAGAAAGAGTTAGAGAGGCTTTTTTTCGGGAGGAGGGAGTCGGACGCTGCTGAATAAGCTGGAGAACTTGAAGGATTTGTGGTAGATCAGACTTCTGTTGAGCCAAAGCAAGAGAATAATAAAAACATCTGACAAGCGCACGTCATTTAAAAACCATTTCCTCCTTAACATCAAGACCGGGAGGCCGCTGCAGGGCCTGAGGCAGCAGAGAGCTCGGCAAGAGACAGGCCCGGGGCCGGGTCAGCAAGTCCAGATTGCCACTAGCCCTCCTTGGGCCTGGCAAGAGCTGCCCAGAGCACTGCCAGCATCTCAGGGGGTTCTCCTCGGCCCGGGCTGCAGCAGGGCTGGGCTGGGAGGTTCAGCTCCCTGCAGGAGCATCCCCCAGCTCCCAGTGAACTCATTTCCCCCAGGCTTTGCCCAGGCACAGAGAAAGCCTTTTCCCTTACTCTTCCTCTTGTCGGTGTGTTCGTTTTGCTTTTCAGAAATACTCCTTGCAGGCACCATGGGGAGGGGTACCTGTCACCCCAATACACAGGAGACAGACCCTGCTCTTAGGCATCTCTGGCCTCATCTCATTTGGCTCCTGTTTGCACCAGGGAGGGCTGAAAAAGCTCTGTAGAAAAGATTTCTTGAGAAATGTTGATTAGAAGGATTTTAAACAAAACAAAACAAACAAACAAACAAAAAAACCCTCATAGATATTCTCTTAAATTTATGTATTTAAAAGTTAAATAAAAGAAACTCATTTTTTGGTGAAGTTTCTTCAGGCTTGTTGTGGTTTAACCCCAGCCAGCAACCAAGTGCCATGACAAGGCTTCTTTTATTTCATTGGAAGGAGCAAACAATGTGGGAGGGTTGGAGGGGGATCTGTTTTCTAGCAAGTTTTATCTCACTGTGACTGAGGGAAGAGAAACTAAGGAAAAAAGGCAAGTGGTAAAGCAGAGGGAAGGGAGGGAGGAAGGCAGGGCTCTGCCAAGGGGGAGAGGCATTTCCAGCTGAGATGAGCAAAAGTTGACACAACTGCTGGAGCCTCCAGCAAAATCCCTGTTTACCAGTGGGAGAAGCCTTAGAAACTGCAGATCCAGCGTGGGGGGGAAGCACCACTCCCCCAGGAGGGAAAGGCTGAAAACTGGAGAGATGGAAGATTTCTGAGGTGGAGAAGTGAGGCCAGGGCTTGGGTGGGAGCTCAGGGACCCCTGCCCAGGACAGCTGAGGGACCCCTCCTCTGCTGAGTGCTGTGCTCACATCACTTTGCTCCTGACAGGACTCAGACACCAAGGCCAGAGCCCAGCATGCTGTGCCCCACTCTCAAGATGTGTCTCTGGCTCCTCATCCTCACTGGTGAGTGCTGTGGCTGGGCAGGGGTGTGTGATCCCTGGGGGGCTCCCCTCGGGGTGGGGGGGAGAAAGGGACAGTGCCAGGGGGAAGCACTGGGGTGCACAGCATGCTCCAGGCACATCTGTCCCTGCTACTGCCTCAGATCCACGGGCTGACAGTCCTGAGTGGGCTGGATGTGAAGTGCCCACCTGCTTCATGGTGGGAGGAGGAGACCCTTCCACAGGCAGCAGTGCCAGGTGTGCTCAGACCTTCCTTAGACACCTGAGAACCCACGTTAGCTGGACACCCCACAGCAGGAGGGGTTTGTCAGATCCCAAATATCCAGCAACCCCCCACAGCAAGGGCTCCTGGCTGCACCTGGGCTGTTCACTGCATTGCTGCAAGTCCCTGCAGCTGTCCCCTGCTGTCCTGCCCACTGTGGGGACACCAGAGAGGAGTCACAGCCCCACTGGGACATCTGGGCAAATGGTGGAGCAAGGAAGCTGGGAGAGAGATGGGGAGCCATTCAGGAAGACCTTGCCTGCTCTATTGCTTCCAAAGGATTTCCTGCAAGGTTTTGCTTTCATTCCTTTCTCACTTTCTTGTGAACTGACATTGTTTCAGCCTTGTCTGTGTCCTGCCTGACACTGTCCATGTGGACAGGCAGCCAGAAGAGCAAGGAATTGCCTCCTGTCCTCTTTGGGAGTTCTCCACCCAGTATTGCCACAGACAGCATTGGACACTAAATCCTGTGATGTCTGATTTGCTCTCCAGTAAGGGTTGTAGGAGGTACAGGGAATGAAGGGTGACCCACCCAGGTCTGGACTGGCAGGACATTTCTGGGGAGACCATGGGTTTGTCAGTGGTGATTACACTAGGGAAGGCAAACCCAGGTTGTTTTTTAGTGTAGAGGCTGACACTACAAAGCAAACCCATTGCCATGAGGTGGGCTTCTCTGTGGATTTCAGAAGAATTCAGTTTGGTCTCATGTCACCCCTCTCTCAGGTCTGCTGGAGGTGGCGTTTGGGGACAGCAGGCTGCACATCGAACCCAGAGACACTGAGCTTGTCCTCAGCCTCCACAGCACCTTCTCCCTCCTGTGCTATGGGGACAGAGAGCTGGTCTGGGAACGGGAGGGGCAGCCCCTCGCCGCCTCGCTGGAGCACAGGGACGGTGTCTTTGTCAGCAATCTCACCCTCAGGAATGTCACAGGCCATCACACCGGGGAGTATTCGTGCTCCTACAGCCCTGAGCAGGCTCCAGAGCCAGCAGAGAGGAGAGCCCTCTACATCTACGTTCCAGGTAGGGGACAGCATGTCCTTGCCTGTGGGTTTCCATGAGGTTTACCAACCAGGAAATAAAGGGCTTTGACCTATTGTTCTGTCTCCAAGCACCTGGCATCCCCAGATCCCTTCTCCAATAGCAGGAGAGCCCTCATGGTAGGTCTCTCTGGCTGTGGCATGTCTCTGGTGTGCCAGCTCATGGAGAGTGTGGTGTGCTGGGATGAGTGGTGGGGGAGCAGTGGTGCTCGGTGGGGCTGGGTCTCTCTCACCCTCCCAGGAGACATTTGACAAGCACACGACATGCAGCTCTACTTTCCCAAGGGAAGGGTGGAAAAAGCATCCCACTAGCATGGAGTCAGGGCCCTGTGGTGGAGTATTCCTGGAGGAGCACCAAGCAGCCCTGGTTCAGCTTCCAAGCAGTGTTCCCTAACCAATGTTCCCTCTCTCCCACAGATCCCTCCCTGGTTTTCCTCCCTGCAGTCACCTCTGAAGAGGTCTTCATCTTCATCACGGGCTACACAGAGGCTGTCATCCCATGCCGTGTGACCAACCCACAGATGCAGGTCACCCTTTATGAGAAGAAGGTGGAGAACCCCATCCCAGCTACATATGACCCACAACAGGGATTTAAAGGCTTCTTTGAGGATAAAACCTATTTCTGCCGGACATTTGTGGATGACCAGGAGGTGGATTCAGACACTTTCTATGTCTACAGGATCCAGGGTGAGCTGGCATTGTCTTAGCACACCTGTGCACCTGCTGTGGCTGTTTCTTCAGGCCAATGGCAGGAGACACCAAAGCTCTCCCCCGTCTCCTCAGTGATGATCAGTTTGGAGGCTGGGTTTAGTCCTGTCTCCATCAGAGAATGGGTTTTGCCTACAAGACAGCTCCATCCCTCAGGGAAGACAGTTTCCAGTGGACCAGTCCACCCAGGGTAAATGGATTGGGTGCCCACTTATCCCTTCATAATTCGTTCCTCTCTTCCACCCCTCCCACAGTGTCATCTGTGAACGTCTCCATCAGCGCGGTGCAGACCATGGTGCGCCAGGGAGAAAACGTCACCGTGATGTGCACCGTGAGCGGCAACGAGCTCGTCAACTTCAACTGGGATTATCCCCGCAAGCAAGTGAGTGCTCCACACCCACAGGCTCTGGGCAGCAGCTCCAGCCTTCACCCATATGATGTGCCATGGCAATCACTCGTCAAAATCCCATGGCAGAAGTTATGGGATGCTGCTGCTGCCACACAGGGAGGTTTGATGGGGGTGTGCTTGGATTTAGACTGTCTGTCTCAGGGGTCTCTGATTGGTGCGTGTTCCCTGTCCTGTGGCAGCCAGACTGGGGTCCTCTACCACTTTCTCCCCCCTTCCTGTGAGCCCAGTGGCAGAACATGTATTTGGCTCCTCATACCACGTCTCCTGTCCCCATTTTGCAGGCAGGGAAGGCTGTGGAGCCAGTGACTGACTTCCTGCCTGGATCCACTCATGAGATCCGCTCCATCCTCATCATCCAGAATGCAGAGCTGGAGGACAGTGGGACCTATGTCTGCAATGTCTCTGAGGGCTACCATGAGAAAACAGACCGGAAGGACATCGCTGTCCAAGTGATCGGTGCGTTGCTGCCCACACGCCCAAAGCCAGCAAACCGTGTGGGCGTCCAGGCAGGATGTCCCAGAGTGACCCCCTCTCCTCTCTCAGCCTCCAGCTTTCTCTCCTCCTCACTCCTGCTCTAAGTAAACATGACAACGAGCCAAACTTCACCCCACATCACCCCTGCCCACTTCTGGACTTCAAAACATCTCAAATTTCCCTTCATGGCTTTTGTGACCCTTTAAGACTCTTGAGGGTATCAGTAAGAGCTCCTCTGCACTGTGCAGTGCCAAGGTGATGTGAAGACATGTTGTCTTCCATCTGCATCTGACCTTCTTTCATGTAATTTGAGGGAAACTGCCTCACCTTCATTATCTCCACAAGATAACAGCCACATGCTTCTGCCCTGTGAGCTCCTCTGCTCCAGTGTGGCTTTGCATCCACACTCCCCTCAGACACAAGCCTGAGGTCTTGAGGGACGGATCTGGAGCTGCCCCATCACTTCTGGGCATTCAGAGAGTTTTGTTCCAGATCCATATTTATCCAAAGGGTTGTTCCCCTCTCTGACTGCCCTCTTCCTCTTGCTTCAGAGCGTGGCTTTGTGCACTTCCACACCCACCTGCCCAGCACGGTCTATGCTGAGGTCCACAAGAGCCACACTATCCAGGTGGAAGTGGAGGCTTATCCCCAGCCCAGCATTGTGTGGCTGAAGAACAACAAGACATTGACCATGGAGAGCAGCAGCGAGTTCACCATCACCAGCAGGAACCTGTCAGAAACCAGGTACAGGTCCATCATTCCTCAGCAGGGTTCAGAGAGGAGATAATTCACAAAGGAATCTCGAAATTGCTGGCTGGGTACAGCTGGTGATTCAATAGTTTTCTGTGAGTGGATTTTGAGCAGTCCTCAGGTGGGTGGGAGCTGGCTGCCCCAAGCATTATCAGTCCCCAGGTACCTTCCCACAGCCATGACTCTGGGACTGTGTCTCCCCCAGGTACCAGACAGCTCTGGTGCTGGTGCGGGTGAAGCAGGAAGAAGGAGGATTTTACACCATTCGGGCTTCCAATGAGGATGATGAGCAGGAGCTCTCCTTCCATCTGCAGATAAATGGTGAGGATGGGCATGCACACACATGGCTGAGGAGAGCGGGAGCAGCCTCAAGGGGTGGCACCATCCTTTGCTGCAGAACCCTCAGAATGAAGCCCTTACTCCTATGGCCACAGCTCCAGAGTGATCTTGTTTAAAGAAAGAGCATTCAAGCAAGAAACATGCTCGGGTGAAATATCTTACACTGGGCCTCAGAGCAAGGGGGCCAGGGAGGCAGCACAGACACCATCAGCTTGGCCCAAGGTAGTAGATGTAGAGATGATTGTACAGCTGTGATGTCCTGGACTTTACCCCATGCTCTCCCTGCTCTCCAGTCAAGCTGCATGGGGGCAGATCTCCTCCATAACCCCCTCAAACATTACTCTTTTTGCTGTTCCCTTTCAAAAATAAAACACAATGGATGTGATGAGTCCTACCTCATCCCTAGGCTATGGCAGGGATACAGTAGACTCACATTCCCCAGAGGAATCATGTTCCCCTTCCATCCTGCAGCCAGAAAAGATTAATTCCCATCACTGTCTTTTGGTTTCAGTGCCAGCTAAAGTGGTGGATCTCAAGGAGAACAGCAGTGCCAGCAGTGGGGAGCAGACTGTAACATGCTCTGCTGAAGGCATGCCCCAGCCGGAGATCAGCTGGTCTACTTGCAGCGACATCAAATGGTGAGTGGAGGGATGGAGGCCATGAGAACAGCTGGACTTTTATTTATTAGAATAACAGGCTATGATTTAACTGGACTATTATTTATTAGAATACCAGGGTATTATTCAACTGCATTCTGCTGGCACACTCGCCCGGGCATCCCGTGGTGGCGCGTGGTCCCTGCTGCCTCTCAGGTGCCTTTCTCCTCTCTGGAGCAGGTGCAGCATCCAGGGACAGCCCACCCAGCTGCTGGGGAACGAGTCGGCCGAGATCGGGGTGCAGACCAACGCCTCGTACCACGCGGAGCGGCAGCTCTACCGCGTCAACAGCACCCTGCAGCTGCACCGCGTGCACCAGCCCCTGCTCCTCCGGTGCACCGTGCACAACTTCCTGGGCACCAGCTCCCAGGACATCACTCTGGTCCCACACGGTGAGGGCTGAGACAGGTTTTGAGACACTAGTGGGGAGGTAGACCTTTCTGTGTCTCCAGCCTGGAAACCTGTGTGCTTCTGCCCCAAATGAGGCTTCCTTTGGGTTGAACAGAAAAGATTGTTCCAGTTGGAGTGTGGAGCCCTTATGTTCAATGGCCATGGATATGCTCTTCCCACTACTGGCAGGGTCATCTCTCCAGGGAGGAAAGGCAGGAGTGCCTGAGCAGGTCCCCAGTGTCTTGTTGTTAGCCCACAGGTCACTAGATGGTGCCACGGACTTGAACATCCACGTGCTGAACATCCCAAATATGAGGAAGGATGGTCTAAGGCCATGGCTGCCAGCTCTCCTCCAAGCAATACAGCCCCGCTAGATCTTTTCACCCTCCTGTGGCCAAACCTCTCCTGAGGCAAAAGCCAGAAAAACCCATCACCCCATCATCCCTGGGGGGCTGTGTGCCCAGGAGGAGACTGTCCCTACCTGGAGAACAGCTCAGGGTCAATGTCTGGGGGAGGAGTGTACGGGGCCCTCTCTGCACTGCTCTCCCCTCCTTTCCCTGGGTGCTCAGGCCATGCAGGGGTGGAGGAGTCTGACTGCTGTCTCTGTTATCTTTGTAGCCTTGCCATTCAAGGTGGTCATCATTTCTGTCATCCTGGCCTTGCTGGTCCTCACTGTGATCTCCCTGATCATCCTGATCGTGCTGTGGCAGAAGGTAAAAGGGGAGAGTGTTCCCAGGCTGACACAGTGGTACCCCAGGGTTAGGGTGGCTGGGCCTGATGATGCCCCAGCTGCATCAGGACCTATGGGCCTCCATCAGTTCCTACGTGCCCCTGGCACCTCTGGGGTAGATGGGGAATGAGACAACGGCTGTAGGGACCAAAGGCTCCCTAACAAAGTCCAGACACATCCCCCACGCCCTCTCTGACTCCCGGCCTCTCAGATGTCTCTTTTCCCTCTGCTCCCTTTTCCAGAAACCTCGTTATGAAATCCGCTGGAAGGTGATTGAGTCAGTCAGCTCTGATGGGCACGAGTACATCTATGTGGATCCCATGCAGCTCCCTTACGACTCCACCTGGGAGGTGCCCAGGGACAAGCTGGTGTTAGGTAAAGGCTCTGCAGGTCCCACTGATGGATTCCTGAGGTCCTGGTTGTCTGGGGGTAATGTTTTGGGTTGAAATCTCCAAAAGAGACCAACCCAGAATAGACACAGGGATCCCTGGAGATACAATGTGGTCCTGGAACAGAGGGATCATCTAGGACCATCTAGGCCAGCTGCCCCCTTTGGCTTTAAGCACTGTATTGTTCCTGGCTATTCCACCTTGTAGCTGGCAGTTCTGGAAACCAGCCCCAGTCCCAAACCCCATAGCTCATGGCCATGTCCATATCTACCAGAATGACTGCAGCAATGCTGGTGCGGTTTCAGACAAGCATTTTCCAGGCTCCTCTCCTCATCTCTCCCCTAGAACGTTGCCAACTTTGTCTCCTGGCTGTTTCTTTGCAGGGCGCACTCTCGGCTCCGGTGCCTTTGGTCGTGTGGTGGAGGCAACAGCCCATGGCCTGAGCCATTCACGGTCCACCATGAAAGTGGCAGTCAAAATGCTCAAGTGTGAGTTCTCCCCCTTTCCCACCCTAAAGCCACAAGATCAGTGTCACACTCTCCCCGCCTTGCCCTGCTGCTCACCCTGGCTCTCCCCAACAGCCACAGCCCGCAGTAGTGAGAAGCAAGCCCTCATGTCCGAGCTGAAGATCATGAGCCACTTGGGACCTCACCTCAACATCGTCAACTTGCTGGGGGCCTGCACCAAAGGAGGTAGATGAGCCCTGAGCACCCTGTCTCTGCTTCCCTGGGCTGTACTTAGGACACCTGCCCTTCAATAGAGTAATTCCTGTTTTCTGGTTCCAAATGATTCAACCTTCTCCCAAGAAAGCCTTGTGGGACTCTGAACACCTTTCTTCCAACCTTATTGAAACTGGGAAGGCCCAGTTAACCCCACCTCCCTCCACAAACACAAATTTCAAATACCAAAAAGATACTCAGCACCAGAAAGGTGGCTTTCCCCTTCGTCCCTGCCTAGACACCCTGTAGTCTGGCAATATCCTTGTGCCATGAAACTCAGGGCCACGGTGGCCAAGGCAGGGCTGACGGAGGTGTTGTGTCCCACCAGGACCCATCTACATCATCACGGAGTACTGCCGCTACGGGGACCTGGTGGATTACCTGCACCGCAACAAGCACACCTTCCTGCAGTGCCACGGGGACAAGGCACGGCGAGAGGCAGAGCTCTACGGGAACACCCCCAGCCAGGACCATGTCCACAGGTACCAGGAAAGCAGCTCCCTCCTCCTCCCTGGTGCCTGCCCCATCCTAGCCCCATCAGGGAGGGAGGCTGGTACTCCGTCGTCTTTATATTTCACTGAACATAGTTCTTTCGCTCAGGATTTTTATCCTGGGAAGCTGAAAAGGCAGAGAGAAGCTTAGAGATGGGAAAATAATCTTTATCTCATTTGCTTCTCCTGTGTTTTGCTTATGTAGAATGTGTTAGGAATTGTTTACTTGAAGTGATGAGCCTTGATTGGGCTCCAGTGGGAGTTATTTTCAATCCCTAACCAATGGTCACAAGAATTGTGTTGGGGACTCTAGAAAGAGTCAAGAGTTTTTTATTTTTTTTTTTTTTAGCCTTCTGTAAGTATTCTTTCTTTATTCTTTAGTATAGTTTAGTATAGTTTTCCTTAATATAATATTATAAAATAATAAAATAGCCTTCTGATAACATGGAGTCAGAGTATCATTCCTCCTTGCCACAAAGGGGCTAGCTTTTTACAACAGTACTCCTCCCAGGAAGGATCCTGCATTTCTCCAGAGCAGTAAAATAAACACTGGCCCAGCACTGGGACACAGCTGGCTCTTCTCTTACCTTGTTAGACCAGCCCGTGTACCAACCTGTGACCTCCAAGCAGCTCCTGACAGCAAGGAGTTAGCAAACTGGAGCACACATGCCAGCAGCTCCATGCCAGTTGGGAATATTTCCTGGCATCATTAACTTTATTTGCATAACCATAGCTGTGCACTGAGTACAGAGATGCAGGGTTTTCCAGCATGTCTTAACCACTGGAGATCTCAGCTCTGCATTTCCAGGGCAGGTTCAGCTGCTACCGAGCCTAAGGGAGAAGTGCTACAAGGAGGGCAATTGCACAAGAGGTGTCACAAGGAAAAAGGAAATGGTCCTTTATCTGGTTGCCAGCTCTAAGGGATACAGCACAGCAGTGCAGAGAAATGTTCCCCTGGGAAATTAGAAAGCAGCATTTCCTTCCAACACGACAAAACAATAGTAAAACAGAGCAGTGTTACAGCTCCCCCCTGCCCTTTCTGCCTGAAGGCAGCTGAGATCTTCCTAAGCACTCTGCCACTTGCACACCACTTCATCCATGATGCAGGGCTTCCTTCCCAGCTGTGTGGGACATTTCAGTGCTGGGGCTGAGGCTTTGGGAATTTCAGACTCACAAATCATTGCCCCCAACCCTCATGTCTCCTCCTCTCCTGTGGATCTGAGCAGCCTCTTTGCTTCCCCCCACAGCCACCTCTCCATGTCTGTCGAGAGTGATGGGGGCTACATGGACATGAGCAAGGATGACTCCCTGGACTATGTGCCCATGTCTGACATGAAGGGTGAAGTCAAGTATGCTGACATCGAGTCCTCCAACTATGGCACCCCCTATGAGCTGGACAGCTACTCCCCCTCAGGTAACAGCTTGGCCACAGTGGGAGGGAGAGGTGCTTGTCCTTTGGGTGCTGGATTCCTTTGCTTGCAAAGGTCACTTTTGGAATTTGTCCAGAAGCAGTGGTAGATGTCCTCACAATGAGAGCTCCCAGCTCTGTCCCTTTGTTGCTGGAGGCAGAGCATTCCCCAGTGTGTCCTTCCACTAGTGGGAAGCTCACCAGTGTGCTGGGTAACACCAACATCCATCTCTGCTTGCCCTCCAGCTCCTGAAAGGACAGAGCGGGTGACACTGATAAATGAGTCTCCACTCCTCAGCTACATGGACTTGGTGGGCTTCAGCTTCCAGGTGGCCAATGGGATGGAGTTCCTGGCTTCCAAAAATGTACGTATGCTGGCTGGTCTGTGGAGTCTGTAGTGGTGGTGGCCAGCAGTGAGTTTTCTCCCATTCCTGTGGTCAGCTTCCTCCCACTGTCCCTCTGTCCATGCCAAACTTCTTGTGGGATAAGTGGCTGTGCAATTGAAGAGCTGCTGACCACTTCCCTTTGGAAACACAGTCCTGGAGATCAGCATGACTATATTTGCATGTGACAGCTAACCCTGGCTCACACTGAGCTTCAGACCTCAAATCCCTGACTCTGTGCTCCTCCTGAGCTGTGTTCAGCACAGCTGTGGCATTATATCATCCCTGTTTACTGGGATGACCAAACACTGTACAGGGAGCTAAAGCACAAGGCACCCTGCAGCAAGCAACTACTCTTCCTAGACACCCTTTTTGCACTGCATGCTCTGAGCACCCCAGGACTCATCAGTAGTGCTTGTTTAGTGGAAATTAAGCCACCATGGAGGTCTAGGCTCTGGGGTTTCCTAAGGTCTGGCTTAGCCCAGGGCAGGCAGTAATATGGGTGGATTGTGTGAAGCATCACACAGGGCAGGGCTAACAGAAGGCATCAATGGCATTGATGCAGAAAGAAATCCTGGCTCTCTGCCCCCAGCCAGACAGTCTGACCCCTAAAAGTGCATGGTCAGTGCTCCCACAGCAAATGTCAGGGATGCTCACATGGAAAACATCCAACATGCTGGCAAACTAGGACACACAGCCAGGCTGGTGCAACTCTGGTGTCTTCAGGCTGCTGGGTTGGATTGTCCAGAGATGGAGACACCCCCTTCTTCCAGCCCACCAAGTCCCCTCGCTGGGTCCAGCCCTGGCAATCCCCTCTCTGCTGGGTTATTCAGGGTCCCCCTGCTGGATCCCTATGGCTGGTGCTGTCACGGGGGCAGCAGCCCAGGCAAACAGCAAAAATGTGTTAGCTCTGCTAGTGCCATGATTGTCCCTAGAGGTGAAGAGACACCTGAAATGACGTGAGGTGACTCCTGTCCCTGCAGCCCCAGGAGTGGGCTGGTGCTGGAGCTGGGCTGTGTTTCAGGCTGTGTGAAGGCTCCTCGCAGTGACAGTGCTCTGTCCCCCCCTGCAGTGTGTGCACCGTGACCTGGCTGCCAGGAATGTCCTCATCTGTGAGGGGAAGCTGGTGAAGATCTGTGACTTTGGCCTGGCGAGGGACATCATGAGGGATTCCAACTATATCTCCAAAGGCAGTGTGAGTACCAGGAGCCTTGCAAGCTCCTTCTTCCCAGGGCTCTGGGCCTGGCACCCCCCACATAGCCCCCCTGTGCGCCACCTGTCCCCTAGTGTGCCCAGAGGTGGTGACAGGGCAGGACTCCCAGGACATGATGTCAACAGCCAACCATCCCTCACTTTGTTTGCTCTGCACACTGTGAAGTAGCAGAATTGCTTGCCCACATCTCCTGGCCCTTTACAGAAGACCCTGAAGTAGCAAAACTCAGGATTGTCCCCTGTACAGTGTCCTGATCACGGCAGCAGTGCTGCATCCCACCAGCACCGAGTGTGGTCCTGAGCTTCAGGCAGGAGGAGGGCAAGGTTGGGCAGCTTGGTAGGGCTGCAATGACTCACTGACCACTCTGGGAACAGATTGACAGGATTCTGCTCTAACCACGAGACCACAAGTTAAGAAGAAGTGTCTTCCTGCAAGCAGCTACTTTCCAGAGAGATGTCTCCAATCTTTCGATGCAGGAGAGGATAAGGCTGTAATTGAGCTTTGCCAGAAAGCATTTCCCTGTGATTTCAACAACTTATCCACTCCAGCCCTGAGGCATCTGTGAGTCTCCAATCCCAAGCAAAGCAGGAAAGCAGGCCATGTAATTCCCAGAGAAACTGAGGCTGAGAATGGAGACAGGTGTCTTAAACCTCAATCTTTATCTAATCTGCAAAGTTCTGCAAAGTTCTCTCATGCTTTCTCCCATGTGCTGTCAAGCAGGTACTCAGAGTTTGGTCAGGGGGACCCTCCCCCAGAGGGGTTGGGGTTTTCAGTCCAGCCTTGACATAGCTGGTTTCCTGTCCAAAATGGGAAATGAAACTGAGCCCCTTTGCAATCCTTCCTGGAGATTATTTTGGTATTCATTGTGCAAGCAAATCCTAGGAGCAGCACAGCCAGTGCTGCCTACAAGCTGGTCAAATGAGGCTTTCTTTTTTATTACTCTGCATGAATAAGAACAGAAAAGAGCTGGATGTATCCTTTGGCTCTTTTCTGGACATCCCTAAGCCTCCTCCAGCCTGCTGTCAGGTTTCCAAAGTCACATAGGCCTGGACTTTCTTCAGAAGTCTTTGGTCAGGTTGTACAAGTCAGTGGCCTCCTCAAGAGCAAGAGAGCAGAGAACACACACTGTGACATGTGTGCATTCACCATGGCAGGCTGTGATGGAAATGGATACAGCACATCCATTCTTTCCTCCTGCCTGCTGGGTCTGTTCTGCACAAAGAAAGAGGCAACTGGTCCCTCCCAGAACGGACTGACAGCAGATGTCAACAGGTGTGTTGGACTCACAGGCAGATCTGAAGGGTCTTCTTTGTTTGTAATTTGGGGTCAGGCTCTTATCTGTTGAAACAAGTGCTGTGGGTGCAGCTGACTCTCTTCTTGTTTCGTTTTTGATTCTCTCTTAGACCTTCTTGCCCCTTAAGTGGATGGCTCCAGAGAGCATTTTCAACAACCTCTACACCACCCTGAGTGATGTGTGGTCTTTTGGGATTCTTCTTTGGGAGATATTCACTCTAGGTGAGTGCCCTGGAGATCATGGTGGTGTTTGTAGTTCTGATAACATGTTAGCAGGATCCCTTCTAAAACAATAAAAATGCATTTCTAACCTCCAAGTCCCTACTTTACCAGTCAGAGTAGCACTTCACTCCCTGTCTCCTTCTTCCCCATGCTCACGTTTGGAAGTGAAATGAAACAGGAAAGGTAAAGAAATAAGAAAACCTTGGTGTGAAATGCATGTTGGCTGGAGGGTGGCAGGCAGTCCTGCAGCCTAATTCCTGCTCTCCCTTCACCCCCAGGAGGGACTCCATACCCTGAGCTGCCTATGAATGAGCAGTTCTACAACGCCATCAAACGTGGCTATCGGATGTCCAAACCCACCCATGCCTCTGATGAGATGTAAGTGCTGTCCACGTGTGTTTGCCCTGGATGTGCTCTACATGCTACAGAAGCATTTCTACCTGTTTTCCTCACTGAGCTAACTCAGTGCTCTCCCTTCCCTCTTGGCAGCTACAACATCATGCAGAAGTGCTGGGAGGAGAAGTTTGAGATCAGGCCGTCCTTCTCACAGCTGGTGGTGCTCATGGGGAACCTCCTGGTGGATTGCTACAGGAAGGTACGTCCAAAGGATGCTGTGCTGGAGGGACAGAAGAGGGCCAGTGCCTTGGTGAGGCCCCTCAGTCAGGCTTTGAACAGTGCTTAGTTCTGCAGAGCCAGAGGATTTTTCTGTGACCAAGGCTGCAGCAGTTGGAGCAGCCAGTGAAGGTGGTTTGGGCATCCCGGGGACATTGCTGAGACAACTGCATTGCCAGACAGGCAGCTGGTAACTCAGCAACTGCAGAAACCAGAACTGGCAGGGGATCAAAATCCTGCCTCCAGCTGTGTGGTATTTTGGAGCTGTGAGGTTGTGCCACTGATCTCTCCCTCAGGAAAGGTTCATGGCCTATCTTTGTTGGAGTAAGGGCAGCTGAACCCAGCTAGAAGAGTCCAGCTTCTCTAGGAAAACCCTGGTAGGCAGGAAAAGGGAACACAAGTGCATTCTCCCCACTCACAAGACCTTTCCCTTTCTTTGGTCACCTCCTGTGAGAGCAGAGGTACCAGCAGGTGGATGAAGAGTTCATGAAGAGTGACCACCCCGCTGTTGTCCGCACAAGACCCACGATTCCTGTGCTGAACAACGCCCGCCTTGCTGCCAGCTCTGCCCCCAGCAGCATCCTCTACACAGCCGTGCAGAATGGGGGCGAGAACGATTACATCATCCCTCTTCCCGACCCCAAACCTGAGGCCAGCTGTGACCTCCCTCAGGAGGCCTCCATCAGCCGGGCCAGGTAAAAACATTGCTTCTGGCTGTTGTCCTTTCCCCCAGCTGTCCAAATCTGAAACAGGGACCTCAGGAGGAAATGGGGATGCTCTGTTGAGGCACAGGCTAGGGGTGGGTGTTCTGGGAGAGAAGGAGGGCAATGTCACCCCGTCTGAGGGACTGTGACCTCCGTGAGCCCACAAGGATGGAGATGAAGCAGAGGAGCTGGGACATGAGCTAAGATAGGGCACAATGTCACATCCCTGCACAGCAGCCAGCACAGTTGAGGACAAGCAACCCCACTCTCAGGGAGGAGAGCACACAGGGAGCCACGTTCTGTAGAACCCAACCAGCCATGTGTTGTGTTTGAAGGCTGAATAGATCCACCTAATATGGTCTGTTCCACTGGGTGAAGCTACCCAGACAGAGTGGGGCTGCTGGGAACTCAACACACTTCTCAGTTTCTGGGGATCCTCTCCCACCAGGAGACCTGGGACAAGACACTCACTTTCTCTCTCCCTCTTGTCTCCTTTCAGCTCTATGCTGAACGAGGCCAACACATCATCTACAATATCCTGTGACAGCCCTCTGGGCCTCCAGCAGGATGAGGAGCAGGAATCTGACCCACAACCAGGCTGCCAGGAGCCAACCACAGGACACCAAGAGGTGGAGGAGAGTTTCCTGTAGTCAGAGCTGGGCTGACTTTGCATCTCCCTATGGAGAGGCCAGCTGAGGGGGCTGACCCAGATGTCACAGAGAGCCATGCTTGTGCCTGTACATCAGGACATCCCCTCCTGTCCCAGCATTCCTCCTTCCCTCCTGTCTCCCAGTGCTGGGTGGGGAATTAAAGACTTTTCCCCATTGCCATCCCCTTCCCCCTTAAAAAGAGGTGGCTCAGTGCCAGGAACCCTCTAGATCACTGCCACATCCTCCTCAGTGATCAAACCACTGCAGGAGGGAGACATCTCACAGACCAACATATTTTCAAGTGGAAGACATGGTTTGATCTCCACGAGAGGCCACTTTCTGCATTGCTAAGATGATGCTCCAGCCTCTTCTTCCTCCATGGCACAAGAGTTTCGTCTCCTCTGCACCAGCACTTCTCTGGTGGTCTCAGCACCAGCCACACCATGGTTCTGTGAAATGCCACTGGGACAGATAATCCACCTGGAGCCCATTGCTGGGGTGTGGAGGACCTGCAACACCAACCTTCAGCTGCTGGAGGTCAGGAGTATGTTGGATTCTCCTCCAAGCACAGTCAAGTCCTGAAGAGGCCAGCCAGTGCCTGGGAGGTACAGAATTATCATTTTCCTCTCTTGGCAGTGCCTCCATGGTGGATAGAGCATCACAAGCACTACAGGTGTTCACAGCTCTGGGGCACAGCTCTGCACCCACCTGGAGGCTGTCACACCCTTTTGTGCCCAGCGTGGCACCAGGAGCCCCAGGGACATGCCAGGAGCTCCAGATGCCCTCACAATGACTTGGTTACAGAAGCAAAGAGGGCACTCACTGTTGTTCATGTTGTCTGTGTGGACACTAAGCTAATTATTCTCCATTGAAGGTTTAAAGGGAACAAATATATTAATCCACTAGCCAGGGCCAGTATAAGGAAGCAATATGGTTATTCATTAATCCACTGCCACTACACCCAGCTCATCTGCTGGGAAATCATATAACCACACCAGCTGCAGAATCCTTGTGCCTTATCTTTGGGAAGCAAAGGCTCACCTTTGATAAACTGTTCACCCAAACACCCTTTCTCAGGATGGGAGGGCTCACCGTTCCCTCCTGAGTCACAGCAAGATTATGGGCAGAAATAAGGATATCAGAACACCAACCCAGGGATAGCTCCAAAGAAAGAGAGGGAGAGAGGCTGGGAAGCTCCTTGGTCACAGCTGAACTGTGTCTCACACCCTGCCACCTTCTGGGGTCAGGCAGAGCCACTTGCAGCCTGCCAGGGCTGGGAAATGTCACAGGGAACCAAGCAGGGCAAGAGGAATCGGGGAGGATTCCTCCTTCTTGGAGAGTGTTTTGAAAACTAAACGGGCCTGGACCTTCCCCCTGCTTCTCCCTCCTTCCCCACTCCTCACAGATGGGTCAGGGGCTTCTTGTGCTCTCAGCTGGCACTTAATGAGCAGACTCAAAGCAGGAGGAACACCAGGCTTTGGAAATCAGTTGTGGACCCCACCTCTGCAGAGACGAAAGCTGGAGCCCCAAACTGCAGGTCTGACACCACAGAAGACAGCAGGCTTTTCTCTGAAATGAGTTTCACTTCACACAGAGCTCTGTTCACTGCGGGTCCCCTGCTCCCATTAACTCTTCATTGCCCTACTCGTGCACATTTCTCTGTGCATCCTACAGGAACTGCACAGGCAGGTTTACAAAATCAGAAATTCAATCAGCATCTTGCTGGGCTTCTGCCACCTCAGAGCCACTGAGAGTTTAATTGTTTTTTCAAAATATGGAACTTCTGTCAGAAATCCCCAGCAAAACAGCTTCTGTTTAAAGTTTTCTACCATTCCAGTTCTGCCATTTATGCAGCTAAAGGAGGAGTAGGTGTTTTGTGGGCTGATGTCCTTGGTAAAATGTGAACATAAGAAATAGCACTTTTTTTGGCAGACAGCAGAGGATATTTTCAGCCTATGTGGTCAGATTCCCCACCATGCATAGGAAACATACTGTGAATGACAACTGTTTTTCCATCCTCTGTTCCTCCTGCTTGTAATGAAAGAGCCATCTCGTATGGCCACAGTTCATTAAAGAATCCTCACTGCAGAGAAGCAGTCATTTATGAGATCCTTTGGGTCAGATCACTTGATTTTTTATTTTTTTTAACATGTGAGGTGCTTGGTAGGATCTGTGTCACTGCAACTTGAGCCCATAGGATGGCACATCAGATATTCCCAACAGCCCCTGGCTGCACCAGCTCCGTTTTTAATTCATCCTTCTCTACCAAAGGTGACCAGAAGTACCCAGTACTCCAGGTGAGGTCAAACCTAGACCTCACACAGGGCATTAACAGTTCTGGCCTGTGCTGGTCTCGACTTGCCTGGTGTAGCTTTGGACAATATTGGCTTTTTCCCAGCCACAGCATACTGAGAGCTTGGAGTCATCCTCTGACCAATCTAGGCACCTATGTCTTTCTACACTTCCAGCATTTCTAACCAAGCTACTCCCTGCTGTTCCAGACATTGGGTCATCAGCAAATTTTGTTAACAAACTGTTATTTTTGGGCTGGACTGACTAATAAAAATATTAGATACTTCTAGCAACAAGAACAATCTGAGAGAGCTACTTTTACTACCTCCCTCCAGCCCAAAGAATTCCATCAATCAACACCTTCTCACTTTCCCTTTGGCCATTTGCTTATTTCAAAAATCCTGTTCTAAACTTCATCTTGTACAGATTTAATTGCTAATTAAATTACTAATTTCCCACTATCAAATAATTTCCACAGTCCTGAAAGGGGAGATCTCCCTGCTGGGGGGACTCAGCTGTCCTGTTCTATTAGCTGGGCATTAGCTATATTTGAATGCCTAATGCATTTTGTCCCTTTTTTAGATTTACTGCAATTATTATTTGCATCAAAATCTGTTCTGGCTGCTGATGGGATGCTACCCCCACCCCCCTATTCCTTCTTAAAGTAGGTACACCAGACTCTTTGCAAAATGGTGCCATTCTGCACTCCAGAGGAATATGACCAAATACTTGCCCTTGGCTCGTGATTTTAAGGGCTGAGTCTTGCACTTTGTGGTATTTTCCTGTCCTCACTCAACCTTTCACAGCACCTTTAGCAAGTTGCAGTGACCAGACCTTCTCAGCCAGGGACTGGCAGCTGGACAAAGCCAACATATTTTGCTAAGCATCCCTCCAAGAGAGGGCTTGGCAGAGCTGGGAATGACAGATCCAGCCCCACACTCCCTCTCTCTGCTGCCAACATTCCAGTCCCTGCATGGCCTGGCAGGGGAGGGCCAGGAGAAATGTTTGGCTGTTCTGGGCCCATCAGCTTTGTAGCCATAATTTCTCCAGTGAGACTCTGAAGGGAACTGGTCCCACTGGGTTTTCTGTTTTGATGATCAGTATTTTTGTTTGGGTGTGTTTTTGTGTTTAGAGGTGGACCCAAACTGAGCCCCCCCCCCCATGAAGAGACACATGCCACAGCTTGGGCCCATCTCTAGTGCAATATCCTTTTATTTGTAGATTATATTTTACTCTACGCTGTTACATTGTTATCAGAACCAGTATATGCATAATCCTACTGCCAGTCACTATTTCATATGTGTATCCCAGAAACTAATGCAGCACTCTGGTGTCTCTTTCCACATTTAAGGTGTTCCTCAGACTGATGTGTGCACAGGTTTTAATCCTTTTGTCCTTCTCAGTTTGAGTGTGTTCTTTCCTTAAGCGCGAGTGTCACGTTTGGTGTTTGTTTGTGTTGTGTTAAATCTAGAGCACAGCGGACTTTACTTGTGACTGAATTGTCTCTGTTCACCTGCCAGGGGGACCCTGACAGGTCCCACGGGGATGGGGACAGAAGTGCAGTGCAGATGTGCAGTCAGGGGAAGCCAGCCAGAAGTGAGAAGCAGCTCTTCTCTTCCTTCCCAGTCAGGGCTCAGGGCTGAGGGAGAGCCAGCACCACAAATACAGGGCACTGAGCACTCAGGGTTTGCCTGTGAGGAAGCCCAAGGTCTGTGCAGAGCTGGCAGATCTGGAGAAGGGGATTTCACAGAGTGCTAAGGAGACAAAGCCCCAAAGTTCCAATAGACAAGTGCAAGGAGGAGCCCTGGTTGGGCTCAGTGCTTAGCTCAGGCTCCAGGATGATCAGGGAGCCTGGATGCAGCCTGGTTGTGCTCCCACATGGAGAACACAGAGGTTGCCCTTTGGTGGCCCTCAGTAACCTTTTGGCATCCTTTGCCTCGGGTGGTTGCCAGGCAGAGGGCAGCCAGGGCAGCTGCAGGTCCTCCCTGAGCAGCTCCAGGGCCACTCAGGTCATTCCTGCAGCAGATTCCAGCTCTGCCTGGATGCTGAGTGTACCAGTGGAGGCACCAGGGCAGCTGCAGGACTCACCCAAAGCAGGCCAGATATTGCTGAGAATAAGTTTTCATAGGCCAGCACATGGGTTGCTGGGCTAGCAGCATAGTTCCCATGTTTCACCTGGAGACCCTCTGGGAAATGCCAAGGTGGATCCAATTGACTTTGGCAAAGGCAGGGGAACTGCCCCAGCAGCACTTTGGAGAGATGACTCTTGCCTGGGGTGGGAGGAGGCAGGGAAGCCAGCTTGTGCTGGGAGGGCTGCAGTGTCCCATCATTCCTCTTCTCTCCTCCTCCATGGGCTGATTGCACCAGAACTGCAGATGTTGCCCAAAGTGTGCCCTCTCTCCATGCTGCTGTGCTGGCATCCCACTGTTCCTCTGCAGCCTTTCTGAACAGCAGCAGCACCTATCTCCATGCTCTCTGTCAAAATCAGCATGAGGGAGAAGGAAAAAACAGAGTTCAGACTAAGGTACCAAAGAGTTAACACTTTTCTAGGTTTACAGTTGTATTTGTAGGATTTGTACTATGTCACATTTATAGCCATGAGATATTATTTTTATGCTGTAAACTTTTACAAATACGTTTTTAAAGAAAGAGTTTAAAAATAAAGGTGTTTTTTCATTTTGCAAAGTCCCATCTCTTCCTTTATTTGCCTGCTTTTGGTTGCTCCCACTCAGATGGGGCTGGGAATTCAGCTTAACCCTGTGGTGGGTGAGGGCTAAGCATGTTAATACCCTGTGCATGACCCCAGTGCTTAGTGCAAGCCAAGCTGGGAGCCAGGCACTGCAAGGAGCAGCTGAGCCCAGAGACAGGGTAAGGAAAAGGGGCAGGATCTGCCCCATCTCTGGTGACTTTGCAGCTTGTGGGTCGTGTGTGTAGAGGGAAGGATACCAGGAATAGTTCCCATGTGTGTCCCCACTGCCTGGGGTTGGGGCCAGCAGTCCCAGCTGAGGACTTGGCCCCTTGGAGCATTGTTGGGTCTGTGCTCAGGTCAGGGTGGGGATGCAGGAGAAGTGACAAACTGAACAGTGGCTGGGCTGAAGGAGATGGCAGGTACCACAGCACTGGTTTTTCCATGTGGTTTAATAGCTCAGGGCAGTGGGAGGGTCTGGAGACAGGGCAGGGCACCAGCAGCAGCCACACTGCAGCACACAGGGCTCCCCATGCCCACCTCTCCTCCCTTCCCTCTAGGATGAGGAATTTGCTGATACCCTCAAAAGACGCAACTCCAAAATCCTGGTTCCCCACAGTACCAGTCCCTCAGATCCACGTGTCCCTCTGCTCCTATCACCTTTCCCCAGTCACCTTTCCAGAGGCTCTGAGCTCCCCCAGCCACACGAGTGACAGGCACCTTGTGAGCCTTGCCCAAAGTTTTCTCCTCTCTCTAGCTCAAATTTACCTGCTCTTCCAAAATCCATCTCAAGCTGCAGAGCAGAGATGTTTGCACCATGTGCTTGGGAAGCCCAAGGTTGCTGCAAAGAGGGGTATTTCTTTAAAACATATCAGTGTTGACCCTGTTTTCTGGCTACATGATGAACCCCCCCCGGCAACATTTGTGCCTCCCTCAGCTCCTGGAAACCCCCTGTGCACCCAGAGGTCCAAGGCATGGAGTGCAGCAGCAAGCAGGTCCAGCTTCCAGCAGGGCTCCCCTTTCCAGCCTGTCCTGGGTTCCTGCCTTTGCTCATTTTTCCAGAGTGGAGGTTTGCAGCCTCCCTGCCCAGCTCAGGCTGATTCTCCCCAGATAAGCTCTGAGTCACCTGGCACGGCTCAGTCAGGGGCATTTTTCTCCAGGAGCTGAATCAGCAGGGAGAAAAAGAATCCCTTTTTGTCCAGAGAGGCTGCATCAAAGGCTTGGGGGGAAGCAGAGAGGGGCAATTGACAGCTCTCAGCCCTGAACCCTGCAGGCTCCCACTAATCCCTACCTAGCAGAGCTTTTGCATGTCAGGATGTGCTGGAGAGGGGTCCTGGGGCTGGAAATGAGCAGGCCAACATGGGGACCCCCAGCAGGGCATTTCCCCCACCCCAAAACAAGTCTCCTCTCCAGTGATGAGACAGACACCCCATGGAAGAGCTGAGGGAAGCAGAGACTGCAGGGACAAACCCTGGAGCTGTGAGGATACCAACAGGACACAGGTGTGTCCCCAAAGTGCTGCAGGGCAGTTCAGGCAGGCATGGCACCATGGCCAGCTGTGCTCAGGGCTGGGGTCCCACAGGGCTCCCAGCCTGGGAACAACTGAGCCCCCAGTGCTCCCAGCCAGGGCTCACAGCAGCCTCCATCCCCTTCCCCAGCCAGTCTACCAGGCACTGAGCAGGTCTCATCCCATTCTTTCACAACCATCAGGGCCCCCACAGATATTCGTGGGCTTCAAGCTGCTCAAAGTAAGGTTGCAGTTTCTCTGAGCCCTGTTCTCAGAGCTGCCTGGGCACCTGAGTTCCAGCAGCACTCCTGTGGCTGAGCTGCTGCTTGCTCATAAGATTTGGGGTGCAGTCAGCAGGAGGAAGAGAGGGACACAAAAGAGGGAGGGACCCCAAACTTGTCCCAGTGAGCATCCCCAGGTGTGCCCAGTCCAGGCTGTCACCTGGGGATCACTGCCAGCAGAGATCTGTGCAAGGGGCCCCCTCAAAGAGAAGAGGGAAAGCTGAGAGATTGTTTCCCTTCTCTCTATTAAACCTGTCTGGTTTAATACTTATTCACATTGGTGAGTCAGTTCTCTCTGAGCTGGCATTTGTTCCTGGAAAAAAAAAAAAAAAAGCCTTAAAAAGAAGAAGGAGGGAAACAAACATCCTTTAAAAAGCCCCTTTGGCTCGAAAGGAGGAAAGAATAATCAAGCAGACATCTCCTGTGGCCCAGCTGCTTGACAACCCCCAGCTCTGGGCAGGAGCCCCCCAGAGCACCAGGCTGCCTCTAATTCATGTTCTTCTTCCCTGCATCCTGCCAGGAAAAACTGCTGAGGGGAAACGTTATTTGGCCAAAAGCTGCCTTTCCTTCTCTCTGGACTGCCTCACGCTCTCCAGCCATCCTTCTGGCCAAAACCAAGAGCTCTCCACGTTCCCATGACTCTTAGTCATCTCCAGCACAGTCAGCCATGCTCTCATCCCTTGGCCCCAGGACCTTGTCTTGCTGGTACCTCTCTAACTGCCCCCTTTGGAGAAGCCCATTCCCCTCCAGGCTCTGGAGGCTTTCAGGGCACTGCAGGTGCAGATTCAGCAGCCACCCCTGTGCAGATATTTTGGAACAACCTTCTCTTTCTGCCCATGGTTTGTCGTGGGGTCCCTGTCCCTCCCTGCTGTTGGGGCTGCAGCTGGGGCAGTTGGCAGAGCCCCTGGCTGGACCTTCCTCCCCTGTGCTTCCTTCCCAGCTCTGGCAGGTGATGGCTGTCACTTCCCACCCCAGAGCTGCTGGGAACAGCCCTGAATTTCTGCTGCATCGTGGGGTTATCCAGAGACAGAGCAGAGAGCAGGGGCACCTGTGTCTGACAGGACCTGCTAATCCTGCTGGCTTGGGTGTCCCTGGGAGAACTGGTTGACTTCCAGCCTTCCCTCACACCTGTTTTGGAAGACCCACAGTCCAGCAGAGGGTTTACAAATATCTGATTTATTAATTACTAACACTGCTAATTAGCTAATGAGTTTAATTAGCACTTCAAGGTGGCTGCCAGGCTGCCAATTACAGAGCAGCTCCCAGCAGCAAGGCAGGATGGCTGGGTGGGATGGGCTCCAAGGGAGGAGGGCTCTGTGCTTGAGCCCTGCAGCTGCCAGGTGGTCACAGGGTCACTCAGAGCCCCAGGCTTGCAGGGACTGGCACAGGAAAGAGCAGGGCTCCCCTTGTGCCCCCAGCCCAGCCAGGAGCCAGAAGGGGTCTGCATGCTGGACTCAGGTCCCTCCCTGCCAGGGAGGTGGTGAAGCTGGCATGGGGCTTGGGGTGATCCTGTGTGGCCTTTCCGTGCACCAGGGATCCCACTTTTGGTTAACACAAAATAATTTGGCATCTTCACAGGCTTTTTCCCACCTGGGAGCTGCCCTGGGCTGAATTGCCTTTGTGGGCTGTTGTGGGGAGCCTGCCATGGCCTGTGAGGGTCCTCAGGTCCCAAAGCCAGCAAGAGCCACTGGGCCTGAGGTGAAACTTGTCCTGATGAAATAAAATGGAATCCACTACCTGCAGGTGTAGGGACACTTGGTGTCCCCACACAAGGCAAAAGTGTATAAATGTCCCTGGGATTGGAGTGGCAGAGGCCAGAGAACATCAGGATCATCCCAAATCCCAGCATGGTGCCGTGGCCCCTGCCAGCCCTGGGGAGTGCTCTGGGGATGGACTCCTCCCTGAGACCTGAGGGGGACCCCCAACAGCAGGGGGACCCTGTGACATGGCCCCACCTCTGCCATGGTGTCACTGCTGACGTGACAAACACGGTCTGGTTTTTTTCCCCTCATTTCAAAAACAAACAAAATAGGGAATTTGTTAACTTGTGGTCAGCTCAGAAAGGAGAAGCTCCCAACAAGGGAGCGCTGGGGACGGTGCCCACGAGAAGAGGCACCAACTGCTTGAGAGGATCCTTCAGCAGCATTGGCTCCACGCTGGGGACACCACGGTCCTGGGGACACCACGGTCCTGGGGACATGGGTCCTGCTCTCCTCCTGCTGCTCATCACAGCTGGCTTCTGGCATGGTAAGCACTCCCAAAGCCCCTCGTCACTCCAGGGAGTTTTGGGATGTGGTGAAGGTTTCCTGGGTGTGTGGTGTGAGTGCTCCATTCCTTCCCAGGTGAGATGGGATGATGGCTTTGGTGGGGACAGGGCTGTGCTGAAGCTGGACCAACAGGCACACAGCTCCTGGAGGTGGAGGGTGAAGCTGGGCTCCCAGTCTTGTGTCCCAAAAGGACATGCTGGGGCTGACACTGCTGTGGGCTGAGATGCTCCCTGTTTCTGGAGGCATGAAGTGGACACTGCTGTGAGCAGGATCAAGGATCCTTGGCGTGGGTAGCCAGAATGTGTGTGCTCTGTGGCACTGCAGGGAAGAGACACCAGTGCTGAAATTTAGCACAGACTTGGCTGTAGCAGCTTTCTGAAGGTCATCCAGAGCTGGCTGCAACTCGAGAGGGAGGGCAGTGGTGGAAAGAGGGAAAGGTGGAAAGAGGGGGTGTTGCTGGTCTGTGTTGGCTCTGGAGCCTGGCTTGCTCTTGGCTCCCTGCAGCCCTACCAAGGTAAGGCCAAGGAGGATGGAGAGGTGCACGTAGCATGGGCAGAGCCTTGGCTGTGGGGAGATAGGAAAGGGAAACTTCCCACTCCTTGGGTCTGGACAGGGTTTAAGATGAAGAAATGGTTCAGCAGCAACTGGGTCCTGAGGAAAGCTCTTTCCAAAATAACAGTTTGCTCAAATGGGGAAGGAGTTGGAGATGTTTGGTCTGTGGGTGAAGGAGTCAGGAAAATCAGCTTCATTGGCACCTTCCACATCATCTCATGCCCAGCTGGAGTGTCTGAGGATTGCTGGTTTCTGGTGGTGCTGGCACACACAGCTGGGCTGTAGAGCCAGGCTGTGATGGAAACAACTCAGCCAGCCAAGAAGGGAAAGGTGAACACGCCTGTTTGTTGAGGCTGCAGAGATGGCCAAGAGGTGATGACCCACCAACCTCAGAATAGAGTCACTAAGCCTGTTCTGAGGTTTAGAACCAAAGAGGTGGAAACCAGCATTACTAATCTTGCATTTTGAAGAGCTGGGAAGCTCTCAGGTCCTGTGTGGCACTCACCTTGATATTCCTTTTGAGCATCCTTGGGGACACAGTGAGACTGTGGTGTGAAGCCCTCCTTGGAAGGGGGCAGCCTGTGGGGAAAGCATTTATCATGTGACAGGCAGGCAGTGAATCCTTCTCGGGCCACTGCAGTGCTCCTGTTTTCAGCCCAGGAAATTTGCATCCCCCTCACTTGTTGTTTCACTTCAAGTGACATTTGAAACATGTTGAGCATGATTTTCTGGGTCTGCTGTGCTGGGAACTGGGTTGTGAAGGCTTCAGGGTTTTTAATTTCTTGTGTTTTTTTATGATTATAGGGGCTAGGCAGGTCTAATACAGATCTGTGAGAGACCATAGTAGCTTTTAGGATCTCTCCAAAGGTTCCTTGAGCCTCTGGCCAGTGCAGATCACCTGCTGTGACATTTTCATGAGGCACTGTCTGCCATGCCAGGCTGTAGGACACATTTGTGTGAGTACCAGCACTGCTGGCCATTTGCAGCACAAAGCTGCACCATGCCAAGGTTCTGCAAAGTAATACCCCCAGCTGGAGTCAGAGCCTGACTTCCTTCTCCTACCTCTTGGATTGCAGGTGCATCTTCTGTGAGTACCCAGGGCTGGTGTAATGTGATTGTTGTGATCTGGGCTCTTGCTGAGGGAGGGTAAGGGGCTCACATCAAGCACAGGAAATGTTTTAAATCTGACCATTTTGCATCTGTGTTCTTGGCCATCTTGAGATGTACTCCTGGGGTTTTGTTTTCTTTTTGTGGATAATCTAAACCTCTGAGGAAGAGGCTCTCCCCAAGAGCTGTGATGAGCACTCTTTTCTCCATCCCCAGTCCCCCAGACACTGTAGGTGATTCTGGGGAAAGGGTCCTCAGAAATAAAACTTTTCCTTGCTATCTCTGGGGGTGTGACAAAGGGAGCTCAGGCCTGGTATGGGTTCCTCTCAGGGCTGCACCTCAGCCTAGTTACTCCCCAGAACTAACTCAAAATCCTGGTGGCTGGCTTCTGTGGTGAGGATCCTGGGCACGTCTGTCATAGCAGCCTTCACTTCTCCTTCCTCACCAAATGCTCAGCAGAGGAAAGCAGTGTTTTGGCTGGCATAGGAGAGGCAGGGACAGAGTCTGCAGCTGTAAGGAGAGGTCATGGTTACACAACCCCAGTGTGGTAAAACCTCTGGCCAGCAGTTACTGGCAGTGCTGCGGAAGCTGCTGGAGAGCAGAAGAGAGACATCCTCGGGCTTCGTGCAAGATTGCACAGTGGTCAGCAGGGACAGAGCCTCCCCCAGCAGCCCCTGCTTCCCCATTCTGGAAAAGGACCCACTGCTCTGACTCATCCCCCAGCACACACATGAAGGAGTAGGTGCTTAGTGACCTTCACCTCGCCCCGTCCTGCATTTGGTGTCCCTGTCTTGTCCTCACTCCACTTGTGTGGTGTTTATGTTGTTGATGTGAGTCTCCAGTGACAGCCTGAAGGCTTTTTCCTCACTGTTCTGGAGAGCACCTACTCAGAGCCTTTCCTGGCCCCAGCACCTCGGTAGTACCTGTGAGGTGGTGGCAACAAAGATGCACAGAGAGATGACTCCTGTTTGCTTTGTTTCCTTTCCTTGTCCTCCTGCAAAAAGAGTCATTTTCCCCATGAAATGGTGCCAAAGCCCTGGATGTGGATGGATAGCCAAGGCAGAGTTTAGGTGAGGGAAAAGGATCCAGTTACAGAGTTAAAGCAACAGAAATATCAAGCCCCACTAGAAGACACAGATTAGGCCAAAAAGGGAGGAATGTTTTGACTCAGATATGTGGAAAATGTAGCTTTGTAAATTATTCTGGGATATGTTTTTCTCCACTCTAGGCTTCTCCTCTTTCCACAGAAAGATAAAAGCATTA
>WBNO01004080.1:551603-588965 GCA_013400575.1 Peucedramus taeniatus
TTTTAAAAGGAAAAAAAAAAAAAAAAAAAAAACAACCCACCAGGGAGATAAAATGTCAAATATTCCATGCTCTGAAGATCCTTGTTCTCTGCTTCTCCCCACAGGGCCAGTGAGTTCAATCTAGGCCTTGTCTGAGCTTCCCCATGGCCACTGTGTCATTGACACACACCAGCAACGCTCTCCAGGGTCTTGAGTTTCATATTCTCAAACCTTTGTTGCATGGAGGGGGTTATCAGCCCAAGATGGTTTAAATGCTGCTCTTTGGGCTCTGGTGCCTGGGCTCTGGATGGCCCAGCCCTGAGCACAGCTGGTAGCCCAGGACACACAGTTGTACCTTGGGCATCACCTTCCTCCCCTGAAGAGCTGTGATCAGGGGTGGATGAGGAGGGGGTTGGGTGTGCCTCTGCTGGCTGTTCTTGGGCCAGTGTCCATGGCAGGAGGATCACTGCCTGCAGAGCAATGAATTGATAATTTGCACAGCTCCCTTTGTGGTTAGCATTATTTGAAGGAGGGTGTGTGTCCCTTTAAGATGGGAGGTTGGGTTAGAGACTGGGAAGGAAAGCAGAAGTGGGAGAATAGCCCTGGATAGGGACTGGAAGGGGATGCAGAGCCCCCCAAGCACAGATAGCCATTTGCAATGTGTTTCCTGTCCTCCCTGAGGGCCTGGCATGGGGAGGCTGCACCACTTCTTCCCCAGCCCCGGGGCACTGATTCATTCTGCACTTCCCCCCACCCTAAATATAGGAGGTGACTCAAAGAACTCGCTGACAGGGCAAAATGGGGAAAAAATATTTCCCTCTGACACTAAGGCTGGAGGAGGACCCTGGTTCCCCTTTATCCAGCCAGCAGAGCAGGCATCTTCAAAGCAGAGATGCATCAGAGCTCCTGCTGGTTGTGATGCTGGTGTGTTGTAGGAACAACTGCAGCTATGGGCTGTCATCAGCTCTTGAGCTTTTCCATGCCTCAGTTTCCTCTCTCAAATAGGAATAATAATCCTGTGTCATTTCATAATGTTTTGTTGGTGTCTGTGAGGAGAATGCAGTGTGTGACTCCATGACACACGTGAGGAGGTGTCCTTCAAAATTCAGTACTTGGCCACAAAAAGCCAGTCTTCCCAAAGGATGTGCACTGACCTCCTGCTCTGCAGGAGCCTTCCAGGTCTGTTCATGCTCATCTCAGCACCAATGCAACAAAGAGCCCCATGCACCAAACTTGGCTTAAAGTCCACCAATGATGCTATGGGCTAACCCAGTTCATAGAGCAGCTCCAGCTCTGCCACAAAAGGAAAAGTATTGTAAGAAGAGGCAAAAATCAGCAGGAGCAATTGCCAAGCTGGCATTTGCCCTAATCAGCTCCAGATGATTGTTTTTCCTGTCCCAGTTGTCTAAATGTTCAAATGGCAGGGAAGAGTGGAGGGTGGTGTTTCTTCCCTGAAATTCATTCCTTGGAGTATCAGGCCATATGGGTCTGGTGGGACAGAGAATGGGTGGAGTGATGTGAGCCAAAAAGCCAGTCTGCATCCCAGGCTCAGCCTTTTCCTGATGCTGAGCTACACCATTCTCAGCAGCAAGAACTCCAGCAGAGAATCTTTAGGGATTGTTTTTGCATTCTCACTCTCTCTTTCCCTTGCAGGCTCAGCATCTCCAGTGATCAGCCCCAACCTCCCTGCTCTGGTTGTCAACACGGGTGATCCAGTCCTCTTGCACTGCTCAGGAGAGTCTGAAGTTGCATGGAATAGCAAAGAGGTTACATTCAGTAACCACACCACCAGCAGGCTCAGCATTCCCAAGGCCACTTACAGGAACACAAGCACCTACAGCTGTGGTTATGTCAACAGCAGTGACAAGGGCATTGCAACCATCCACCTGTTTGTGAGAGGTAACCCTGCTTCTCTCTTCCCACTGGCAGAGCAGCCTCCTTCCAGGGAGCCACTGCTCAGGTCCTTTCTGCTGGGCTGTGCTTGTGTCTGTGCTTGGGGGGCAGTGCAGGCTCCTGGTGCAGCCACAGCCACGTGAGTCCACAAAGAATGGGGCCCAAAGAATGGTTAAAGGGCTGGGATAGAGTATAGAGCCACATCTCACATATATGTGGATCTCCCCCTCCTTCTGCTGTGGCTTCCCTTCTTGAAGAACAGTCTGTTCAGTGTTGTCATAAGCAGTGAGAAAATCAGAGAACTGTATTGCCAGTACCTCAGATAAGGGAGAGAGTCGCAGGAATTACATCCTCACAACATGACCTGAACCCCAAATATTCTTTTATCCCAGAAGAAGCTATGCTGTGGTAGTTCTACCACTTGACTTCACCCCTTCCCTTGTACCAGAAGTGCTGCCCTGAGCAGGGAAGCTGGAGGTCTCATAAGTAAAACTTTCACCACAGTGAAAAGTTTACTTAGAGGTATGCACATTTTCAGCCTCTCTTATCTATGGAAATTTGTGAGCTGATTGCTGTGACCCCCTCAAATGCCTTAGCTGGAGCTGGGTTTGTCATGTGAGTGTTTGGAGGCTGAGTCAGGCAGGCTCTGAGCAGGGCTGCCCCAGCATCGAACTCCCACTGGGCAGCAGTGCTGGAGGCTTGCCCTTGCTGGAATGTGTTTCTGACTTTCAGTGCATTTTCTGACCCCTCTCACAAGCCTGTCCTGTCTCCTTTGCAGATCCTGATAACGTGTGGTACGTCCCCTCTTTCCGGATCTGGGGAATTAAAGGTGGGAATGTTGATCTGCCCTGTCTCATCACGGCCCCCGAGTACGGATCCAGTGTGACTCTGATCATGGATGATGCCTCTCCTCTCCCACCTGGGACCAATTACTCCTTCAGTGCTGAGAGAGGAATAACACTGTACAATGTGCAAAGCAAGCAAAAGGGTTCTTACAAATGCCAAGCACAGATAAATGGAGAAATAAAGCGTTCACCAAAAATGAAACTGCTTCTAGAAGAAGGTAAAGAACAGACGTTGTTGCTGTCCTAAGGGCCACAAATAGCTAAGCTGGCCACAGTAGCTAGTTAAGGAAAAGCTCCTTGCCAGTGGCAGGAAAGACCTTCTGAACCTGCAGTTTCAAAAGGTTATTTAATGGAGGCCAAATTCCATCAGCCTCTGGCAAATTGGTTCCTTCAGATGAGTTTGCATGGGTTCAGCGGTCTTCAAATATTGGCAGGCGCTGTCACAGACCAGAGAAAAATGTCCACCAATCTCTGCAGTGTTCTGCGAGTCCTCAGGTCCCGATGCTCCATCTGTAACCATGGCAAAAGCTTCTCCTTCCTTTTCAACCCCCAGCCCTGACTGCTGTGCTCTCCCCACCTGTACTGCTTCCAGCAGACACGTGCTCATAAGGGAGTGGTGATCTCTAGGGAAGGGGAAGGCGGGGGGTAAAGAGGCTAAAGAGGATGGAAAGGAGGAGATAGAATCATAGAATAGAGTCGTAAAATAGTTTGGGAGGGAAGAGACCTTGAAAATCATCTAGTTCCAAGCTCCCTGCCACAGACAGGAATGCCACATGCTAGATCAGGTTGTTCAGGCCCCACCTAACCTGGCCTTGAACACTTCAGGATGGGGCATCCACAACTTCTCCGGGCAACCTGTGCCAGTGCCTCATCACCCAAGGTAGCCAGGTCCTGGGGGGTCTCCAAAGCACATGGGATCACTGGACAGGCTGATGCTGGATCTTTCCCTGCTTTCCTTTGTGCAGGGCTGGAGAAGCCTGTGTCAGTGATGATGGACCCTGCAGACCACGTGCGAATCGTGGGAGAACATTTCCAGGTCACCTGCAGAGTGATTGCTCCTTCCCACAAGTATGACATCAGATGGGAGACAGCAGCAAAGACAGTAAGCTGGGGTGTGGGGCTTTCCTGGAAAATGGGGGACACAGGGTGGTAAGAACTGCCCAGACCCACAGCAAAGCCTTGAACTACCCAACCAAAGCAGCTAGTCAAGCTGTAGAAATTTGAATATCCTTTCTTTGGAATGACACAGGATTAAGAAACACCTGCCTGTTGTCAGAACAGTTCAGCAAGGGATGAGAATATGTTGTTTCAGCTGAGTTTATTGGATAGGAGCCACAGTACCTATTAAAGCAACATTTCTCCACCCAGCCCTGCCAGGGCTTATAAAGCAGCAAACGTTTTCAGGACAAAGCTCTCCAGAGAAAAGATATGTCTGAAGAAAAGGAATACATTTCAAAATCTATATGATGCTGACTTCTAACTGCTAGATGAGGTTTGCTAGAAGTCCTTATTATAACTGATGCCTTTATTAAGGAGATGAAACACACAAAGTATGTTTGGATCACACAGTGTAAGGCCAGGAAGCAGTCAGAAGGCTGACAATAGCTATGAGCTAGCTGCTGTGGAACACCTGCCCTGGACCCTTGGGGTTAATGTGTCTCTGGGTCTCCACACAGGCTGCTCTCAGGGATGAGCTCTCTAGCCCAGAGCAGGTGAGATGTGTTTGCTCTGCCCTTCCAACGTGTGCTGTTCCCTCTCTGCCTGACAGGTCGTGAGAACTAATAAGTCTGGCTTTGAAAATGAAAACTACTTAATCAATGACACCCTGTCCATTGCAGCCGTGAGCATGGAAGACAGTGGGGAGTACATCTGTAAAGCTAACAATTCAGCAGGATTCAGGAGTGCCTCAACAGTGCTTCGGGTAGTAGGTGAGTACTTCCCCAAAATGCTAGAGTAGGGCTGAATCATCTGTAGCCTTGAGGATTTGCTGCTTCTTTCTCCATTCTCTTCCTAGATTTGTTGTTGCAAACACAATTCTCACTTGTGCCTGAGGGCTTACGTGAGAACTATGGAGCTGCTAGGAGAGGAACTGGTGTTCCCTTCGTGTCTTGAGGGGCCAGAGGACATGTGTTGGGCTTTGGATGAAAAAATTGAGTCCTCAGTCTCTGTGCATTTATAAACAGCTTTGAAGCAGTCAAAAGGGAATGAGGCAAGCTTGTGCTGGAAGACCAGGAGAGGCTGGTTAGAAGGAAGGACAAGCCAATGAGCAGAGTATGGATCTGGTCTCCCCCAGCCACAGATCCACACAAGGGGATTCAGGTCTATTACACCCTTGTTTGTATCTCAAGATGGAGAATGCATCCTTACAGCTCACAGGCTGGAGTTTGCTGATGATCCAAAGCTGCTGCATACCACAGCTCAGAAAGAAGGCTCAGTCTGAGTTATTTCCTAGTGAGAAGCCAGGATTTTAGCTAAAGGGCCTGTCTTTTCTAAACAATTAGGAGATACTGTTTTAACCTTGTCACTTCTTAGGATACAGCATGAACTAAGATTTTCTAGCTCTCCTCAGGCAGTGTAATCCAAGGTGCCATGACAAAGAATCAGTTTATGAGTACTCCTTTGGGAACACACCTGTGTAAGGTTTCACTCCCTCCTGCAGTCTCCCAGCTGAGGCTGCTCTTTCCAGCAATGATCCATTTATGGAGCTGGTGTAAGGTTACTCCAGGTCTCTGGACATGCCTGCTGACAGTCATGCTCTCCTCCACCCTGCAGAGAGAGGTTATGTGCACCTGATCCCAGGGCAAGACACCAGCCTGGAGGTTGCTCTGGGAGGGAGTGTGGAGCTGCAGGTCCACATTGAGGCTTACCCAAAACTTCTCCAGTGGGCCTGGGAACACAGGAATCCCTTGAAGGACTCTAAAACCACCACATTCAAGGGAGAAATGATCTCTGGAAACAACTGGTATGTGCTCTTTGTCTTCTACCCTGGCTATGGCATGTTTCCAAGAGAGCTTTCCTTGAGACAGGCAGGCCCCATTCTAGAGAAAACACTCTGGTTTTAAAGAGGGAAACTGTTCTGCATTTCTGTTTTCTCTTTCCAGTATTATTAGCAAACCACAGTATGATCAGATCAAGGAGGACACCACCCTTCTCTAAACTGGTGGCCTTCTCTTTAGAAAGCCTTGTGGAGCTCAGTATCACATTTGTGATCTGCTTGTTCAATTCTGCACTCTCCTTGCCACAAGAAATTGCAGGAGTGGATGAATAGTACAAAAAGCTTAATTCCCTCACTGGTCCTTGGACCCATCCCCTGCTCTGAGGTTGAAAGGTGTGCACTGAGAGGCACTGAGAACCCCATGTCACAAACATTATGAGAATAAGATATAACAGAGGGTACAGGTCTGCACTTCCAAAGCCTACAGCCAACTGAGATCAAGGGGAGACTGAAAGAAAATCATTCCATTTGTTGGGGTTTAGGGCAATTCCCCTTTCATTTTCTTAGAAACAAAAAACAATCCACAAGAGGGGAACTGCCACTTGGCAAAAATTATGGCTTTAGGGTGAACTCTTTTTTGCACTGGGAGCTGAGAAATGGGCTGGGGGCAGAGGGGAGTGGGCACTAGGGAGCCCAGTTTCATGGAGAAACTCATTCTGCCAAAGGCAGGAGGACCAGCATCCCCTGACCCTTGAAAGGCAATGATTTAGATGTTAAATTATTTCTGAGCATTCAGCTAGCTGCAGCCTTTCAGAAGTGCTGAAGTGCACTTGGTGGCAAGAGGTATTTTCCCTAAGGAAGAGCAGTCCCTCCCTACTTCCCCAGCAACTGGCAGGCTCCCTGATGGGCTGGGATTAGTGCTGGAAGTGTTCACTGCTCCAGACCACAGGAAGCAGCAGCATCTCACTGACCAAGGCCTGAGTGCTCTTCACAGTGCTTCTCTCTGTGAGCAGGTACAACAACACACTCTCCCTGAACCGCCTGAAGGAAGGAGAGGGAGGGTTCTACACATTCTCTGCCTTCAACAATGTGACCAATGCCTCAGTTACCTTCAGTATCTCTCTGAAATGTAAGTGCTTGTCTATTCTTTCACCTTGCTTGCCCCTGGGACTGCTTCCCAGTTGGAAAAAAATAGTTGGTTGGGGTACCAGGCTGCCTCCAGCTCAGCACCCAGAGGACACAGACCCAGCCCAAACCTGCCTGTGTGTAGCACAGGGGTTCCTTCTGGTTTATTGTTGCCTGCATAGAAAGGAAACCAGAGCATGGGGGACGTGCTCTTCCTCTGGTCACAGCATTCACTGTTTATGTGACTTCCCCAACAGCTTCTCCAAGGGTCTGCAAAATCAAGGTGCCAGCTGATGACTCCAGCAGCCTCCAGTGCGTGGCCATCGGGTACCCTGCCCCGCGCATCGAGTGGTACCAGTGCCCCGTCCACTCCCACAGGTGAGAGCTGCCCAGGGGACTGAGCACCTCCAGGCTGTGCCCCTGCCCTTGCCCTGCATTCACTGAGCAGCACCACATGGGCTCCTGGGCAGGCAATACAGCACAGCCTGGCCAGTAACAGCACCAGGGATGTTGCTCTGCTGGACAAAGAGGTTCTTGGGGTCTGCCTGAGAAGAGGGGGCACTTTCTGTTCCTAAAGTCCTGAGCTTGAAGAGATTGTCCACCTGTGATTCATATTCTCCCCGTGTTTTTCCAAGGAACATATGGATCCCTTGGAGAGGTGCTGGTGTATGTTGCTGTAGAGGTACATCCTGGCTGGCCCAGTCATTTTTTGGGGACTTTCACAGGTCTGAGGCTCTGCAGAGTATTACTGAGCTACAGAGTCATGGAAACAACTGCAGCTGCCTGGACAGGGCTGTTGTGTCTCATGACCAGCCCCACTGAAGGGACTGATGGCAGAACACATAAAGTGTTAATTATGAGTGCTGAGCCACAAAGGCAGCCGTGGCTCTGTCTACAGAGGGCTGTGTTGTTCAGGGAAAGATCTTTAATTTGGCATAGAGTAGCACATCTCACAGAGCTGCAGCCCTAATTCCCCCTGTCTCCTCTCTAGTCTGGCACAGGCCCCCCTCAGCTGTGAGCTGCTGTGCTGCAGAGCAGCAATCACTGTCATCTCCTCCTGCCATCCCTGCAGGTACAGTGAGGACTACAGACTGATTCAGAATGACTCCAGACCCCAGGTGGTGAACATGTTGCCCTTCCAAGAGGTGGAGGTGGAGAGCACCATCCTCTTCAAGGAGCTGGGTGACAATTTCACCTTCTGCTGCGTGGCCATTAACGGGGAAGGGAATGCCTCTGACATGTTCCAGTCACTCACCATCACCAGTAAGATACAAACCATCAGCTTGGCAGAGTGGGGGAGAATCTGGGGGCTTTGAGATTACATCCTTTATGTATATCCCCACTGTCTTACAAGAGAGCTGGAGCAGATTCCCCAAGCCCTTTACCCTCACAGGTGTGAGGCTTTGACATTTGCCAGTCCTGAGAGCAGTGTGGGAATTTCTGGCTGGGTTATAGCCTGCAGCCAAAGGCTGAGCCCCACCATGAGCTCCTTATAACTGCAGGACTCAGCTCCAGGGCATGGTGCATCAGCAGTTTCTCAGCCCACAAAAATACAGGGGCTGCATCTTTTGATGGGGCTGTTCTTGCTGCACAGATCTTGGTCCCCAGTCAGTCTGACCTGCATCTGGTGCTGTTTGTGTGGAAAGAGGGGCTTATGGGGAGAACCATTGCAGCCTAGAGTTTGGCATCAAGGCCTTCCCTCAGCTCCCAGCAGCTCCAAAAGGGTGTACTGAGGGCAGTGCTGGGGTGTGTGGCATACAGAGGAATCCAAAGTGAACAGCTGGGCAAAATTCTCCCAGAGTTGGGATTGAAATAAGAGTGTTTACTCATTCTCCATTTTTTCCTCTTCCAGGGAGTGTCATGGCCCTTCCAAACAAGCTCTTCAGCCCTGTTCTCTCCACCTGCATAGGTGCATTGGTGCTGCTGCTCCTCCTACTCCTCTTCCTGCTCTACAAGTACAACCAGGTCAGATTCCCTGCTCAGGGCAAGGGCTGTGAGGGCTGCCCAGCCTCAGGGGCCACACATCCTCTGCTGGCAGCCAGGCCAGGGACCATTCAGCTTGGAGGTACCAGGCAAGCTGCCTCCTTCACCTCCCCTGCCTCCCAGCTTCTCCCTGGAGTTTCCTGGTGCAGGGCAAAGCTCCTGCACCCAGCCCAGTGTATTAATACCTCCCCTGCCCTGATCCTTCAGTCTGGTAGCCCACAGGTCAGTGTGTATTGTTTGGTGTCAGACAAAGGTGCTCACTCTGTGCTGGCAGTCACAGCTGGTTTTGTTTCTGGTCCCCACAAATCCATGGACTGAATTAAGGGAGAAAAAGAAAAGTGGTTTGCAGTTTGCATCTACTTTTTATTCTGCTCACTGCTTTATAAAAACCTGTTTTTATGGAGAAACAGGATGGTGTTAGAAGAAGTTTGTTTCCAGGAAGACTTGGTCACTATTTTTATATAAGAACTTGCCCCATTTTCTCTGCAAGGCTCATTTCCAGCATTTGGATTCCTTCTCTGTTTTTTCTACAAACTGAACCAATCAGTAGCCACCTCTGCTTCATCAGTGGGTGAAAACCTCCTGTTTTTCATCTCTCCCTTTTGGCACCCTTCCTTTGACAGCCTATCAAGGCTGAAGAGTTTGCAGCAAAGTTCTGGTGCTGGTTGTCAGAAGATCCATCAGAGGCCTCTCTCAGCCAAGCACCTACAGCTTAGCAGAGCTGCCTTTGGACAGTGGTCCAGAGACAGAGAAACATGGGTCAATGTGCAAGCACAGATCTGAAATAAATAGATTTTGGAAGGGCTTGCAAGCCCAGGAGAAGCAGGACATGTCTATAAATAACATGGTTACCTATCTGAGACAAGTAGCAGCCTTCTCTGCTCAAGGACTCCAGCTCTGCTTCTCTGCCTTGCCTGGTTACTTCTGCCATGACATTCTTGGAAAAGAGAAATTCTTACTTCTCTTTCTCCTTTTTTATTTTGCCCCTGTAAGGGAAGTGGGGGTGGGCCAGCTCCACTGTTCTGCTGTGCTCAGCAACCAGGGGTCCAAGGAAGGAGACACAGTGGGGACATCTCCCTCAGCACCAGCTGGGCACTGTCAGCCACTGCTCTGGTGGGACATGCTGGATCTCCCAGCTCTGCCATCCCAAATGATGGCAACAGGCTGCTTCCAGTGGCAAGGGAGCCTCCCTCAGTCACAGGGGATGACTTGGGGGGACTTCATATCTGCAAAGAGTCCAGGCTGTCCAGAAAAAGCCTCTCTCACTCAGCCCAGATTCAAGAGATACTTGATGGGCTGAAATCGGTATCTTCCCTCTGCACCTGCAGAGTGGGCTGGAGTGGATGCTGGGGCTGAAGAACCCTCCCAGCTTGGGAAACACTGAGTAACTGGAGTCTCTTCCTTGCAGAAACCCAAGTACCAGGTGCGCTGGAAGATCATTGAGGCCTGTGAGGGCAATAATTACATCTTCATTGATCCCACTCAGCTGCCATACAATGAAAAATGGGAGTTTCCAAGGAACAACCTCCAGTTTGGTAAGAAACCTTCCCTGCTGCTTGCCTGGTGGCATGAAGCTCTTCAGAGAGCTGAAATGCTTCAAGAGTCAGACTCAAAGCTCTGGGTGATATCCAAAGCTGCATCCAGACATTCCAGCAGCATCCTTGACCAGGCCTTGCTGCTCTCTTCCATATAGGATGGCAAGTGGTAGGGTGTAGCCTGCCACCCTCCTCCTTTGCTCCAAAGGAAGGCTGCAGGGGTCATGTCCCTCCTCTTGCTTGTGGGGTCATTCCTAAGGCACAAACTTGGTGAGGCAAAGTTTGGACATGGCCTCTTTCACACCATCTTTGCTCACAGTAGAGTTCCCCACAGATGTTTGCCAGCTCCTGACTAAGGGATGTGTCATCTTGTGTGAGCCCAGCAGGCATCCCCATCCACCAGACATCCTCCTCAAGGCTGTGTGCAGGACAGCTGCTCAATCTTTCTCTATCAAATGTCTTAAAAGTAAATTTTTTTTTATCTCTGCAGGAAAAACTCTTGGAGCAGGAGCCTTTGGAAAAGTGGTAGAAGCCACAGCTTTTGGGCTGGGCAAAGAAGATTCGGTGCTCAAAGTGGCTGTGAAAATGCTAAAGTGTGAGTACAGAGCAACTTGCAAGGGCTGAAATCCTCCAAGCTCCCCTGGGCAGGATGTAGAGTGTGCTCACCACGTGTTGGTGCTCACAGGCTGCAACAGCTACTATTTAAAGTTGTTTCTGTGCCAAGTACCAGATGCTGGAATCACACTACTGCCTTTTTTGTGGACGGGAGAGGCCAGAGGCACAGTTAGAGGACATAGTTTTCACTCTAATTGTGTCTCCTCCTTTTGTCCCATAACTCTGTCTACACCTTTTTCTATCCTCTCCCTTAATCTCCCCCTTGTCCCTCCCTCACTCCTTCACTCAGTCCTTCTCTCACCCCACAGCATCAGCAGACAGGGATGAGCAGGAGGCTCTCATGTCTGAGCTGAAGATCATGAGTCACTTGGGACACCACGAGAACATTGTTAACCTGCTGGGGGCCTGCACCTGTGGAGGTAGGATCCCCCAGCCCTGCTGCCCCCACAGACCCTGGACTGGGCCCTCCTGTAGGCACAGCCTGAGCTGAGGAGCTGTGTGGATTCTGCTGCCCTCCCAGGGAAAGCAATCCTCAGGGATAGGTCCCAGTAACAGCATTCCTTAGTGAACCCTTTCTGCTGCTCTCCCAGGCCCAGTCCTGGTCATCACCGAGTACTGTCGCTATGGAGATCTGCTGAACTTCCTGAGGAAGAAGACTGAATCCATAATTATGCAGGATTCTGCCCTGGACACCTCTATAGACAGTGCTGCTGATTACAAAAACATTGAGCTAGAGAAAAAATACATCCGCAGGTAGGAGCAGGGCTCGGGTGGCTGCAGGGCTGAGCAAGGGGGCACTCACTGGGGGAAGTGTGGAGAGCACTGTGCTGGGGAGAGATCAAGGGCAAAGGTCTGGGGACAGGCAGGACACCAGGATGTAAAAGCCACTGGGGTTGCGTGTGTTCAGACCGGGTTACAGTTCCGAGTTTTTCCAAGACTTTGACAGCAGTCATTGAATATCCCACAATAAATCCAGGTTTCAACCCTGTCTATCCTTCCACAATTCAGAAACAAAACCTTCTGGCTTCCTGCACTACTGGGCACAGGGGTTTGGTAGGATGAAGCTGACTGCTTCCCATCAGCCAAGAGCTTAAAAAGGGGGAACAGTACTTGGAGCCCCATAACACTGAGGGCCCAGGTCCCCTTTCTGAATCAGCTTCTAGTTTGCCTTTGCCCTCAAGCCCCTAAGTCACCTTCTGCAGGCAGGAATGTGGTTTCTCCTCTTGGTGGATATGGAGCAGGGCAGAAGGTACTGCTGGAGGGTTCTAACAGCCTGCCCCCCTCTCTGGTGCTTCTTACTCAGTGACAGTAGCTTTTCAAGCCAGGGTGTGGAAACATATGTTGAAATGAGGCCTGTGTCATCATCATCATCTTCAGCAGCATCAGATTCTGCGCAAGTCAGGGGTGAGTCAAAGGCTCATTTCTGTGATTTCTTTCTTTTGGCCATCCTGTCTGGTTTAGCTCTGGGAACCACAACAGGCCATAGCTTGCGTTACTCGCCAGCTTTGCAGCAAATCTAAATCTCTGCTTTGAATTTCAGGGAGAAGCTTGGAGGAAGATGAAGCCAGGGAGGATCTCCGTCCTCTCAATCTCTCTGACCTGCTGCAGTTCTCCAGCCAGGTGGCCCAGGGCATGGCATTTCTGGCATCCAAGAACGTGAGTGCCAAGAGGACCGCTGTCCCCAGCACACCGAGTGGGCCACACCAGTCCAGCCAAGCAGGAGCCACCATCCTGGCTGCAGAAGGCTTGGGATGTCTTTGGATGGGATGGCCAAGCTCAAACAAGCTGCTGCTGGACATGGGCCTCTCTGCTCTGTGTGTTGGTTCAGACAGGCTGGGCCCTGGTGTCTGGTGTTCCCTCCAGAGCCCTTGTGTTCCCTGCCATCGTGGGAGGGCAGTGTTACAGGGGGAGCCCAGGGCTGTGCATCATGCTGCTCTCAACATTTTCTCCCCTGCTTTTACACGAGGTCAGGAACTTTGTTGTGAAGCTTTCTCGCTTTGGCAGTGTCCCTGTTGCCCCAGGGACAAGGAACTGAAAGTGGCTGTTGAGCTGAGGGCCAGAGCTGGCTCAGAGTGTTTCAGTCACCCTGTGACTGTTTCAGGGATGAGGACACAGTGTCAACAGCCCCTGGTTCTGACTCTCCCCCTGAGGGGAAGATGACAGCCCCATGAGAGGTTAAAGAACACAGCATGACATGTCACAGTGTCTTAACACTGCAAATGAAGTGCTTGAAAGAGAGCTACTAACATGGAGTTTGTACGTGACATGGTGCCTCAGACAGGGCTCTTCAAGCAGTACATGTTTCCCTTGCCCCTACAAGCGTTGTTTTGGTGGCAGGCCTAGGCTTTAGGGAATTTTTTGGGACTGCTGGGGGCCAGTGACTGGGTCTCAGTTGTGGTCTCTTTTCCCCAGTGCATCCACCGTGACCTAGCAGCCAGGAATGTGCTCATATCAGATGGACGGGTAGCCAAGATCTGTGACTTTGGCCTGGCCCGGGACATCATGAATGACTCCAACTATGTTGTGAAAGGCAATGTAAGTAATTAAAATGGGCACGAGAGAAGGTACAAGGGTAGGAGGGGCTGGAGCATGAAGGACAGACAGGGTGTAGCATAAGCTGCCAGCTTGTCCCAGTCTGCAGGACTCTCTGCTCTTCCAGGCCCGCCTGCCCGTGAAATGGATGGCCCCAGAGAGCATCTTTGACTGCATTTACACAGTGCAGAGTGATGTGTGGTCTTATGGCATCCTGCTCTGGGAGATCTTCTCCCTCGGTAAGAAAGAAGCAACTTGCAAACCTCTTCCGTGACTCACTACTGCCCTAAGGTATCTGCAGAAAAATTTCCAAGGAAGGAGGAAGGTTGACAAAAATCTCAGTTTATCAGGGCTGTAAAACACTGTGTTATGTTTCCAGAGGGACCATTCAAAACAAAGAATCCCACATCATTCTCTCTAACTCAGACCTCCCTGGGTAGCACCGGCTCAGGCAATGCTCCAGGCTGCCTCTTCCCACCCCTCAAGGCTGGAGTTGAACACTCTGGTCTGAGAGCCACCTCTGCTCCTTTTTCTGTCACAGGGAAAAGCCCCTACCCTGGCATGGTGGTGAACAGCAAGTTCTACAGCATGGTGAAGCAGGGATACCAGATGGCCAGGCCTGACTTCGCTCCCTTGGAAATGTGAGTGGATGCACTGAGATTCACACAGCAGCAACAGGAGCCTGGAGCTGCCTCATGGCACAGGGACCTTGTCCACAGGTCTGCCTGCTGCTCCCAGGTGTCTGCCTTGAGGTTGAATCCCACCAGGCTGCTCCTTGCTCCTGTAGGAAAACAAGGCCTGGGTCAGTCTATCCAGCACCTCCTGTTTAGGGACAGGAGGATGAGAACACTCACATTACATGTCTACATTCCTGAACTTGGTGGGGTTTTCTTCCTTTTTTTAGCTAGATTCTTTTCACTCTATGGTTATGAGAAGACAAGCCTGAGTAGACTACAGGAGGTAATGAGTGTAAGCCTGAAGTCTTGATGGCATAAAGCTTCTTGTTGATTAGTTTGCTCCATCCACTCCAGTCTCACCATTCCCTGGAGCACTGCACTCAGCATGGGTTTTTTGGAAGACAAGCTCAGTACTGTGTCCCTGACATAGAGTGCTGCAAGGAAGAGCCTGGGGTTGCAGACCCTCCAGCAGGACCATGCCACCTCCCTGTCCCTGTCTGGCCCTGCAGGTACAGCATCATGCAGGCGTGCTGGAGCCTGGAGCCCACACGGAGACCCACCTTCGACCAGATTGGCTGCTTCATCCAGAAAGAGCTGGAGGTGCATAAGGAGCAGGTGAGGACCTCTTGAGAGGAGAAGGGGGAGGATGTCTTTCCCCCTACTTGAACACAGCTTCTGGACACGTTTTGTGTGATACCCCTCACCATAAGCTGATGGGAGCAGTGTAGTGTTGGTGGGAAGTGCAGAGAGGCCTCCAGCTGAAGGGTGAAGTCACTCCCCACCGTGGCCAAAGAGGGCTGGACAAGGAAGCACAGCTTCTTGGCAGAAACCTCAATGTGCCAGGCAGGCATACACTACCAGCACAGCACTCTGCCCCCTTCCCCTGGACTTGCTGGGCATTCTCTCAGGACTAGCTGTCCACAAAAGCACAGGCACAGGCCTGCCCTACCTGTTAGCCGTGCCCTGTGGGCACAGCAAAGGATGGCAATGTGGAGTGAGCACATCCCCAGCTGGTCACCCACAGGGGAACAGGTGTCATACATCAAAGGGACCAAAACATACTCAGGGTATTGTGTTTCTTCCTTTTCTTTCAAGGATTACACCAACCTCCCCTCCAGTGCTGAGGAAGACAGTGGCTGTGACACCTCTGGCTGCTGTGAGGAGTCCTGCGAGCAAGAGGAGAATGGGCAGCCCCTTCTCAAGGGCAACAACTACCAGTTCTGTTAGGTGGGACCTTCACCCTAGGGCTGGTCCTTGTCCTGGCTCCACAGAGCTCACCCTAGGACACAGACACCTTCTGCTTTGGCCTTCTCTGTGCTTTCTGAAGTGTGAGTGTTATGGACTCTCTCCAAAAAGAGTGAAGAAGACACCTTGGGGTCCCTGAAGTCTTATCTCACACATAGCATAGAGCTGTTAGGATGGTAACAGACTCCATCTCTACAAGGTACACAGAGGTCCCCAGCATCTGCCTCCCCCTGCCCCAGAGAAGGCTGTGGGAGTTTGGGTTTTGTATTTTTTTTTTAAATACTAGTCACAGCCAAGTAAGACATTTCCAAGTGTCACTCACATTACTGAACCCTTGTGTTTTATAAGCACATCTTGAAATGTCTTGGCACTGGAACTACTCCACACAGTCCCTTTCTTGATGGTCCTGCTCTCTTCCCTTTGTCAGTCTGACCCTAGATGTTGCAGTGTTTAGATATAGGTAAAGCTTCTACACAGCATTAAATATGCATTAACCCCTGCACTTCCTCATGCAATCCACCTCTCTGCAGCTGATGCTTCTGCAGGGAGTGTTTGGGTGAAGTGAGCCACAGAGCCAACCCCAGGGTTGTGTGAACTTGTGCCTCACTAACAGGACAGAAGGACAATCCTTTCTCAGGTAAAATACAGCAGAAAACTGCTCTTCCACGAGAGCACTGAACACAACCCCAATCCAGGAAAGAATGGCAGCTTAAAGAGGTCTAGAAATGATCAACATTACACATATCCTACAGAACTTCTGAGTTACTGAGCATGTAGCAATCACTGTCTTTGTCACTATTACAGACTTGTACTAAATTTCCTTAATGTACTTTTAATAGTACAGCTGAGGTGATTTTTTTTCATAAGCTAGGGCCTAATGAACTTCAACCTATTTCTCAGCTAGCTCTTGCTCAGGGTTACTACTGCCCTGGCCACCCAGTCCTGTGTACCTACCAGAAGTAGCTAAAGAACCTTCCCAGCTTCACCTGACTCAGTGGGTAAAGGCTCTCTATTCTGGGTACAGGCAAACTGCAACTGACAGGGCTCAGGGAAACTACAACTGCACTGCAGGTGGCCTTTGTCACACTCTGAGCAATTTCATTGTGGGCCATTTCTGATTCTATTAAACCTGGTTTTATGCTAACACCAAGTGATTCATTCCTCCTTACTAAATGAAAAGCTAATCTAACTCTGTCAGCATTATAAGAAATAAAATATGTTTAACAAAATGAGTCTCTCCTAGGGCTCTAAGGACTGTTCTCAGAGGGGAACAGCTCAGAGCATGGGTGATGCAGTGGCCTACCCACTCACCCTGCAACTCTGTTCCTCAGTACCAGTTCTCAAAACCACTCATTCTTGTGTAACACAAAAACTTATTAAAATCAAGATTTTAAAGCTCTGAAGTAGTCCCTGTGCATGGATATAATGGACTGTAATTTCAGTTGTGATGATGGGACATTTGACAAATCACCATGTGGCACATGGCAGCAGTCTCTTTGGTAAGTGCAATGCCAAAGGCAGGGCAAATGCAGAAAAGATTCAGCAGTGCTTGTATCTTTCCTCCCAAAGCCATCCAGGTTTTGTACACGAAAAAAAACAAAGCAAAACAAAACAAAAACAACCCAAGTCACTTGACCACAGTTTCACCCCCAAAATTGGAGATAATTTATTAAACTTTATCACTGACTGAAAAAAGTCACTAATGTCTCTTATAATAAGTTAATGTTCTTAACAGAAAAACCCCAAGCCATGATTACTGCATTTGCTCAGACTTAATACATTTACTTTAACAGTACGGTACTCAATAGGTTCCCCTTCACAGAAGGGAGTTTTCAACCACACTGCAAGCCTCAGAATGTTCCCCACTGCTATCTCAGACAAAATAAACTCCCAAGATGGCAACTCAGCAGTCTGGCATCCTGCTTGTCTCCTCTGTGGGTCACAGCAAACATCAAACACCTTCACCACCAGCCCTGGCCAAAGGGAACTGCAGCAGTGACAGCACAGCTTTGCACCCACAGCCCCAGGTGTTCTTCAGCTGTGCTGCAGAGGCAGAGGTCTCATCCTGACTCCTCTCAAGGGGCTGACAAAGCAACCTGGGCACAGGAGACTCCTCTAACCCCCAGAGTGCTGTGAGAACATGGTCAGGGCAGGTGTGACACCTGACAAAGTGATGAGATTGCACATGTGGGTGCAGCTCTCCCAGCATGTCCATGAGGGTGGAATACAGAACCCTGCTCACTCTGGTGACACTGCATTCATCACTCCTCCTTGATCCCACAGAGAGTGTTTGAGTGTCCCTCCCCTCTCCATAGCCACTCCTTGCACAGCACTTAAGCCATCCTCCAACCCCTCAGCTGCCCCGGGGCTCAGTTCTTACCTCACCATACAGAACACTCTCCTCTCACTGCACCTTTTGGCTTCTAAGTTAATAGTGCACATGTGAAGGGACAAACAATTCTAGAAATCCCTGCAGCCAAAGCACCCACAATCCTGGACCAGGAGTGCAGCCTCCAGGGAGGCTCCCCAGATACAGCATGTTAAAGCAGCACAGCTCCTCCTCCTCAAGACTCCTTGCAGCCAATGCCTATGAGAGCTCTGCAGGAACTCCTTTACAAAGCAGGAGTCAGTATCCTAAATTCACCTATTCAGAATGTTCTGGGGGAAACTGTTGTAGCCATCTACCTTTTATGCCTGGTCCCACACCCCCAGCCCTGCCACCAATAAGCACAAAGAAGTCAGCAAGCAAGATTCAGAATTAAAAAACCTGTGTGTGCTTGACCGCGCACACTCCCTGCTACCAGCAACTCCTCTCCTCTCTCCAGCTGCAGGGAGGGCAACATCCCACAGCCCTGAACAGCAGGTCCACCACATGCCTTGGAGGCAGTTGCAGCCCTCTGCAAGGGGGTGACAGACCCATGCTCGCAGCAGCTATCACGATGCTATGGAAGCACAGAGCTCTTTGGTCAGTAACAGCAGTCAAAGCCACCAGCATCCTATCTCCAACCTGTGGAGGTTGAGAAAATCAAATAAAAAATAATCTCTCAAGCCAGACAGCTGCAAAAGCTGGCTCAGCCCACCCATCCACACGACCAGAGAGAGAAACCAACAAGCTGTTTTGTTACTCAGCAACCTCTATCCTCCTCAGGCTTCCCCTCCTCATCCTCTTCCGTTTCTGTTTTGATCTGGGCCACGCCGAGCCGGTAGAGCGCGTCCCGGATCACCACCTCCCCGGGCTGGCAGCTCTGCACGATCTCCTGGATCTGCCTGTTCACGATTTCCCTGCTGGTGAGGAAGTCCATGAGGCGGTTGTAGAGGTAATAGTGCGTGGGGTTCTCGAAGGTGATGGGCCGCTGGCGCACGTTGCTGGTTTTGCTGTCGGCGATGGCGGCGGCGATGGCGCCGTAGGGCTCCAGCTCGCGGCACAGGGAGATGCAGCGGTGCCGAGCCGTGGGGTCCCAGGGGCTGCTCTGCTCCGAGCCCGCGTGCACGATTCGGCGCGCCGAGGACTTGGTGATGGGGTGCTGAAGGGAGAGCTCAGCCACCGTCATGTCTACGCTGTAGTGCTGGTCCAGCAGTTCGGGGCAGGACACGTACTGGGGGAGACACACACACACACCAGGTAGAACAACAAGGAACTTCCACACAGCTGAGAAGATAAAATACTGGCTGGCCAAATTCCAAACCTACAACCCAGGATAAAGGGAGGGCTAAATGATCCAGGCTTCCCCTACATGCCACAAAGATGGTACGCACACTCCCTCCTTGTGGTCTTCACATTTTACTGAATATAATTCCTTCATTCAGGATTTTTATCCCGGGAAGTTGAAAAGGCAGAGAGAGGCCCAGAGATGGGAAAATAATCTTTATCTCATTCACTTCTCCTGTGTTTTATTCATGCGGAATGTGTTAGGAATTGTTTACTTGAAGTGATGAGCCTCGATTGGGCTCCAGTGTGAGTTGTTTTCAATCACTGACCAATGGTCACAAGAACTGTGTCAGGGACTCTGGAAAGAGTATGAGTTTCATTATTATCTTTCTAGCTTTCTGTAAGTATATTTTCTCTATTCTTTAGTACAGTTTATTATAGTTTTCTTTAACATAATATAGTATCATAAAATAATAAAATAGCCTTCTGATCACATGGAGTCAGAGCATCATTCTTCCCTGCCATGAAGGAGCAGGTTTTTTACAACACCCTCCTCACTTGTATGCCCTCAGATAATCCCAAGGCACTAGGAAGCATCTTTCTCTCCCACTTCTCAAGGAACAGCAGTAGTCTGAAAGAAGTGAGGTGCTGTGTCAAAATAAGTGACGTGCTCCAAAGTTCATGACCTGAACTCTTACAATGCACTCCCAGCACAGCTCTTCCTATTAAGGACAATTAATCAAACACAATCACCAGGCAACACCTAATACATTCTGCTATGCTTTAGGAGTGATGCACTGGCAAAGCATAAATCAGGAGATATTTATCAGGTCTAATTCACTCCTGGCAGTGCTCAAGACCAGGCTGGATGGGGCTGTAAGCAATCTGGCCCAGTGGAAGGTGATCCTGCCTGTGGCAGGGGGGTGAGCTGGATGAGCTTTAAGAGCCCTTCCAACCCAAACCATTCTGTGATTCTACAAAATTATCTTGAGCCACAATGCAGGTTACATATGAGGGGGTTAATTTTAATCTCCCTTGCAGCTTTTCCACACTGGACTGGCACAGCAGAGAGCAAAGACATAACTAACCGTTGGAGGTTCCATGGGGTCAGAGAAGCAGCCCTGGTTCTTCCCCCACATCTGGGAAGTCAGGCCAGGCCAGCAGAGGTCTGCACATAGTGCCACTGAAGAGGCTGAATCAACAACATACACTGGAGGCCAGTGACGTGAGGATACCAACAAGTCCACGTGATCCCGAGCATTTTCTCCTCTTACTATGTACTTTGAGCCACACACAACCTAGAAAAAACAAAGGATTAACATCAGCAGCACAACAAAACTTGAAACTTACAGAAAAAAATCTAGTCTTAAAAAAATTCAGCTTCCTTTCAGGTATTCCAGACTATACAGTAACCAGACAACTACTTTCTCTAAAGATACTCTGTTTCCTCCTCATAAACATTCACCCCATCCTGGGGAATTTTCCAAGCCCTGAGGAACATGTTTCATTCCCAAGGCTCAGAGAAGCCCATTCCATTGCTTCTATTCAATAAGGAAGTTCCATGCTGATAAGTCAAATAATAAATAGCCAAGGAAAAAAAAAAAACAAACTATTGTGGCTCTAGTCTTCCTTACCTGATGTGGACACACTTTGTAGATTTTCCCTCCTGTGTGATGAACAGAAGGTGGTGTAATGCTTGTCCCATTCTGTACAAACTCATAGAGAGCCAGGAGGGAGTAGCAGAGCTCGTCCTAGGAAAGACAGGCCCCAGACAAAGTGACTAAAATTAACAGACTCCTGCAGAGAGGGAAAAGGCAGCATGCAAGGTCTCCCAAATCCTAATTTGCACTTCATCCAATAACTTCCTAATCCCACACTCAGCACTGTGAGGATGACAAGCAATTACACAATGCTGAGCCAGTGACAAGTTAATTACAGGGTTCCTTTCTTCTAGCCCACAAAGGTTCAATTAATTTCACCATGTGTAAATTATCCTATAACCTGCTGGCACCCATCCCTGCCCTTAGTGCAGTCAGATGAGAAATTAATTGTCTAGGATGGCAAGAGTGGATGAGGGAAAGACAGTGAAGAACAGCTCCACTCCTGCAGGCTTGTATGTGGGCAAACAAGCCATTACCTTTGTATGTGATGCCTCCCAGGGGATGCCACACTGTGTCAGAAAGCTCTGCAGCTCTTCCTCACTGTAAGAGTTTATCAGCTCAGGCCTGAAGACTTCTTCCTGAAGGAGCCTCACCAAGGCACTCCCATTACCTGCAAAGGCAGGAAACAGGTCTCAGCACTCATTCTCAGGAAGGGAACTTACCAAAATAATTTCTTAGGAAGACTACAGAAGCAGAGATTGCACAACCCACAGCCAGCAAGAGAAAGTTGTGAACAGTCCTGCTTGCAGAGCACGTCACAGACCACTTGTCTCAAGCCCTTCACTGCTGAGGTCACCAGACTGAGCCCAGCATAGCTGCAGACTCCATAAACACTTATCTATCCTGTCCTTTGTAACCTTTAAATGACTGATGTGAGGATAACTAAGTGAAGAAGAGCAGAGATAAATGTTACTGCAGCCTTTGGACTGAACAGCTCCAGGCTCAGCCTTCACATCTCCCTGGTTCTTTCTCTGGAGCTCCACTTCCACAAAAGCTCACACAACTCTTCTGCAGCCCAACTCTGAAGCAGCTGCAGCCCTGTCTGCAAAGCCAGCTCACACACTTGTTAAGCTTGCAAAGCCAGTTTTCCTTTTTATACACAACACCTAAATTCTTAAGGGAACCAGGTGCTAAGTGATCTTAGCTCTCAGATCTGAGATTATTCCTCTCACTGTTTCTTGTTCCATGCAGTCAACATGCAGTGGATGTACTGAATGCTGACAACTCTGATCAGGACTAGCACACCACTCTTCTAGTTTTTTCTCAAGTTCTGTAAAAACTTATTCACCCTTTAACACTGAGATACCAAGCACTACCAGTAACTTCCACACTCCAAGTATCAGTCTAACATGAAACAAACACTGACTGGCATCCAAGATGTGCATCTATCCCTCTGCAATCAGACTATCTCACCTGGGGTGCAATGCTCTCATGTCCCCCATGTCTAAAAATGCATCAGAGCCCACCAGTGCATCCAAACATCACAGGAAAAGCCAAGCCTCATGCAGCAAAGTAGCCTGAGAACAGCTGAAATCACCCCAACATTCCTGTCTTTTCTCAGCACACATAACTTTTGAAGTGTCATGCAATCAGAAATTCCTAATGTTAAACATCACCAAGACTGGTCACCAACACATCAAGCACTCCCTTAATAAGCACAACCTGAGCCATTACCTGGCACTGGCTGTGCATGCAGGTTCTTGTCCTTCTCTGTATTGATCACCACTGCTCCTCTCATCAGTGGAGGGAAGAAAGGAGCAACAATAGAGGCATCAAACTTTGTGATTGGGATACTAGAAGGAAAAGCCACCTGCTCAATCACCTCTGTCTCCATCGTGGACCAGAAGTCTTCTACATTGACTTCACTTGATGGCAAGTACTCTGGCCAAGTAAACTACAGAGAGAAAGAAACAGTGGTCAAATACAAACAACCACAGTTCACTTGACAGTTCTGTGTCAGTCTCACTCATGGCATGAGGACTATCCAGCAGAGTGCTTAGCTCAAATACAACAAGATTATTTCAGTCTCCTAAAGTTTCCCACAACCACTATGCATCAGGTAAGACTCAAAATCTGACATAAAGCCAGACTGCTACATTCTCCTACTAGGGATTTTTTCCCCATTAGAGAAGACAGCACCTCAGGGAAGCTTGAGGAAAAAAGCAATGTGTTCATGTCAAAGGAAGAAGACCAAATTCAGCAACTTCCCTCCAAGGTTCCTACTGCCCAAGGCTGCTGGACAAAAGCTGTGGTCCAGGGACAAAGAATTTTGTTTTCCCTGAACTACACATCAACACCTCTAAGAGGAAGCACAGGCATTGTTGCTCCAGCCACATCCTCTTGTCAGTCATCAGCAGAAAACCACTCACAAAGGTCTCATGTATTTATTGTGCATCATGAAGACCAGAGTCAGCAAAAAATCATTATGATCTGCTTTGAACACAAACAGGACGTGAGCTGTGGGAAAAACATACCTCTATATTTTTCAGTGCTAGGACATTTTCTGTATTCCTCTGGGCTATTTCCACCTTGGGGGTTATGCCACAGATTCCACAGATCATATCATTGTAATCCCGGACTGTCAGGCATTCAAAAGCCCAGTAGCCATTGCACAGCAGTTCCTGGAGCTGAGCCTGCTCATCAGGGCTCAGGCTTTTGTCTGAAAAGAGAACATGCCCCTGTTACAGTTTTCACATCCTGAAGCAACTGGAGAGGTAGTAGGGCTCTCCTACACAGGATAAAACCAAACCTGCCCTCCAGACAACTGTTACAAAGAACTGGTCATAGAGGTACTGTTTGGTTTAGGAAGTGATTTAATAAAAACATACCACACTAAAATAGGTGAGGTTTGCCTTTTTATAACCTAACAATCATCATCAGGTTACAGTTTGGCATGTTATGGTAAAAAGCAAGAAGGAAAACCCACCAGTTTGCTCCTGAACAGAGTCAAGGATATTGCCAACAGCCACTCTGGGATCCTCTCCAAGTTTAATATGGTTTCGGATTGCAAACAGAAGATCCAAGCTCACTAACAATTTGTTACCCACATTGAAAAGGCCTGCAGTTAAAACAAGACAGTTATTGTCTGTAGGACAGATCTTCCTCACAAAGAAATATATTCCTTACTGCTACACAACACACTCATGAGCACAGTTTAGAAGATAATGGAAACACAAACAGTGCTTCTGCACCTCTGAAATGCAGAGCTCCCTGCTGAAAGATCAGCTCCTTTCACAGACTTGTCTGTTGATTTAAAAAGGTACAAGGAACAGCTGTCAATCCTTCTCACTAGCCAATGCCATGAAACAGCACTCTCCAGAGATGTCTCTGACTATGATCCCAGGGGTTGCCTTGCAGAACTCAACATTCACACAGAGACCTACACCAGTGAATCAAGGCAAGGTCTTCCTCACCAGAACATTCACGTGTTTTCACAAATATATATTTACTTGCAGAATAAGCAGAAGCAATTAAAAAATAATTCTGATTTAGTACACTGGGGAAGGGAACAAGCTTTCCTGCGTCTGGACAATGCCCTGATACAAGCCCAAGGCTTCCAAAGGGTTCAGACTGTAGTCATGCTGTGTGCTCAGATTTTTCCTACCTGTGTAGATGTCAGTGAAGCTATGGAGGGCCAGACACTGCAGGTTCAAGCAGACTTTGACCTGAGCTGTAACCACCTGTAACCGATTGGCTGTCAGCAGCCAGCACTCCTGAGGACCAGCAAGGGAACTGCAACACACAACAAAAAAAACATTCTGAGTGAAGCCAATGGGCTTTTTAGTCCACCCCTGCAGTAACTTCAGACATTCCACTTGACATGAGTTCATTACTATGTAAATCTAAGCCAGCTCACCACATCATATCACAGCAGAAAAAGTTATATTCTAAAACAGATTTCCCAGGCAGAGTCAGGTCACTGCTCACATTCTTTTAAACAGCACTAGAGCATCCCTTCAGCTCCATACACTGGGCACCTACTGTTGCAGAGGTAGAGAAAACCTATGGCCCCAGCTGCCCTGAGAGAATGTCTGTACCATTTCTGTGGTGATCAGTAACACATTCCACCCACCAGCCTGTCCTGCACACAGAGATTCAGAAAGGTCTGCTCCTCTACAGTGTAACTGACAAGGAAAAATTCAGACAGGAGAGTGCCAGTGGCTGAAATAGTGCTGTCCACCTGAGAAAACAGGAATCAAAGCCAAAGTCACCTCCTTCCCACTGGCAGGGCTTCAATTACAGCCTGTGCAGGCACATGGGAGAGTCACATGCAGAGCCTGCAAAGCTGCCAGGCACAGACAAGGATTTACAATGCACAGGTTGGTAAGTCCCACGGTGAGGGACAGGGTGTGAGATTGCTCTGTTCTGAAAAGAATACAGACCATAAAAAGTTTCTTCTGGAAATATCCCAATTAGTGCTAGCCTGACCAAAGCAAATATCCACCCTTTGTATCAAGAAATTTTTTTGTGGAAGAAAGAAACACAACATTAAACTCCCTGACATTTTGCTGTAAGAAAAATTCTAGATCATATTTTCAGAAACAGGAGGATGTCTGGCAGACTCAGGGAAGAGATATCCTAGAGGCTTTCATACAAATCTAGTTAAGGCAATCTAGCCTATTTACTAAAAGTTTCAGAAAGTCCTTCAGGTTTCAATTTGTACATTTGTTCCAAAAAAGCAATCACTCCAGCATACACTAAGAAATTAAAGGAATGAAAATATCATATGCAATAAGACTCACACAGGAAATATTCAGACCAGGGAGAAAGAGGGAAAGGAAATCACATAAGGCACATCTGTAAACACACACGTTTTCCTCTCTCAACCTCAAAGCATCAGAATGGAAAACAAAGAGGGGATGACTAATGAAAATATTCTGTTTCAATAAGAAAAAAGTTACATCTAGACTTTGCAGTCACTCTTTGATCCTGCTAAACCCTTTCCACACACATCTAGCTTACTCAGTGTCACTTTCACCAGCTTCACTACCAGGGGCTAAAGCAAATATTATTTCAGGCACACTCAGAACAAAGAAAATCAGCACGAGTTTAAAGAATCAAAATCCAAAGCAGAATCTTACTTCTGTCCCCCTTTGAACAAAGGGCTGTTACAGAGGAGGCACTGCACACACGGAGACTCATAGTAGTTGGACCAGGAGGTCTGCTCGATGGTCACTGTCTCCTCACTCACGTTGGACAGGATGAGCCTGGAGCTGTTGAGCTCGTGGATGAGGGTGAAGATCTCTGCCAGCTCCGACTCGTTCTCGGGGATCTGCATCACCTTGCGCAGCAGCTGCAGCGTGGACTGACGCTGGATCTCCTTCTGGGACGGCGTTAGCGGCTCGCTGGTGCTCAGCACGTCTGGCTGCCCTGGACTCACCTCCTAGAAAGCAACATATCCAACTAGGCAAGCATGGGGATGAAATATTAAGCCCAAAGAAGTCATAAAAGGCAGCAGAAACACAGTAGCCTTTGCACTCAGTAAACTTGACTTCTACTCTATTGCTGAATCACTGACTCCACTTCAAGCTCAAATTAATTTAACAAGAATAGTTTATTACAGCCCAGCCCTTCAGGAACTCCTGCACTGCCAAACCATCACAGATTGGCCATTAAACTGTTACATGCAGGGATTGGGGATCAAGAAAGTGAGGATAACCATCAACAGGTATGTAAACACTTCAATAACCCTCATCACTTGAACCCCCAATCATCACTGTCTTTCTCCACAGGTTATGAGGCACAGGCTCAGGGCAGCCTGCACAGCTCTCCAGGAGCTGGAGGAGCCAAGTACTAATAGAGAACTGAGGGCTGTGATACACAGAACACACTAATCAATAACAATTGATCAGCTACTGTCTACCCCCCTCCAACACACACATACCATCACAGCAAAATGCACAAACACAGGAGAAGCAAACTCCAGGTTGTGCCAGGAGAAGAAAGAGAACCCAAACAGGCTGATCTGCTTAATCCCTGAAACTCCTCTGTCAACATTTCAACCTGGTTTTCTGACTAGTCTAGCAATGAGATAAATGATCAGTCAAAAGCCCAGACACAACAATGAACTGTGTGACAGGAATGTTAACTAGATCTACAACCAGAAAAAAAACAAAAAAAAACTAAATGAGGAAGAGACAAGCCACATGTCTCTCAGAATGCAAGCTGAGCTAAGCACACTGCTGTTCCTTACACAGCTGTTTGTGTGAGTTTCACACAGGCCATCTCAGTTTGTTTACATTTTAAAGAAAAAACAAAACCACTAAACAAAGTTATGTTCTTCAAAATAAAAAAAAAGGCAAGTGGATGAGTCATTAGTACACAGACTAAAATTCTGTCTATTTGCTGAGTAGGCATTTTAGCTAAGAGCAGGAAAGCTCCATTTTTTCATTTATTGCTTTAGAAACATACAATTCAGTATGAGAAAAGCTAACCTTTGAGACTGCAAAGGCAAAAAAAAATTACCCCAGAATTAATTACATTCACATAGAAGAGCAGACAAATGAAAACATATTTATACATCAGGAAAAAAACCCTACATCCAGAAATAAATTCAGGTTGGAAGTAAAGTTGCTCTACAAACCCTTAAAAACAGGAAGCTCTATTACAAGATGTACTAACTTAACTGACAACAGCCCCAAACTGCTCACAAAGCAGAGCATACTTGGGAGTTTCTTGATGAAGTCTGAAGTTCAACAAAGCTGACACAGCAATGCGGTGACTTCTGGGTCGATTTTCCCAGCATGTACTGACACAACAGAAGCATTTTTAAGTTGAGGAGACACCCAGTGGTAGCACTGGGTGTGCTCAGACTCTCTCAGCCTGAGGCACCACTGCTACAGGAGTTCAACAAACAACATCACATATATTTTAAATAGGAACCATTCTGTCAGAAAAGTTTATCAAATGAAAAAAGAAAAAAGCCCAAACCATGTTTCCATGCTTCCACAAGGACTTGCAAACTAAACTTCTCTGCCCAGCTCACAACAGATGTGTGATAAAACAAGCCAGCTTGAACCTTACCAGGGATTTTGCTGTTTTCTCAGTCCTGTCTTTGGCAAGGTTGTATCCACAGCTTGGACAGACACGTGGCTTGTGCCTGTTTGTATACACGTAACTGCAGGAGGGGTTCTTGCATTTCCCTCTGCCTCGTGATGTTGCTAATCCCAAATCCTGAATGACATAAAAGAGATGTTTGCTGACCTTGACTTTTAATAGTTGGACTCCATGACCTTAAAGGTCTTTTCCAGCCTGAATGACTCTATGATTCTAAGCCAAGATCCTAAAGAAGTTTATTTTATGTTTTATCTCCACTTCATAACATCTTGTTTAAACATCAATAACAAGCCCTGTCACTTTGCACGGAATCCTCTAAGTAGCACTTAAACATTCTGGGGCCAGTTCTCCAGACCAGAAGCACATTAAATTCATTCAGAAATCCCTGATCCTCCCTGCTGCTCTCAAGGAGGGGATGGGGATTATGCATGGGGACATGAGTTAAACTCCATCTCTTAACAAGGTGCCACATGGTCATCCTGGACTAAGTCTAGAGATGACACAAAGTACAGATTATTTCACATTAAAAATTAAATGTATTTGTGCAAGTCAGTAAAACAGAAGTCCCAGAACATTCTCATCCCAGAGAGAACACTCCCCATGGCAGAAGTCACACTATTTGAAGAATGCTCACCAAAGTTACGGTGCAACTGTACTTGTAGGAAGGGAACATGTCTGGTTTGACCTCCACAACTTTAACCTGAGATGCCCTGCTTGTCACAGAACTGTGGAGCTAGAGATTGAAAGCAGAAAAAACAACCCCCATCAGACACCTACTACTAAATACATACATGCATCAATAATCAATATCTATTAGCATTCTTTCCCCCAAGAGATTAATTAATTTTTGTTTAATATCCATAATACCATAAGACACTATTTTGCATGCAAAGGCATTACAATTCAAATTCATTTCAGCAGTCATATTTTACAGGTGAAAAGCTCAGTATTCAATATTGCATGTCAGATTATCAAAGCACCAGCAGATCCTTAAAACATCTTCTGGAAGTAGCTGGGAGGTTCCCAAAGTAATCAACAGCAGCATTGTCTCAGCTCAGTTCTCACACTCAGCCACCAAGCAGTCATTCTGCTATCCAGCCATATAATAAAAACAGCCACTCACAGATCTCATCATCATAAGGCTGCCACATTTTTTGTTCTATTTCTCACTCAGGTCATATCACTCACCTGGGAGAAAAAAGAAAAAAAACCCAAACCAAAACCACAAACAAAATCCTTCCCCCAAAAAATCCAGGAAAATAGTTTGCATTAGAATAACAACCTTTTGCTCCTCAGCAGTTGGTGGCTGAAGAACTGACTGGCCCAACTGTTTCAGTGTACTGGGCTTCAAGCCTGAGGTTCTCACAGGGGAATGCTTGTCTAGAAGGAGGAAAGAGATGCACCAGGTTAAATGTGAGAAAATAGGTTCTGTTTCTTTCTGACATCTTTGTTAAATGCTTCTACAGTCATGTGAGATTTTTCCTTTGAGCTTGAAATAACCCAAGCAGGTGTTTCATGGCCCATTTACTGCACTCAGGCAGAGAAAAACTGTTTTTTTTCCTAGCACTGGTAACCACTTCCCCTGAAACCTATCCTATTATTGGCAGACACCACTTCAGCACGGTGAAGAAAGACAACAGCTCCCAAAGCACACTGAGAATGCTGCTTTTACCAGTACTTGCAAAGGCCTGCCTGCTGCTCAGCTGCTCCATGCTGGCTTCTCTCCCCACGCTGGCTGGAGCAGGCAGAATGGCTCGCATGGGTCTGGCAGCAGCCAGCAAGGAGGGCTTGGGTCTTGGTTTACTCTTTGCTTCTTGTCCCTTGTGTGTAGCAGCTGTTGCATCAGTTCTGAAAAACAAGAGCTACAAGTGGAAAAATATTCCATCGATTTTGCCTCAGCTTCAGTTTCCCTCTTTTCTCTGAATTGTGCTTTGTTAGCACACTAATCACAGCTATTGCAATAGAAAGAGAGACAGTGCTCAGGCTGCATCTGCCCTGTGACTACGATCTGCCACTTACAAAAAAATTTATAGTTTTGATGGACAATGACTCAAAAGGAACAATCCTGAACTGGCACAAAACAGACAGCAAACACAGTAAGTCTTACAGGAAGCACTGCCAACAGCCTTCAACTTCTTGGACTAGTCCCATGAGCACACAATAGACATCATATGCTACCATAACACATGGAAAACTGACTCACCCCACCACTGGCTTTTTCACAGAGGTGTTTGGACTCAACACCTCAGAAGACGTCGACATCCCCAGCCCTACACTTCCTTTCTCTGCCTGCTCCGAAGAGGTGTCTGCTTGCCGCTGGCTCTCTTGGCCCAGCACCACTCCAACAGCACTGCTCCTGTCTTCAGCAAGCACATTACTTGGGAGAAAGTGGTCCTCAGAGATGATCACTTCCTCCCACTCCATCTCAGGCATCTGCCCTCCAGCAGGCACAGCATTCAGCAGCTGGCTGACAGCTTCGGAGCTCTCCAAGGCGGACTTGGAGGAACTCTCGCTAACGGCCGTGGGCTCTGTGAGGGCTGACTGCTGACCTCTTTTAGCTGCTGGAGTTTTAAGAGAGGTGCCTGAATTTGGCTCAGATTTGCTTTTTGGTTGCTTTTCCTGGAAACAAGGAGAGAGTCAGATTTCAGAGCTTTTGGTTTTCACAGATAAGCAAGTCCCCTGCACACATGCCATGTTTCCCGTGGCCTATTTAATGTTGGATCAAAACAGCAAAATCCTAAGTGTTTAAGCAGTGAATTGTACGGGAGTAGACAGACAGCATCTCTTACAACAGCAAAGGCCCTGCTAACATTGTATCTGGCCTCTTGGTCTTTCATGTATTATTTTTAGACACTGTTTACTTTTAAGAATCAATCTTTCTTAAACTCCCTTAAATATCACCATTAGCATCGACACCACAAAGTCACCCACCACCCTCTGTAGCAAGGGCCCACCTCCTACGCTCCTCTTTCATGGCTTCAGCTCTCTGATGCTGTCTGCTCTTCCACATTATTGAGCAACCAAAGGGAGCTAAGACAGAGAATTTGCATCTTTTGGATACATGCTTTCAGAAAAGCAAGCATGTGAGCCAACCAGAAAACAGGATTACTTAGGAAGATTTTCTGGCTTTAAGAAAAATGTTACTTCCAAGACTAAGGCTACAGAAATCATTGTACTGGAGTCGAAGGTACAATGAACACTGAACTGGAATATGGAAAAATATATCAGAAATGGAATCCAACAGACCAGAGGAAGTCTGAAAGACAAAAAGGAAAACTCCCTCTAAAACCTTTCAGTTCTAACCAGAGTAGGCTTGAAAGGCAGCAGACATGCCATGCTCAGGCAGAATCCAGAAATACTTTTTGCATTCAGCCATCTCTCTACCTCAGCAAGTTTACCAAACAAAAGCAAAGATGTCACCATCACTATTTGTACCCTACCACACAGGAAGCTCAGCCTTCAGCTCAGACACCACAGAGTCTGCAAGCTGCCCAAAAGAGTTCTCATCCCTGAATGTTTAATGGATCCAGACACAAAACAAAGGAGGTTCAGAACAAATCCACACAAAGCCACTGCATGTCAATGCCAAATTTCACACTGAGAACATCCTTTAAATTGTGCTTGAGTCTTGCTTCAGACAGAAATGCACATCTGTTCAGAGCTGACTAATTACCAGGATAGTGCCAAGGTTTAAGGATCAAGTGTGTTTTTCTGTGTACTGCTAGTAGAGATGCCAATAACTTAAGCAGAGTAGGCATCATGTGGAGGAAGACTTTTCCATTCAGACAAGCTTCACAACTCCACCAACACCTGGAAACTTCCTTCCAGTCAGAGGCCAGAACATCATGATCAGACACATGGCCATGAGACAACAATACCCAACAGCACTTCAGCTTCCACTAGATCAGCTTTATTAACAAGCTCATAAAGGATCATACACCTCCCACAGCTGAGAGTTGTTCCTCCTCTGTTAAAAAAACAATGTTGAAAGACCACAGAGAACTAAATTTGTAGAAAAACTTCAAATGCTGATATTAATTACCACAAAACAACTTCCTGAGCTTAGTTGGGGCTGTAGCAGAAGAGCAGGCAATGCCTTCCAGTCACAGGAACTGTGCAGGAAGAGAGCCAGAAGAATGTGTAACCTCTCAATGAGAGAATTAGCAAATGCAGCCCCATCTATTCCAACAGATATGAGCAGCATCTTTACCCAAGGTGTGGTGATTTCAGGTCTCACCTTGGCCCACTGTCCTCTGCAACAGTGACTTGCTCCAGCACATGCATTGGACTGCAAGTCCAGGGATCATTTCTGGTGTATCTGACCTCCTGTGCTAGAGCTACAGGTCTAGAACTATCACAGGCATTCACAAAACCAGCACTTTTTGTCTCAAAGTCAGGAAAGCAAAGACAAATTTACCTTTGGGATCCATTTCCCTCCCAGGAAGTTCCCGCATGTTGGGCATTTTGGTGGCTTGTGCCTGGTGACATAAGTGAAGGAACAGCCAGGATTGGTGCAATTTCCATGTCCCCTGCGAGTATAGGTGGTTGTCTGAAACAAGAATTGTCAAGAATTTGTCTACAGACCTGAAAACCACAAAGCTGTGCTGATCACTTCTTTTTCCTCATAAGTACCTTACAAATGCTATTTGGCAAATCACCAGCCTTCCACTATTATTCATTTTACTGAACAAACACCACACAGCTGGGTCTGGGTGAGTCAACACCATAACTACTGCAAGTCTAAATGCTCAGTCTACACAACAGCCTCTGGTATTACCAGAATTTAGATCAACCTGCAGAGATGAACAATGCACACAACCTCCTGGAGAAACTAATCTTGCATTTAGTGATGTGAAAGTTCTTTTTGAACATGAAAAAGTCAAAATAAGATGGCATTAAAATGCTTCTAATAGCAATCCACAGTAAGACAAGATGTGATTACCACTCATGACAACACAGCAAAAAGATTTGAAGACAAGCACTGCAAAGGTAGTTTTGTCAGTAATTTGTTGCTGTATGGGATGGTCAAGTGTTCCCTGGTCCTTCACTGTAACTTGCTATGAACTACTGAAACATGAGCAGCATCACCAGGCACTATTTATACAAACAACTAAAGTAGAACCTGTCATCTGTGCCAGGACAACTGCAGCAACACACTTGAGTTTTTGTCAGCACAGCACTTCCCCATATCCTGTGCTCAACACTCCCGAGGGAGCTGTTGTACTGTAACTCCCAAACTAGGTACAGATTTTTTCTAGAAATGCAAGTGCTGCTGTCAAGGAAATGAGTCAGTTTTAACCAGATCCTTCTCAGGAACAAAAACCTGAGGTATTTCCATTCTCCCCAAGACAACTGGAAGAGCACCACACTAGGCATCACTATAAATATCTGCAGTGTTCCAGCTGGAAGCATAGAGAACCTGGAAAACAGGATTTGATGCTAGCTTATATAACAGAAGGAGCTGCAGTACTGACTGTACAATGAACTCCCAAAATGGTACAAAAACACTCCAGGTGGTTGGAGTAGTTAGATTAGTGAAATAATACTATTCTTCCTCATGAAACAGGCCACAGAGCCTTTAATATGGCTTCTCAAAACCTCAGGTCATTGCTCCCCTCCTGCCACACAGCCAAAGCAAGAGCTTTGGAGTTCATCTTTTCCTGCCATAAGAGCAGATCCCTGCCCTTAAAGGGATGGACACTGCTTTTTATGAAGAGAAATATGCATCCAGCTAGTGGATGTAAATGGCTACACAGCAACTGCTGTTGGCCAGATGTGTTGCGATAGCTTTATCTACTCCACCTGTTTCCAATAATTCCCTGAGGAAGAAGGCAGAAGAAATGGGCTCTGTAAGACACTGTAAGAAGTCAGAGACCCTCTTAGCCTATGAAAGACATAACACAAGGGATAAGGAATACATCAAGTGATATGGCAACTCCAAATTGGATTATCTTTAAAAACTGAACCATGAGCAAATCCCTCCCACTCTAACATCTTTAAGACAAATCTATGACAACACATCCAAACCTTACCATACCATACAAGACTCTGAATTTCTTACCAATTTAATTGATGTTGGGTTCTCCACAACAGAATGAGCTGGCAAAGGTAACATGATAAACTGTGTTGCAGGTGTGGAGGAGCTACTCTCTTCAGTATCCTAAAATGAAGTCAAAGGGAAAATACATGCAGAAAACAAAAGACATGGTGACCCATATCCCTCCCTCTCATGAACATTAATGTGTCTTAAGGACTGATGAGACCAGAATAGAGGACAGAGCAGGAACTATTTCAAAAGCAATGGCCTTACCAGATGTACTCTGGAAATCACCAAACTCCTCAAACAAAACAGAGACTCCAACTCTTCAGAGACTACGGTTTCTATGACTGATCCCTAAAACTTCAGCTTAAAAGGACTCCCATCCACCTTTCTGCAACCAGGGAAACAGCTACCAGGAGCACAGCAGTAGCATTTTTCTCATCAAAATCTTGCAGTGCAACTGTAGAACCCAATTACTGGCACTGCAATACCTCAAATATTGTTATAACAAACAATTAAAAGAACTCAGTGATGTTAAGACACAACTGATATCAGCACAGGGCTGAGTCAATCTCCAAGCAGAGACAACTCAGTCAAGGAGTTACTTTTGTATCATTGATCACAAAAGTTTCTGTTTCTCTCAGCACTGAGCATCTGCAAGTTGGGCAATCAGAGGATCTCCTACAGCCACTGAGGATCTCAAGTAAAATGGGGGAAACAGCACTCAGATGTTTCAGGTGAGATCTGGCAAGAGCCTGAGTGTCACTGGACAAACTTACCCTGCCAGTCACCACGGTCACCACAGACACCCCCTCGGGCACCTGGGGACGGGCCACAGCGAAGCCCCCGTTGGAGATGTCTGGGGAGCTGCTAACCAGAGTCTCCTCAATAACCACCCGCGCTGTCTGGTACGGCTGTCCTTCTATTTCCAAAGAAGCCTCATCCAAGAGGATCTCTCCAGCCACCTTCTCTGCCACAGGCCCAACATAATGAGAGAGCACCTCTGAGGTAACTGCTTCTTCAGCAGCCTCGGGCTGGGCAAAGGCTGCTGTGTCCTCTGCCAGCCCCTCGATGGCAATGCAATGCTCCGAGACGCCGGCCTGGCCCGACTCCACGGCAAGGATGCTCTGCACGGTGTCACGGGACACGCCGGCGACATTCCTGGGAGCTGCCAAGCCTTCAGATGCTGCCGGGCTCTGTGTCACACACAGCTCCAGAGACTGCCTGCTCCTGTCCTCTTGAAGAGTGGATTTGGGAATAATTATATAATCGGAGCGGGGAAGAATCTTACGGAAGCCTGGAATGTCAGGGACTACTGCAGTTCGAGTGGATACCTTGGAGTTCTGTGGGCAAAACCAGAGGATGGAATAAATGAAGATGAGAAAAGGAAGAGATTCAGTTCTCAATCCTGCTATTTTAGTGCCTAAGGTTCAAATGGTTTCCTGTAGTTTGCTTGGAATTTCTCCACATGACAGAGCCTGCAGAATCCCTCTCAGTCCTGGTTTTATCACCCACCTTACCAACACTCACTCTGCTGAAAGGACACAAAAATAACTGTGTACCAGACATATCCATCCTGGATCACAAACCATCCTCCCTCGACTGAGCAGAAGGCAAAGGCAGAAGGCAGTAGCCTCATACTGCTTCTCTACAGGCTGCCCTGAGCAAGGATACAAACTGGAATCTGCAGTTAAACGACTCTCCCACACTCCTTACTCTCTCTATGTAAGCAGGTAACTGCCTCTCTCTTCAGCAGCCAAAGAACTTCCAGAAAGAACTCACCGGGTCCAGTCCCTCTTTCTCTAGCTTGGCTTTCTCCAAGTAGTAGCTCTTTTCAGCCACACTGAGCAACCTCCAGCTCTCACTGATCTTTTTGTTGATTTCAGATTGAGGGAGGTGTGGAAGCTCTTGTTGTACTTTCAAGTAAATATCATAGTAGTAAAGAAGGTAAGCAGATCTGAAACAGAACCAGAAATTGAAACATTAAGGTCCTTCCACATAAATTCCTTGGGGAAAAAATAAATCCACAAGGTCTCAAGGTCATGTAACATGCAAGTTACATTTAACTTTATTTGTAAATGCATTCTTTAACCAAATGGAAACTCTCTGTCTGAGGATAATCTCAGAAGAAAAAAGAGAAACTTTGAGGAACAGCCTAAGGCAAATTATTCTGGGGTAAACAAACTCTAAACTGAGCAACAGTGGCATCTGTAAAGAACATATAAGCAGGCCCAAAGTGTCAAGCTGGTATTTCATACATGATGCTTTACACTATGAGGTGTTCCAAGTGCCCTGCAAAGCCCACTCATGTCAGAAACAAGGAAAACTGCTCCCACATCCTACAAAGGAACTAAATGAGGGCAGAAGGAACTTACCGAGGCTTCTTGGCTTTTTCTCCATGATCACCAGTACTTTTATGTTTCTTCTTCTTCTTGGAGGGCACTGGTGATGTGTAAGTGTAAGTGCTCTCTATCTCCTCCATCACCACAGTTACCTCAGCGCCGTCATAGGAAGCCTCCATGGCTGAAACACACATTCTGTGTTAGGCTCTCCTCACGTTATGCAATGTTTCTCCCAACAAACAGCACTTTTAATCACTTCAGTAAACTGACAGCACTGTCGGCATCTAAGTCTGACTCTAATTAAATCGAGATAACTATGTATTCTGTATTTATCTACTTTTAGAAGGAAGCTTCTATTTCTTTAACCTCAACACCATCAGTTCAGCACAGATACACTGCACCTGCAGTACTGCCAGAAGGGACAGTGTGCCTACAGTGCTTGGCACAGCTGTGATCAGATGAGGCTCACAGCCCCAGGGTGAGCCACAGCCACCGTGCTGCCCCTGGCAGTCCCCCACTGCCCCTCAGTGTGGTCCCACCACCACACGGAGCAAGCAGAGCAAGAGGAGGCTCAGGGACAGAAATCTGTGTGGCTTGAGTGAAGAGCAGCACAAGTCCAGTGCCCTCAGAGCAGTGCTGTGCTGCAGTGACCAAAAGCTGTAGTTGCACAGGGGACTCTCCGGTAGGTTTGGTGACCCAGAGAGAGCCGCAGCGGCCTGGCACAAGGTGCCACACTCAGCCAGCAGCTGCCTGGGACAAGGTGTCACACTCAGCCAGCAGCTGCCTGGGACAAGGTGTCACACTCAGCCAGCAGCTGCCCGGGACAAGGTGCCACACTCAGCCAGCAGCTGCCTGGCACAAGGTGCCACACTCAGCCAGCAGCTGCATGGGACAAGGTGTCACACTCAGCCAGCAGCTGCCCGGGACAAGGTGCCACACTCAGCCAGCAGCTGCCTGGCACAAGGTGCCACACTCAGCCAGCAGCTGCATGGGACAAGGTGTCACACTCAGCCAGCAGCTGCCCGGGACAAGGTGTCACTCGCGGCCAGGCCACACGAGCAAGGCCGGAGCTGAAGGAGCGGGAACCCTCACGGCCCCTCACGCACCGCCAGCTCCGGGGCTCCCCGCCTGGCAGTGAGGACGGCTCCGGGAGGCGGGCAGGACACGGGAGATAAAAGCAGCAGCACCGGCCCGGCCCGGCCGCCCCTCGGCCCCGCAGCCGGTGACCCCGGCGAGCCCCAGGCCGTTAC
>WBNO01004080.1:589137-635228 GCA_013400575.1 Peucedramus taeniatus
GAGACGGCGCGCACGTGCGCGGCTCCCGCCGTTTGTCGTGAGGGCGGGGCCGGGCGCGGGCAGCGCGGCGCAATTAGCGCTTAATTAGCGCTTAATTAGCGCTTAATTAGCAAAGGGCTCGGGCCGCGGCAGTGCGAGTGCGTTCTGCAGGAACGGTATCCAGCTCTTGTTCCATCACTGTGTACGCATCTTCACGCGTTTCTCCCTCCTGCCCTCCTCGGAGCAGCGCTCCAGGCTTGGCCCTTCCCCTGGTGGAGCGCAGCAGCGCCGGGATCACCTTTTTCGTGAAAAAAAATTGTTCCACATGGACTACTGAGGGAAATGTGAGTCAGAATTAATACTCCTCCCGGTAAAGAAGCCCCATACTAATGAATACCGGCTAGTACGAGATCTCAGAGCTATTAATTAAATGGTTTTCCAGGGAAATCAAAAGTAGCAGAACCAGTAAGAAGACAGCTGAAACCTGACTGGTAAGGCAGAAACACTATATTTAAAAATGAGAAACTAGAAAAGGGTTAGAAGAATAAATAGCTAAATTTGTGAGGAAATTCCTGTTGTTGTGCAACCTAAACCTCCCCTGGGACAGCTTAAGATTAAGTCCTCTCATCGTGTTGCTGGTTATGTCACTATAATACATATATATATAAAATATATGTAATTTTACATATATCTAATATATATCATATACATATATATCATATATATTATACACATATATATAATACATATATACATATGTATAATATACATATATGTATTATATATAATTTTTAAAGTAAGTTTGAAAATTTAATTAATTAATTAGGAACATTACATAATTTCCAAGGGTTACCTGGGAACAGAGCCTCACCCCCACCTGGCCATACACCCTCCTTTCAGGGATTTGCAGAGATAAGGTCACCCCTAAGCCTCCTTTTCTCTGGAAAGTTTCTATACACGACAAAGTAATTGTTGTCTCAGTTTTAATAAATGTTAAAACTTAGTGCTTTGCTCCCCAAGAAACAAACAGCCCCATTAGGCTCTCTACCCTTTTCCTTTGAACCTTTTGGGAAGCAGGATATGGTGCTGCTATTGCTTGAACACGTTTTTTAAATTATACATTTTTGATTTTTTTTCTGTATTCATGCCTGTTTCTGCGGTTTACATCATGACTTCTAACTTTAGATGAATGTAAACCACATCTATCTCGTGTTCCTCTGATTGTGGAGGAGCAGAAAAAGGGCTCCTCTCACCCAGCCAGTCATTAATAAACCCCATAAAGCAGTGACACAACAGCCAGGATTCAATCTGCAAATGGTTATTTATTCTCCTGAAGTCCTGCAGTCGTTTCTGTGCTCTGTTAGTGTTTATTTGTGATAATTGGAGGCAAGCTGTCTGTTCTGCATCAAACACTCTATCCAACCCCTCTACTTTTCCAAAGCTCCATGCTTTTATTCAGATCAATACACGACCACTAGAATTTTCTTGGAATTATTACCTAGCCAGATATTTTTAACAAAATGGCTGGCTGACCTTGCAGGACTAATGAACAACTGAAAGTAATAATTTAAGAGAAAAACACTTGAAGGAAAGCAGCCATGTTTCTCTCATTGTTCATGGAGGAGTTCTGACAAGGTGCATGCTGAGGATGGCATTAGAAACTCAAATTTTTTCATTTACATGGCTTTATCTCAGGAAAAAAAAATACATTAACAACATGTAAGTTATTTTAACTAGACTGTGATAGCACTTTGAGGAGCAGGGGCAGCGGCTGTGTCAGGGTGAGGAGGGTTACAAAGGAGCCCCCGCTGTGTCGGGAGGGGAAAGGGGCTCTCTCCCCAGGACACTTCGTGCATCATTACCTCGGGAAATGAAAGGTGTTGATGGAGATTACACAGGGATCTCCCTCTTCATTTTCCTGACAAAGTACAAGGGCCTCTTTGAAGGAGTTCAAAAGACAGGCAGGCACACGGAACTGCAGCAGGTACCAGCCTTTACTTCTGAAGAGTTGACTTCAGAGCCTGCTTAAATAGACGAGAAGTTGTAACAGATAATTCAGCTATTGAGTAGCAGTTCGTCCAGCTCCCCCACCAGCAAACCTTCCAAGGCTCCATCCCTGCTCCAGTTCAGTCACCACGATGTTGTGTGAGTGCTGTGGGGCGAAGGCTTCGTCTCAGAGTGTGATTTGACATCATCTCTGTGTGTCATCTCGAACAGCACCAGTTTCCAGCAGGCTTTCACGACCCCATGCCCTGAAACAAAAGCCAGATGAGATTGAGACAGCGTGGCAGCAAGGAGAAAAACGCTGCCGAGGGCTTGGGGAGATCATCTTCCCTGTGGAGGTGGAGAGCTTGAACCCCCATGGGACCTGCTGTGGTAAAGGGGGAATGGTGTGGGATTTAGGAGTAGTCAGGGGGAGCTGCTGTCAGCTGTAGTCACCAGGGACAGTTTCCATGAGTCCTTCCAAGCTCCTTTAAACCTCCCTGAGGTTTGCTCTGACACTGCACTGGTGACTGTGGGCACTTTCTTTCCTCTGAGAGTAAAACCACACTGAACCCGTCCCTCATTCTATGTTTACATCTGCTACAGCTCCCATGTCACTGTGCCATCCCTGGGCTTTGTGCTGACAGTGACTGCACGGTGTGAGAGCAGCAGCCAAAGGACTGGAGACACAGAAGGAGCATCTGTCTGACTGTTGAAGGGTAAAGGAGCCCCTTTCCCTCAGAAGTGCTGCAATAAAGATGTTACTATTTTTAAAACGGCACCAGTGGAAAAGCAACAAAGGGATTTGTTGTATTTCTGTTGAATTCAGGTCTGTTTGGGAGCTCTTTGCAAGAATAAACATTAAGAATCTCAGAAATGTTAACATTTTCAATGTTTCTGGTTATATACACAGGTTTTGGGGGGTGGGAGTAACAAAACAAAACTTGGGCTGTTACTGAGCTCACAGTACAAAATCAACAATAAAAGGGATCAAAAGTAGTACATTCAATTTAGGCAGCAAAAGATCTCTTCTTGTGTTATCCAAAACAAAGCATACCTTAAACCAATAGAATTATTGCACCACTCTCATTTAATCTTCTAGGATCATAAAAATTTCAATTTCTTTGTGAGGCAGTTGTAGCCACACACAGCATTTGGGATTTCTGTGTTTATAAAATAAAACCCACCTTTCCTTTGAAATTGCTTTGGCTCCTGAGTCACCATCCAACCAATCTTGTCCTCAGCAGGCGAACAAGCCCTTATTTTACAGTCCGTGAAATACTTTTCTTTCAAAAAGGTTACAGAAAACATTTTCTAGACATTTATTCTTTTTTTCCTAAGTAATAGAAGAGAAGCAATGATTCATATGACTTCTCTATTTTAGTTGTTTCAAAAAAACTGTTAACAAGGCTTCATATTTTAAACGGAAATTTGATCTTTACAGTTTTCCACTAAATGAGACATAAAAGTATTAAATGTTAGGTGTTGAAAATAATGAAAGCTATCAGAAGAAGCACAGTTTAAAAGCCTGTCTGTAGAGACTTCATGAAGAAGAGAAACCTAGTGATACATTTGTGTAAAATAATGAACAGTGCAGAACAGGCCAGGCAAGCGTTCCCATTTCTTCTTTATTGCTGATAAAGGAAAGGGGAGAGCTTTTGAAATTGGAAATTCTAATTTCGTTCAGATTTGGAAAGTGAAATGGAAACATAACCATTCAAAGCTCAGAGGAAGAAATACCTCCAGCTTTACTGCCAGTTGATCACAGAGCAGTATAGGATATCTGCAAGTATCCAAAACCCGCTAAAACTTCCCATGGATAATGCACCCATCTAAAAAACTGTGTCAAGATAAAAGAACCCAGGAGCTGAACAACTTCCCATCTAAAGAATAAATTCATCACCATCTAAAAGACCAGGACAAGTTCCCCAAGGCCCTGTGTCACCCTAAGAGTGTATTAGAGAGAATTGAATACAGTGCTGGTGGCCATTGAAGGCAAAATCTTGATGAAGTCTGACTCTTCATAGGATCCAGAATATATTTTCTTTAAGTAAACATTTTGGCCCTACTCTTTTCTTTCCTCAGGAACATCAAGAATGACGTGTCATTATCCCTAATCAAGCTGGAGCTCTCCCCAGTGAGCCAGAAAAATGGTCTTGCCTCAAGAAACACATTCTGAGTTTCCTCTCACAGTTTGTAAGTTGTGTTCTCTATTTACTTGCACAAACCCCTGTGGAGCCCTGAGCATGGTCTATCTGTGGCACACTCATGATATCTTCCTGAAATGAATCAGGATAAATCCCTCCTTCCTTTTATGAGCATATGGGTGCTTTTGATTCATGTTGGGTGTTTTTCACTGTTCCCAATGCAGTGTGTTTGCTCAGATCCCTTTACAACTTGTGAAGTACAGAAATGTGTTTCACTGAATGGGAAATCCATTCATTAATAGGGAGCTGCCCCTCATGAAGGCATAACCAGGTGGAATTAGAGTGTTATTTGTGTTGATCCTGTTCACTATGACAAGCCTGACTTGGTCTGTGTGGTTTGTGAAGGAAAAGCTACACAAAGCTCTGGCACTTGAGGGTGCAGCTCTGATCTGAGACTGCCAGGAACAGCAGTGAAGCCTCCTCAACAACAGTATTTATGTATGTGATGGGAGGCAGGTAAATGCTGCTTCTCACTCCCACCTGAATGATTAAAAAACTGAGGTATAAAGAGATTTTTAAAAACACCTGAAGATGGATATCTCCCAAACCCAGTAGAGTCACTCACTGTTCAGTGTCCCTGAAAATTCATAACAGTCAGGCATGACTTTTGGGGTGCCCTAAAGTATTTTCAACCCAAGAGCAGTGAACTGGATTGAGATAGATGTGTATTCCTGTCTCTGTGAAACTGCATCTTCCAGCACAGCTGCCCCACAGCTGTCACCAAAACAGCAGGACTGCAGGGTGACCTCACACCATAACTTAATTTTTTCTCAGGAATGTAGAGCCAACAAGGAAAGGGAATTTTCAAGTCATCTGACTGACACTATCTGAAGTCTCTGCCCTGCAGTGCAGACAGGAAGCCCACACATCACACACATGGCTGTACATTACCTGGCACAGCTGGGGATTGGGTCACTGTGTAGCTGCAGCAGCAAGGACCTCTGGGAGAACAGGATAAAGTTCCTCAGGAAGGCTGAGCCCCATCATCTCCCAGCAGTGCTGGTCCTCACCCCTGCCCAATAAAAGCTTCCTCAAAAGGCTGACAGAAGTTATGGACACACTTTTCACTGTGGTAACAAAGGGCAGCACAGTGCCATGTGTGAAAGCAAGAGCCAACAACTTCTCTCCTGGCGCAGCACAGCTGCTTGTCACAATAATGGTAGAGTTTCACTGGATAGGGGACAGCAGAGTCTTCTCAAAGCTGATCTCAGAATGCAAAATGAACAGGATCCCAGGACCTGGGATCCATGATAAATTCCACTGATTTTTGGTCCCAGAGCAGTGAGACTGTTTTTTCAATCCTGCCTCCTACAAGATAATTAAATACATATTTTTTAGAGAGAACCACCAGAACAAGTCACTCCTTGCACTCACATCTTCCCCTGGAGATGCAATGAGCAACAGGAGAGATGTGAATCATTTAGTGCTACATTGGAAGGAGCTCATATACCACTAGAGCTTCTCTGGGATATACAGAACACATCTGAATCCCTCCAGAGTCTTGCTCATTCTCCTGCTCTGTCGTGTTCGTGAAAACAAGGAGGCCCAGGTGTGCTGTCCAGTTTCATGTCTGAGGTATGTCTGGGATGCTGACAGTGTTGCACCAGGGCTATACAGTCAGAGCACAGCTAGGAGAGAAATTCTCCTTCAGTGAGAGCTGCTGGCTTACACCACACTACTGCCCTGGGACAAGTATTGGAATGCCACTCAAGCTAGGAGGCATTTTGCTTGAAAACAATAACCAGCTCCAACTGTCAAGTATAAAAGGTGCAGTCCTGGTCTCAGATATTAATCTGGTTTCAAACAGAGCAAACTGAGTGGACGATCAAGTACTCACAGAGTGACATTCACAACAATTGCATCTCCTGGTGTTTTGAGCAGGATAATGCCATTACTCAGCACAATGCTGGCAATCTCGGCTCCACTCTTTCCACTGAAGGAGAGAACATCAAAGCTTTAATATCTGCGCCTCCTACCTGGTATCTGTCTACTGTCTCTCTCCCCTCCCTGTTCCCTAGTCCATTTTGAGCTGCAGTCATTGCTTTATCACATTCAGCAGTTGTCTGATCATTGCAGGAATTAAAAGAACTTGGAGCTGTATCTTGGCTTGCATGAGAGCATTTCTAAATGTCTGCAAGTCTCTCGCAAGCAGAATTTGGTGCCAGGGTCTCTTTTCATGCAATACCTTGGAGTGACTTGGCATATTCATCACTCTGGAGGGTCCCTGAACAGACATTCAGTAGAGCAGTTTGCACAGAGAGAGACAGGCAAGCTGCCTCCAGCCTTCAAAGATCCACTGTCTTAGAGAGGTTTTGTGGACTATGAAGTAGGATGACAGCCAGGAATGAAGTCCCAAACCCATGCATCCATCCAACAAGCACTGACTTGTTTATACAATCCCCTCTGATAATATGCTGTTGGAAAGCCCCAGCCAAAATAATTTCCGTGTCACTCTGTAGAGAGCTGCACCTGTTTATTAATGCCCAAAGGCATCTATCTCATATTTATTAGCACAATGACCTGTGAATAGAAGGAATGAGCTCTATATAGCATTGTAGTAACCATGAAACTCAAGAAGTCCTAGATGTTATAGAAGAGCTATAGACATCCAAGAGAGTTTATTAACCAGCAAATTGAGCTACCCCAATGCCTACAGTACAACAGAGATAGGGATTTTATAATCAAATAGACTGATAAGAGTGCACACCCTTGTAACTCTGGATTGAAAACATCAAATCTGCCCTGCATTACAGCCAGGCTGTAACATTGCAACAACAATGTTATATTAAATTCTGTTTAGAAACTTCATTTGTAACTTGCTTTCATAGATAATCAGTTATCTGAATGCATAACTGAAGAATTTGTGCCACAGGACTGGTTTTTAAGTGGACACAGGAAAGGTGTGCATGCAAGGGAGTTTATTAATTTATTTTTCCTAAGATGGTGCAGGGTACCAGATATATCAGAATACGTGGGAGTGTGACCAGACCTGATGAGAACACTGTAACAAAGGGGAAATTTCTGCTGAGAATCAGAAGGCACTGCTCCTTCATCTGTGGAATGGCCCCATAAGGATCCAAGGGGAATTCATGACTTGAAACAGAACTTGAAGAAACAAAACAGTAATGAGGGCACAGAGAGTTTCTGCCCCAGCTCTTCCGTTTGACAGGACACCCGTGGAGCTGCTGCCATGACCGTTAGTGCTTGTTAATGAGAAGTCTCGACAAGAGAAAAAAAAGCTGCTGAAAAATTCCAAGCACTGTCACCACTGAAAACTCTCCCACACCTTGATTCACTAATCACTACTTGAGAGTCTGGAATAAATATTTACCCCTGAGAATTCAAAATTTGCTTTTCTCTGAGTATTTAGCAGCACTTTCCAAGTAAGATCTGCCTCCTAGATCCCCAGCTGATGGCAACATAATCGTTGTAAGATGTGTTCAATGACAATGCTTTTTGCTGCAGCAGCACAGATGACAGGATTTACAAGCCTCTGGGTGCTGCACTTGTCCTGTCTCATAGAAGAGGAAGGCAAGGCTCAGCAGTCTAAGATCAACTCATCAGGGATTTAACAAAACTGGGAGAGAGAACTAGCTGAAAAGAATTATACTTTCTATCCAGAAGGAAATATAATGTAAGTGCTGTTCTTCAAGGGAAGGTGGAAGAAGTAGCCATTAAAGGTTGCCTGAACAGGAGCTACACAGGACAGTGAAAAGGAAGTGACTGCTGCACTCACAACAGGGATGGGGAGCACAGAAAGGTGAAGGCAGCACAAGAAATAGTCCTGAGGTTGACTCAAAGACCATTTGTGAAGCACCAGGTTCCTGAGGAAAGGCAGATTTGGACATGATTACTGTAGCCTCCTATCACTTGTGTCCCTCTGTCCTAGAGAACCATGGTCATGCTGTGAACATACCCAGAGCTGCACACATGAGGCAACACCCACAAAGGGAAAAGTGAAAAACCCCATATGAGTGGTGCAACTTGTAGGGAAACTTTTGCCTCATAATTGTTTTCACCTGTGAGGGCTTGAACAGTGCTGCAAATGCTGCTGCTTTTACTGGTGTAGAAACAGCCGTGGATGAGTCAGAACATGGAAATAGCTCAGCTGACAGTGAAACAAAGACCCTGGTCTCCTGCCATAGTGTAGAGGCAGCCACAGTGTTTGGAGAAGAGTAGTTCCCAATTGTGCATTCCAGCATACAGAGCAATTGTTCAGAGAACCTAACATTTCTGCAGGACCTTGTTACCTCCTTCAGCTCTTTTGTTCTCTGCAAAACTTCCATCCAAAGACACTTTCATCCAAGCTGGCACATTCCTCTCCCTTTTCCAAAGTATTTGCAGGGCTTTTCCCCCACTCTGCCTAAATTCTTTAATCAGCTCATTCTTCTGCTTTTCTACCCAGTACACACTGGGAATGACGAACTTGAATATTATTTGGCACTCTGGACAGGACCCGATGATGGATTTCTTGAACTACTTGGCACATCTCCACTGCCAGATGCAGGACAAGAAGTATGTGTGGAAGTGCAGTTGGAAGGGATCCCAAACCTCATCTTAAAGGCTGGTGGTTTCTCACACAGCACTTCCACACAGATGCTGCACACCTTGACCTGACTGGCCTGGAAAGCAAAGGCCTTCTCCATATCAAGCTCAAATGTTGCCATGCACATAATCTTGTGAGCCTTCCTCTGTTCTTAGTTGAAAGGGTGAAGCATTTGCTGCCCACATATCTCACCCATGACCTCGTGGAGGTACAGGCAGCACTTTTCCAAGTGCCACATTCCCTCTACCATGTATGGACACAGCTGCTCCCTGTCACCACAGGAGCTCCCAGCTACCAGATCTTCCATTCCACTGCAAATTGCTTCCAAGTGGTAATGGGGCTTCACTTCCAGATTGTTATTTTGGTCACTGCAGCACAGCACTGCTCTGAGGGCACTGGACTTGTGCTGCTCTTCACTCAAGCCACACAGATTTCTGTCCCTGAGCCTCCTCTTGCTCTGCTTGCTCCGTGTGGTGGTGGGACCACACTGAGGGGCAGTGGGGGACTGCCAGGGGCAGCACGGTGGCTGTGGCTCACCCTGGGGCTGTGAGCCTCATCTGATCACAGCTGTGCCAAGCACTGTAGGCACACTGTCCCTTCTGGCAGTACTTGAAGACAGTGGAGGATTTGCTTGTAGGCAAATCATGTGGGAACAGACACTTGTTTGCCTCCCAACACACTCTCTGCATGTAGTACCTGCACGTCACCTGCTCTGTGCTCATCATGGCAGTGCACTGCCTGGGCCCTGGCCCTGACTTCTGGCCATTGAGCACAGAGAGTCCAGAGGACAGTGACAAGAACAACCAGAGGTACAGCAAATGAGTCCTGCAAGGAGGTACAGAAAAAAAAAAGACTTGAATTAGTCTGGGGGAAGTGGAAGAGATGCATGATAATACCCTTCAAATAGGTAAAAGTGCAGTATAGAAGGTAATAAACTATTGTCTGTGTCTGCCAGGAGACAAGAAGTGTTAGGTTGCAGTAAGGGAGATTTATTGGTTACAATAAGGAAGGGCTCACATTAGACTGTGTGGGGAGCAGATGAAACCACCATCACAGGAGCCTTGGAAGAGGTGAGACACCCTGTGATCAGGAATGATTTAGCCAAAGAAGTTCCATCTCCCTCACATTTATTTCCTATGATCTTTTCTTATACAATGCACATGATGAAAATACCCTATAACCTCTCCCCACTCTCTGGGAGACCTGTGAGCAGTACTTTAATATCTGTGTCTCAGAGACAGGCTCTTGCCAGGCTGTTCCAGCTGCTTGGGTTGCAGTGAGATTAGCTCATGTCCTTTTAATGACGTAATTAGAAAAAACAGGATTCCAAATGAACTACTGGGTATTAACAACCCAACTGTCATTGATTTTTCATGAAGCCAACTGGAATTTCACAGAACAGACTGCAGTGCCAGGCAGACCTTACAAGGACTGCAATAAGACATCTTTGCCACTGTAGCAATCTCATTCCTTGAAGCAACAGACCGTTTCAATCAGTTCTTGCCATGGTAGTTTTGTTATCTTACTTTTACTTAATTGGTTACTGCAGGGTTGTCTTGGAGACTTAAGATCTGCTCTTTGAAACCACTGGACTCTTATATGCAACCTAGGAAAGAGAAATGGGATTTCACACAGCAAAGTTGTCAGTAACAAAACTGGACCAAAAATGCTGAACCACTGCATAAATGCATTATCTGGTGTCCAGCAACACAGCCATCTGCTGAGCTCAACCTTGGAGATTGGCTCCCAGCAACTGAAGACCTAAATTATTATTTTAATAATCATGTCTGAATTTTTGTCTGAAGTCAACTGCCACTGCAGAGGGCAAGTCAAACTTTATCCTGACCTCACTGCCTGGGTTTGCTACCCCTGTGTGTACACTCACCAGCCCTCAGGTTTGGTTGCCCCCTCCCCAGTTTTCACATCCAGATCTCTTGTTGATTCCTCTTTTGAAGGTTTTTGTTTCTGGCGCTCAAATCTTGGCTGACAGGAGTGCAGCCATGCTGTGTGCTGATTGCAGCTGGCAGGTGGATTAGAGCCCATTCAGATGGCTGTGAAATGCCTCTGCGAGACAGAAATGGAAGAACAATGGATTATTTCACCATGAAGAGCCCAGAAACTGATGCAGACAGTCACGTGGAGGAGACAAGCTGAGAAGCATGAAGACATAAAGCAATTTTTCCTTCCAGAAGCCCCACGAGATCTTTCCAGCTCAAAGTTTTGGAGATCTGCTGCCAGTTCCCTTCCTCCTCACCTAAGCTGGTTGATTTCTCTGAGGTACAGGATGTTCTCTATTTTTTCCAAAATATGTGGGAGCTACAGTTGCCAAGTAACAAAACCTTATCACTCTTTTCCTGAAATGCATAATTTCTCATTTCTCAATTTCATGGTATGGACAGATGAAGCTGTGATCTATGACACTTGTTCACTATCAGGATCATTTACTCTCCAGTCTTGCCCCTGGATAAATCTATTGGATACAGAGTTCAGGGTGAGGAAAGGATCTGACTGCCCTTTTGTCTCATCTTCAAAAACAAAACTAGAGATGCATTTCACGATTCACTGAACTGACTCAGTGACCAGTGTAATGAGATTTCATTAAGAAGACAGCAACACTGCAGCCAGGGAGAGGCAGCCTGACATTTTTTTCAAGAGGTGTCCTTCCTCCTCACCTACTGAAAAGCACTCATATGATCGATCCCAAGCAAGGTCAGAACAAAACTGATAGATCCCACTCCTTCATAGGAACTGGGAGCAAAATTCAGCTCATTGTAGTATTTGTGGAACTAAAGGGGGTCCACAGAAGGACAAACAAGATGATGAGGGGTGAAGAAACTGTCTTAGGAGATGTGAATTGAACCAGGAGAGAAGAATGCTGAAAAATTAGGACAGCACCAAGATCTGTAAAGGGAAGAAGGCCCTAGGTAAGCTCTGGTTCAGCTGCTGTTCAGGAAGTCCTAGAACCAGCAGGCATTTGCTGAATCTAATAGGGGCTTGGTTTTAACAGATAAAAGGAAGTTCTTTTTCACACTGTGCAAGAAAACTTCTGGAACTGGCTGCTCTGGGAAGTAGGCAGAATTGTGAGAGTCAGGCAGCAATTAGACAAAATCACAAGCAAAAAGTCTAGACATGGACACTAAATGCCCTAGGCAGGGATGTCCACTTTAACGTAGCTGATACAACAATTGTGGCTGTTGTTAGAGGAATGAGGGGAATGGACCACTAAAGCGGCCAAGCAAGTGTGCTTTCCCTAAATAGCATCTTTTATTGCCTCAATCTGCAACAGAGTACTGGACATGATGGATCCAGGTTTGCTGTTATTTCTTACTTGTCTCTAATTTGATAGAATCTCTGTTTTTCCTGCACCATGGCAGAGTTCATTCCCCCTTGATTTTGCTCCCAGTAGAACCAACAATCTACCCCAGGTTACGTAAAGAACCATATAACCTCTAGATTTCATCCAAGGGTTCATCTTCTCCTGAATATCTTGAAATCTTTTTCTGTCCCCTGATTTCTTTCTTCCTTCCACACACCTGCAAGAAGCACCATGTGGCTGAGCTGCTTGTGAATCTTGAAGATGAGCAGTGTCTGAAAGTTTGTGATACATTAGCAGAGCGACACAGTGACAACTCCATGCCTGTGCACTTCAATAAGCTGGTTATAAACAAGAGGGTTTCTCCTCTAATGTTCCCAGTCCTTGCTACCACCCTGGAGAGGACTGGACTAATGAAGATTTCCTCCTGTGAGCTCCATGAGGCATCTGCACTATTCCTTCTGAACTCATTACAGTGAACAGAACATAGAGCAGAAAAAGCATTTTTTGCTGGCTATAAATCATGAGTGACACTAAAGTATTGCTATTAGCAGCAGAAAAATGCTTTCCTCCCCCAACCTCATCCAGCCCTGTGTACGTACAACACTATGGCAAAGGGTGATGGGGTGTCTAGATGGAAAATTAAATAGAGGTTGTGTTGTCTGAAGATAAATTGGTACCTCCCTTGACGTGAGTGACTTTGTCTTTTTCTGATTTGTCTTTTAACTTACACTGAGACTGGAGATAAGGATGAGCTTTAGAACCCTAGCCTTTGTCCCCTCCCAGGCTCTCCTGAACAAGTCCTGTCTCTGAAATGAGCTCAAAATGAAGATAAATGTTCTGGCAGTAATATGCAATATTATTTTTGGCATTTGAAGAATCCCAAGCTAGATAAGGGAAAACTGAAAGGAAAACAAAGCTCTGTTTTTTTCAAATGCAAGCAACCAAATTCTGCTTACCCATATGAACCCAGAATCCTTTCTTTTTTTCCAGCTTATTGCAGTAATTCCTGATTTTCAGAGTAGCTGATTATGGGGCCTTATTTAAAACCCAGCACGTTCAGAGACCCGGGTGGAATCACACAATAACACAACTGAAAGACAAAGGCATGAGAAGACAGTGCCAACTCCCCAGCTCCTGCCCAAAGGCTAATTTGGTTTTGGACCATGTTAGCTGTAACAATGATAAGATTAACACCTGATATCAAGGGAAAGGCTGAACTGTCTGAGACCTCCTTCAGCAGAACAGAACTCCAGCCCTTCCAGCATATTAGCATATGTTAGAGGAATGGCCTCTTTCCTGGACTAGTGTGTATTTCCCTATAGAGCCTTTGTGCAAAGCTCAGAGCAGTGTTTCTGCTGATACATTTGTGGGTATGTTGAATAAAACATGTGCCATTTGACATTGTTTGCTTGGGCTTCCATGGAGAATGGGAGAGGGCACCTATTACTGCAGGGCAGAGAGCCATGGGAGGCTGAATCTGGCCTTTCTAGGAGCAGGATGAAGCCCAGGCAAATGCAAGAGCATGTCACATTTTTGATTCTGAGAGTCCTGAGCAAAGGACACAGCTCACCCTGCATTGATTGAAGTGCCAGCTGAACATGTTGCCTTAAGACAAGGAAAAGTAAAAAGCCCAAACCTTTGCTCTTTGTACGGGCATTACCTTGTTATAGAGACGTGTATGCTTTGAAAATTAAATGGGAAGGGATTTTCAGAATAAGCTAAATGTTTCTAGTGCTTAGAAGGGCTCCTGTGCCCAAAGCACAGCCCGTGCTCTGCAAAATTCAATGTGCTTTGTCAAGGCTGGAAGTTTGATAAGAGGCTGGTTCTCAAGAGCTCTTAGAGCATCCTGTTCTAGGGAACAACAGTTATTGATGCTGCTGGGTTTAAACTAAGAAGTTGTCACATCTCAGCTGTTCTTGGATTTGACTGGCATGTGAGGAATGGTTGCATGGAATAGCTAGAGGCATTGCCACCTGTTGTGTCTATTCAGAGTTAATAATTTTCTAGGCAATTAAGAACTGTGCAGTGTTACATTTATAATACAAGATTTGTATGATGTGACCAGAAGGAGTGTCCTAGCATAAGAAATAGGATACTTCTAAAGGAATTCAGAATGTCCCTCCTAAAAGCTGTGAAATATTCTCAGGACAGTTGAGAGAAGCAGCATATTGAGAAGGATGTCAGCAAGAATCAGGAAGAGCCTTAGAGGAAATTCGTTTGCCACCAGGTACAACACTGTCTTCCAGATAAGCTTTGATGAAACACTTGTTCATTTCATTTCTGTCACGGTGTTTCCAGCTCTGTAATGAAATGCCTCATCCCTCGCAGCTGTTGTGCCAGTGACAGGAGTCATTCTGTCCCATGTCAGTGACACCAGGGCCAGCTCTGCAGAGAGGAGAGTCACTGGCCAGGAGTCACGGATGTGCCTTTGGCAAGGAACAGGCAGTGGGAAGATGACTCCAAGATTATCTGTAACTACTAAAGGATATGCCCTTGACACCCACAGAGCAGGGTCATACCCTGTCCTGAGCTCTAAATAGTTCAAAAGCTTAAAAAGCTGCCAGTCTTTGGTTTCATGGAGCTGATCATGGCAGTAAGACATCTTTAAAAGGGTGTTAATATTTGGGGAACCTTCATCTCCAAGAGATTTCTGTTTCATGGAAACAAATTAATTCTTGTCTTCTATGCAGTCACAATTTAATCAAAACATACTCTTTATCTCCTCTGACCACCCTTTGTTAAACAGCTTTGCTTTCTTGCTCCCCACCTTCTCTTGTTCTGTTTGGTACTGGACACTAAGGCCCCTTTCCCTCAATAAAGGCATCATAGTTTTCCACAGGAATACACACAGTATGCACAACTAAGAGCTGGTTTCCTTGCCAGCAGTGGGTGTGGAAGGTTGTAACTTTTTCCAATGGCAAGGAAAAAACAGCGAGCTCACTGGCACAAATCTATCAGTGGAGCTGCACAAGTGTATTAAACAGAGCAAACAAGAACTTTGCTGTTACCTTTCAAGTAAATAGTTTCTCCTTCTCAGTTTGCTCCAGCATAAAAATCCCACTGCCCTGTACATGCCACTGCCAGTATTTATTTTTGAAGAACTTGGATCTGTTTATTTATTTATCCATATTTAGTTTAAATGTCTGGGCTCAAAATTAAACAGTCATTCATAATGTCATTATCTGCCTTGCTCTGCAGTTAGATACTGTGTGTGGTGTCATAGGACAAAACCTTTGGCAAGGCCTCTAGAAGAGCAATTTAGCTCCTCATCCATCTTGCCTGGCAGCATGATTGGCTTCCAAGCTTGCACTGCTAAATTTGTTATTTTACTCTGACTTATATTATTGAGTGTTAAATCACTTTCTGAAGTGTTTATTGGTAATAGTTGAATTCTTTCCACCCATTTGAGCTACTTTTAAAACATAAACATTTCCTGGTATCTTGGAGCTTGATGGAAAGGTGGGGAGAGTTCCTCAGGAGGATGGGTTGTAGAAATGACCAGCTCATTAAATAGGGACAGGATTTACCAGTGCTGTGGAGGAGAATATCCTCCCCCTTCCATCAGGATGAAACAGTAAACTCCCACTGCCACTCCACAGCACTCACATGAGGAAGGTTAACTTGTGTCTTGGTTAGCCCATCATGTCTTGGCCTGTCAGGAAGCAGATGAGCTGTTCACTGGAACACCAATGATTTCCTGATAGGATCTTTGTGGATCCTGAATCTCCCTGGATAGAAAGCCAGGCTGTGATCTGCAGGATCAGGTGCTGAGGAGGTTATTGGGCACCAACATGCTTCCAAGTGTGAAATGTGGTCTGCAGCCCTCCCTGGCACTGCTGTCTCTTGGGAAGGGACCAGAAACAACTTTCTTATACCTATTTAGGAAAATGGAGCAGAGGATCAGAGAGCAGACATAAACAAAGAGCTTAAAATCTATTGTGGCAGTTGGAAGCTGAGCTGGAGAACAAAGGCCAGAGGCAGGTCAAGCTAGAGAGAAGGCAGAATTTCAAATAAGCCCTTTGGCAATTGATCTCTTGAGGACCCAGATGTGACAGCCCAGCAGCCTGATCCAGTGGGCTCAGTACTGCAGGTCCTCTTACCTTTTGCCCTTGCTTCAGTGAAGACCTACAAATCAAAATTTTTCTTTTAATTTTATTTTTAATGAGGAGGTCTGTTGAGTCTCTTTCCTGCATCTGGGAGTTACTTTCCAATCTGATGAACACTGACTTTTAGAGATGACACCAAGATCTCAGTAGCAATCAAGACTCCTTTGATGGCAGAGCTAAAAATACACTCCCCAGCTGACACAAGCCTTCAGGAGGAGAACACAGAGTTTGGTTTGAAAGAATACATCTTCCTTAGTCTCCATGTCTTCTGCCAAAGGACACCAAATCTGTGAAAACCATGCAAGCAGGTTACATCTGTCTTCTGGAATGAAGTACCCATATACAGACCCATACTACCTTCAGCCTCAGCAAGGGAAAGCTTTAAACCCTCTGAGTGCCTTGGAGAATGGTTTCGTTGGCAGGTTTTTGCCTCTCTGGTCATGATGGCATTTGTCAAGTTACTGCATGGAGGAGCCACATCTTTAGCAGCTTGCCTTTGCCAGTCCCTTAGGAAAGATCTGGAGCAGCTGATCAACAGGACTGAAACTGAACCTATCTGCTTCCCTCCCTGCTCTCCTCTCTGCTAATTACAGGGTGCTGGCACACAAGCCCTGGCTAATGAGGCATTCCCAAAGCCCTGCTTCTGCACTTGTAAAGGAGACTGTGGTAAGTAGTGCCACTGCCACCTCCTGGGCTTTCTGAGGACTTGAGCACATCCCATGGGTTGCAAATGCAGATTTATGCAAATGTTGGGCAAGGGAACATGGATTGCCCAGCTTCAATCTGTGCCAGCCCACTCTCTCCCCAGGTCAGAGTGATGGCACTAACAAGCAGGTGTTTGCAGAAGAGAATGCAGGTGTCCCTCCCCTTGGAGGCATTAGTTAAAGATGGATCATTAAGGCTTTTGAGTAGGAGATGTACAGATGAACAATCACACACAATATCAGCTCCACATTCGTAATGTGTAGTGTGTCAGAGGGTAAAAGGTTGAGCAACCCACTTTACCAAATGGAAATAGCAAGAAGGATGTATTTTTCTGGCTAAATTAAAGCCTTCTGTGAGCGTTATTTTTTCTTGTGTCTCCATGCATAACTTGAACGCAGCGAAAGGAAAAAATAATTTCTTTGGTCAGACAAAAATACACCAGATTTATTGTTTTGAGAGATACAGGGGGTATTTCATATTTCTACATGGCTGCTGTAGCTATAATTGGCAGCACAATGTTCTATCAAAAAAAGGCATTCACCCAAGAATGTCTCTGGGCCCAGCCAGCCTCAATCCTGGAGGTGGATGTCCCATCCCTAAACCTCTGTGGGCAGTGCTCCATTGCCAGGAGTCTGTTTGATGCTCCCATTTAAGGTGTTGGCCCTGAAGATGTAAGACCTCCCTCTAACTGAGCCTTCAGTGTGGATGCTTTCGGGCTTGTTCTGGCAACGGAAGAACATAAGGAAGCCATTCCTGTAGTTCTTGTTCATCCATCCATAGAGCAGGGGGTTGACAAATGTAGAGCACATGGCCCCGACATGGAAGACAGTGTACAGCAATTTGTACTCATGGAAGATAAGAACCAGATCAAGATCGATGGCAAGCTGGAATATGTGGAAGGGGAGCCAACAGACTGCAAATACCACAACTACCATCACGAGCATTTTGGTTGTCTTCCTCCTCCGGCACTGGTTTTCATTCCTAGAAGTGGGACTGACATGGTTTTTCAGCTTGAACCAGATCCTGGTGTAGGCATAACAAATAATTGCAAGAGGAAGAACGTACTGCAGGAGGAGCATGGACAGACTGTAGATGGTGGCATCTCTGTTGTTAGCAGAGGGCCATTTTTCTGAGCAAACAGCCATTTTGAGGTTAATGGATGGGATTTCCTCGTATCGGTACTCCCTGAAGATGGCCAGAGGCCCTGCTAGGACAGCTGCTGCCAGCCACATGACAGCTATGATGGTGAAGCTGAGCCTCTTGGAAATCCTGCTGTCCAGGTGGAAAACAATGCAGCGGTACCGGTCCAGGGCAATCACAGTCAGGGTGAGAGTGGACACATGCACACTCAGAGCCTGAGCATAAGGAACCAGGTGACAAAGGACAGCTCCAAACTTCCACTCGTCCAGCAGGGTGTACACTAGGGTGAAAGGCAGACAGAGTGTGTCCACCATCAGGTCTGCCAGGGCCAGGTTAGCTATGAAAAAGTTGGTGACAGTCCTCATGGTCTTGTACTTCACTATGATGTAGATGACCAGGGAGTTTCCGATGAACCCCAGCAGAATGATGAGGGAGTAGGCAGCAATCAGGATGACCTGGACCCCCAGGATCTTGGTGCTGTCCATCATGACACTGTGGGACCCAGAAGGATCCTGGGTAGGAGTGACAAAGTCCTTGGCTGGCCAGCCCTGTGGCAGCTTCTCATCTAATGCTGTCTTCTCCATGGTGAATGTGCTGTTGGCTCCCTCCAATGGTCCCATGCCTGGCGTGAGACTTTCCATAAGGAGGAGAAGGAGGTCTGGAACACAGACATAGCAGAAGTGAGAGCACGGGTTGCACTCATCTTTGATGAGATTAACTTGCCTACAAAAATTCCCTAACGCCTTAAGAACTAGGAAGGGAGAGAAACAAGGCACTCTCAAAGTCAAGGTGTTCTTCTCCTCCTCCCTGTAACAATTGATTTATTTCTTTCCAGACTGTCACCACGTTTTTTCCTGTTCCTTATTTCTCACCTCTCCAGGTGAAAATATCTGTCCTCCTGCCTCTGCCTAAGTCTCTGCCATTGTTCCTGCTAGTGATGCTACCACCCAATCCCCACAGTATTGTCTGCTCTCCCTCCCAGTAATGCAGGTAGCACAACTCATGCCATTTCTGAGCCACTCTCTGTGATCAAATGTGTCTCATAGTCATTCCCTGGCCCTCATTATCAGGCTCTCAAGGTCCTGTGAAGCAACTAGACAAACCAGTCTTCTTCTTCCTTCCCCTGCCAGTCTCAGGGTTCCCAGGCATCAGGTGATTGTTGCCTGCCTTGCTGGCTTTGAAGGTCACAGGCACCCAGCCAGGCAGGTGTTGTTTGTATCCCCCTTACAGAAGAAGGAAGAGTGACAGCACACAGAGCATAGTTACAAGTCCTAAGTAAGGAGCTACTGGACAGTGAGACCCTTGAACCCTATGGCCAGGAGACACCTCCACCATCCTCTGCTTTCTCCAAGGATCCAGTGAGTGGCTCATATTCCTTTATAGGATTTTTGAGTCTAGATTATAATTGTTACAATGATACAACAAACCATGTATTAGGAATTGGCCCAATCTGAAAAGAGTCCAGGTGATTATAAATTATAAATTGTATTATAAATTCTGTATTACTTAGGTGATCAGAAATCATAAATTATTTATAAATTCTGCATTTTGCTATTTGTAGATTGTACTATGTTGATTCTGCTTGTAGAAATCCTGTGCTGTTTCAATCATAAATTCAGTTCTACACTAATCATAATACCCTGATAAAGAAACAAAGCTTTAACTGTCACCATGATTTAATGCCATCTTCATTCTGCCCAGGATCCCTGAAGGAACCTCTCTGTCCTCTCAGTGTTGGTGACACCCAGGCATCCGCTGGCTTAGCAGAGGAGGGAGCTCCTGCAGGGACGTGCATGTGCAGGGCATAAACCACTGAAGCTGTGAACAAGCCTCCCACAGAGCTGCTGCTGAGCATCCAGGCACAGAGAGGCCGAGAGCCAGAGCCCCAGCATCCATCAGCCTCCTGCCACGGGGGCTCAAACGCCTGTGTGGGATGGCTGTGGGAGCTGGGAGCCTGAGGGGCCAGAACTGAGGCAGCCTGGAAGCCCTGGCTGGCATTAGGTGCCACTGAACAGCAGTGCTGGCACAGCAGGGTGTTCATTGAATCCAAACACAGCAGGAGGAAAGCCAGCTCTGTTACTGGCTCCTGCTCAGCCCCTGTGGCTCAGAATTGCTGTGGGCTATGTGGAGGGGTGGACATGGCCCCTCACATCATATCCCCTCTCTCCAGCACTGCGAGTGGGGCCCACTCCCACTGCAGACTTAAAAGTGAGCAAAAGTCCTCATTCTGCCCTAGCAGGGAGGACTGTGTTTTCTCTGACCTGCAGAGAGGGGGGAAAATGCCCCTTCACTAAGGGAGGGAGGCAAAGGCTTAAGTGAAGTGGGAATTAGAGGCAGACTGCTGGGTATCTTCTCAGGCTCCTCTAGGAAGGACCTGGGTTTGTCCCAGAAAAGATGTGAGCACTGCTGACTGGGTGCTGGTGGGCTTCCTGCAAGTCCCATGGAAACCAAAGGTTTAAGGACAGCCTGTCCTTGGGAAGGGAGAATGCTTTACAATTACATTGCAACCTAAACTAAAACATCTGCCTGTCCTGTCGTCCCTCCTCAGAGCAAGGGCTATGATTTCCCCCCAGGAGCTGCTCCCAGGAATCTGCCTGGCTGGCTGCAAAGCCAGGACCCTGCTGAGGCCCAGCAGAAGAGCTGCCTGCAGTAAAACCACCCCTGCTGGCCCCCTTTCTCTTTCCCTCTCCCTGTCCAGTTGCCTGCCTAACATCTCACTCTGCAGACTGATTTCTGCCAGTGGTTCTGTAATGAGGCTGCTGGGCTCAGACACTGTAAGATAGTGGGCACCATGTAGCTGCTGCTAGGAGGGTTGGAAGCAGAGGAAAAAATGAGTGTATCTGCTAGGGTCAGGGTTTGTTTAAGGGTGATCTCAGACCTCCACAACACCCCTGCCCCAGCCTTGGAAAGACCAAGGGGAAGCTCCAGCTTCTAAGACAAAAGAGAGGAGCTCAGAGCCATGCCATACACTGGGTGCAGGGGAAAGCAGAGCAGGGGAACAGGCAGGGCCCTGGGAAGGTGGCACAGCCACAGCCCCTTTGGCACACACCTGTACTTGGCCCTGAGCAAACCCCACTGCCAGGAGAGCAAGGTCAGCCAAGGAAACAGAGCAAGTGCTAGGGACACTTTCAGTGACTGTACTTTCCCTGCTTGCCACTCATGTGGGATTTAAACCTTCTGGATTGTCCAGCATTACTTTATCATTTGTTATCACCTTTTCTGTGGCGTGCCTGTTCCATTTATCTTCAGTACCAACTCCTGGCACCAGGCCAGTGGACACTCCCTTCTCTTTTTCTCCGTCTCATCCACCAACTGGCTGCCAATTCCTGTGCTCACATCTCAGCCTATTTCCTTTTGCTGGAGACTGGCAGCTACCCACCATCTGAGAGGAGCCAGGAACATCATGGCTACTGGAGCTGCTTCACTTCCTAACAAAATGGCCTTAATGGAGCCACTGTTTGATTTTGTTTGTTTTGTTTTTTCTCCAAAGAGGAACTATTACAAATCAATTAAGACATTTTAATTAAGTGACAAAATGATTATAATAAGTGTTCCCACTCCAGGGGGCTGCCTGGAGGTCACTGGGATGCTTCTAGGAGTGGACTGAGGTCTGTTCCAGCAAGCAATGCAAGTACTGGCATATGTGTAGGCTGCTGTCAGGCCCCATGCCTAACAGGCCTGCCAGACTAGATGAAAAAATCCTTGGAGCTGAGAGCCAACTGTTTTTGGGACAAGAAAGCAGCAGGAGAGACAGAAGTACTATCCAGGTCCTTTCCTCTGTGCTGAGCTGTCATGAAGAGATGCAGAAACAGAGTGCTGCCTGTATCAAGATAACCCTAACCCTCACCCTCTGCTCCAGCTGAGCTGCAGCCTGAGGCAGGGCTGGGACCCAGGGATGGCTCCCAGTGAGAAAGAGCTGTTCCCTGGGCCAGCAGGCTTCAGCCTTCAGGGAGAGGGGAAGCACAGAGGAGCCCTTCACTCAGCACACTGCTGTCAATGACTGGGACAGTGACCAAAGTGATGGCTCCATTCCTACAGAGGGCCCAGACCAGCTGCCCTGGGACTCAGAGGTGGATACCTCTGCTTCCTGGGGTGCCCCAGCTCCCTCCATGTCCCTGCTGCAGCCCCAGGCATTCAGCCAGACTGGAAGAGGCACATCCAGACCTGGAAGAGCCATCTGTAAAGCATGGCAGGGTTCAGAAAGCAGGGCTGGAGGGGTGGTCAGAGGGATGGAGAAAACAGAGCTTGTTAATTAGAATTTCTCTTTTTTGTCCAAGCAATGAGACTGAAGTCCATGGCATCAAAAGGAGGGAGTGAAGGGACTTGGGCCACTCTCTGCTCTTTGGTTAATGACAAACTCTTTCTATAGCAGTGCTGGAGTGTGAGGGCTGAGGCTGATGGATACTTTCATGCTTGTCCTTCCTTCAAAGCAGCTCAACTCCACCAGATCCCATAATCTCCAGAAGCCCAGTCAGGAGCACTGACTCATCTTGTCCCCAGACCCATACCCAGACAGACATCCATGACAAGGGGGTCTGAGACCATCCCTCATCACGAGAAGCTGTTGGTCACTCTGGGACAAGCCACCATCTACCACCTTCATGTTCCCTTCCAACACTCAAGAGGCAGCAGTGTTCAGTGTCCCTGCACCCCACAGCACAGCCCTTAAGGGAGGACAACAAATACATGGGGATATGGAGGTTAACCAGCCTGCCAGAGATCACACAGCACATCCACGAGGGCTTGGGCAGAGCCCAAGTTTTCCAACTCCAGCCTCCTATATTCACCACCAGAGAGGACTCTGCATCTCAGCATAAAACCTGAACATAGATTAAGGAACTGCATGAAAATGCAAAATGTGACTGATGATGGGGAACAAATTTTGTCTTCTCTGTGCAATGGGCAGGTTTCAGGACAAACAGCAGCTCTGGATGATTTTCTGAAGCCAAAGAACAGATAGAAATATTCCAGCTCCTTCCATCTCCAGTGAAGGGGTGATTGACTTGCTATGATATTCCAGCAAAAGGGAAGACCCTCTGACCAGCCCACCACCTGCTGTAGCTTTTTAAATTATCTATCCAACTCAGGATATTCAACTCACTGGTGCAGAAACCTCATGGCATCAGACACTCATTGCCACCCAGAACTGCTCCTGGGGGACCCCAATGTAGAACTGGCACTTGGAGACAAAGTGCAAGGATGAGGAGATACATCAGAGAGTTCTTGTGGTTCCTCACACTAAATATTTTTGTGTCCCCGCCTAGGCTGGAGCCATGGAAGACTCTGAAGGGGATGAGGCAATAAGGATGTCCCAATCACCCAGCTCAGGACAGGATGAAAAAGGAGGTGATGAGAAGACATCTGTTTGTCAGGGATATATGCTTTGTCATGGGAATTTATCCTACAGAAAGCAGGGGGGAGCAGTGCAGAGCCCTCTGCCCTGTGGGATGTGCCGTGGGAGCAGAGCAAGGCTGGCTGGGACATAGGGATCAATGGGTGACACTGTGATGGAGACACACCAGTTGCTGGGGCTGCAGAAAGGAAGAGACAGCATGGTGGATGGATCCTGGTTACCCTGGGGAATCTGTTACCTCCTGAAATTTATGGAGTCTGGGATAGGTGAGACAGTGGAACAGAGGGAAATAACAACTCACTGACAGAACAAACGGAGAAAACACAATATCCTGCTTTGGGACAGACCAGAAACTCTGAAGGTGAAATGCATCTGCAGCAGGACTATAAGAGGATTTCTCTGTTCAAGGACTAACATGCAATGGGTGCTGAGAGAAAGCAAGCCCTGATTTTCCTCCTGTATCCCATATCCCCCTTTGCATCTCCCTCTCCGAGGACCCTGATCTGTGGCAGAGAGCCGAGTGCCAGCAGCGTGAGCAGTCCCAGCACGGAGGAGCTGAGGGAGGTTTGTACCAAGCCACGAGGAGGCAGACTGCAGGAGAGATCTGGATTTCTCACACAGCCGCACACCTCAGCCCCTCACCTGCACCTCTGGAGCTGGATGTGCCCGGGTTCTGCAGCACCCTGGAGCAACCTGCTCTCCTGACTGCTCTCACTCAGCATCCTGCTTCCCACACTCCCTGCTTCTGCTCGGGGACCTTTCAAAACTCTCCTGTCAGTATCTCCTTTGCTTTCTCTATTCCAGCTCTCAGGGCTGTCAGTCCCCAGATCCAGTTTCCCAAAGATGCTTGGACCTTTTTTGCCTGAACCATGTGGCATGGAGAAGACCTGGCCCCATCTCAGCCCTACTGCTCAGATGAGCCCTCCCTGACCCACCTGCAAAGGCCAGAGCTTCCTCCTCCTCCGGGAGCCGAGCTGCTCACCTCCAGTCACTGTCTCATCGCTGGCCAGGACGGAGCACTTGGTCCTCTCCACTCTCTGGAAGTCAACCTGTGGCAAAGGAGTGAAAAGCACTTTTCTGTAACTGTCCTCGGAGAAGAGAGGAAGTCAGGTGAGGATCTGGGCTGCTGGAGAGTGTTTCATTGCCAGGAGTAGCTTTGGAACCCTCCCTGGGCAGCCGGAGAGCCCCTCTGGCAGGGTGACTGACAGCCCCAGCTCACGAAGCTGGATGCTGTCTTCGCTCCTGAGTGAGAGAAAGGCAGAGAGCGTGTGTTTAACAAACAGCAATGGAAAGGGGGAGGGAGCCTGCTGCTGCTGTTTATACAGTGTTCAGCCACTGAGGGGCTTCTTGCATCGAGCAGAGAGAAGCTTTTCCACCACATCCAGTTTCCTCTCCAGGGAGAAGTGCTGGGAGCTGGAGCTCTGCAGGCTCCCTGTCCATACCACGGACCTGGGCAAGTGTTATCTGCCCTCACTCCACAGCTGTCCCATCTCCTCAAGATTTGAACTCATTGGGACTGGCACAGTCATGTCCAGAGGGGGATCTCCCCTGCAGCAAGAGGTCTGCAGGTCCTGCAGCTCAGCAGAGCTCTCACAGGCCTCCCTCCACCCTCCTCTGTCCCAGTGTTTGCACAGTGCACAGAGCAATCTGCAGCTTTGGGATGGGACTTGAGGGACTCCTGAGATACAAACAGAAGTAATGCTGAAAAGTTTTAGTCACTTGGCAGTGGCTTGGTCTGCTGCAGAGCCAAATTCACTGTGGACATGGAAACTGGGTGACTTTCAGTTTTAGGATGCTCAGCACTGTCCATACACTGAAGCAAGAAAGAGAGACAGAAAAGCAACATCCTCATTTCCAAATCTGCAAAATCCAAGCTCGCTGGAGCTCAGGAAAGCATTCTAAAGGCAAGCACACACAGGGAAGCAGATAAGTGCAGATAAGCCCTACCTGTTCAAAGATTTTGCCCTCAAGGAGAAGTAATGCGTATTCTTAGCATAGGATTTCCAACTCAGGCAATGTGTGAATTTGCAGCTCACCTGGGCTAGGAGATGCTCCCATAGGCTGAGGGGAAGGACACCTCTCCTTGGTTTTGAGTACCTACAGCTGGAGCTTTATCAGAGAAGTCTTGCTCTTTACCCCCACAGTGAACTTTGGTCTCCTTTTTTTTGTGAGAACGGAAACAGGGAGGCTTTTCAAGCACCCCTTTGTGCCAAAAATTCACAATACACCAGGAAAAAGAAAACACTCTAATGGCTCAGCAGAAAAAGAGGAATGAGAACATTCCTGAAATCACATGGAAAGTGACACTTGAACCCAAGACTTGGACAAGAGTCCTCATAAGTCCCATCCTTCTCCCTCCTCTCTCTGTCTCCCCTTCAGAAAGGAAAGGACTAGGCATGAAATCCACCAGCTGTGCTAACTGGATTTTTGTGGGAGTTTCATGTCTTCTCCCCCTTATTTTCCCTAAGGCTGTTGATTTAGCTGCTCAGGAAAGCTGGGAGTGGAGGGAAGCAGGACAAGACAAACTGCATGGAAAGAGCCATTGCTGTCTCCCAGTGTTGCAGAGAGAGAAGAGCAGCAGTGAGTGGAGCATGTTACTCCCCCTGGTCCTAGTGGATGGATACTCCTCCTCTCCAAGGTCCTCAGCAGTGGATGGTTGATTCCAGCTCAAGATTATTTTTTTCCTCCTTTCTCTTCTGTGTGAGATTTTTCTTGCTTGCTCCCCAGATTCCTTTGCTACCACTCCCCACTCTTCTCTTCCCAGGGTTGAAATAAGATGCCTGGGGAGAAGGCAGTGATTAACAGGAGAGAAATTTGTGCAGCCTGAAGCTGTGAAGCTTCATCAGGACCATGGGGTGAATTCCAGTCATTTTTGGCACGTGGTCTTTGCTGGATGATAGCAAATGCAAGCTCTTAAATCATGGATTAGTCAGTGCAAGTCCCCAAAATGTCCTCTCCCACATCTAAGGGGTCCAGTGGAGCACCAAAACCTGCTGTGCTCCAAAACATCACCTCAGCTCTTTGTCCAGACAGAGCAGTGTAAAAAGGTGCAGTTGAGCTCTCAGCACACCTGGGCTGTCATCCCAAATGGCACCCACCAATCTGGAGTTTGGTCCCCAGTCCCTGGGTACTCCCAGCCCTGTCCCTGGGAGTCAGGCTCTCCTCACAGTGCCACAGACAAGGGCTGCCTGCCAGTCTGCCTAATCTCACCCAGCCACAGCAGAATTACAGCCAGCAGTGGATGCAGCACAGCCTTGGCTCCTCCACAGGGAAGGGACCCCTGGGGGCTGCAGTGCCAGACCCCTCTCACTCCTGGTGGGTTCAGAGGAGCAGTCGTGGCACAAACTGCAGCAGCCTGAACACCAAAGTGCAAAACAACCTCCCCACACAGCTTACAGATCCCAAAGCAGCTGAAGGTCTTCCCAGCCCAACCAGCAACACTCTGAAGGAGGAGGATGCAAAGATGGTGCCTTGCATTGTCCTGGGCTGTGGAAGGCTGTGCAGCCCTGAGCAGAGATGCCAGGACCCACTGCTGTCACCTCAAGCCTGGGGTATTTCACACACAGGCTGGATACCCACAAATGCCTGCATGGGTGTCCCAGGAGCCTCGTGTCCTTCCAGACATGATGGGATCATTCAAAGGATCTTTGCAGCTCAAAAGCCTTTCCCAGTGGTTGGGCTTTCATTAGGCAAAAGCGAGTCTGCTCACCCGTGCTTCTGAGAAATACAACAATGAATTTTGTACTCCAGGGAGCAAAAATGATATCAAAAGGCTGAGAAATGGGGCACAGAAGAGGGCTGTCTTCTGGCCTGTAATCTGCTCTGCCTCAGTGAGCAGGCAGGTTCTCAGTGTGGCCACCTTGCAGCTGTAAGCCATCTGCTGTAGCTTAACTTCTGTCAGAAAAGGAAGGTGGATTATCTGTTCACTCCCTGGGAGGAATCTCTAAGAAAACTGTTACCAAGGCTTCCAGATGCTCTGGTTCATCCTGCTTCATCTGGAGCAGCAACAGTGACATACTTTAAAAAGCAGCTTTTCATTTTTTAAACATCTGTTTAATTCCACCTGCATGTAACCAAAATATTTCCACTGCTTCTTCCTGAGGTGTCGTGCCTGTGTTTTCCTGAGCAGCCTCCAAAGTATCAGCAAGTTTTGGTAACACAAAAGCCCCTTTTCCATTTGAGCCCCAGAGTTCACGGATGCAGTGGATTTGGGAGTCTGATGCATTTGGGAACTAAATTATCCACAAAGAGGCTCAGGGGTGGGAGGACGGATGGCAAGCTGTCTGTACCTTCTCTGAATTTAAAAACAGATTCTCATTTCGTAACAGCTTTTTGTCCCTGTGTGAACATTCCTGGAATTAGTGAAGGAGCAGAGACACCATCAAGGACAAGGTTTGGCTAAAATATCTGAGCTATCTGACACGGATAGTGAGTGTCAGTGAGAGGCACTGGAGAAGCAAGAGGAGAGGTGAACCATGGGTTGGGCTGGGACTGGCCTGGGTCTGCCAGAGCTCTGCTCACCTTCAGGGCAGGCAGAAGTCAGGGATGCTGAGTGTGTCTGCAGGATGAGTGAGGGTCAGTGAGTCAGGAAGGAGGTGATCATATGGAAAAAGATTAACAGGATTTGTCCTGTTGAACACATCACCACACTTCAGCTCCTGCCCCACTAGGGGCAAACCCACAGGGCTCCTTTGATTAAGACAGTTAATGCCTAGGAGGGCTTACCCCTTTCATCCCCTTCCCACCCCTGGATCTCACTCTGGCACACAAAATGCCCTTGATCATCCTCCCATCAGGACAGAAGGACTCCAGGCAGTTTCTCCAGGCAGACATCAGCACTGCTGAGCCCAGAACTGGCCCCTGCATTTAGCTGCCATTTCTGCAAGTCACTGCACTCAAAGCTTCGTTAATTTATTAGAGGGTTGCTTGTTGTTTGTGTACTGAGCCAGGTAGAAAACAGCTTCTGCAGAAGAGGATAATTGCAGTCAGATAAGCTCTTTAGAGCCAGCATTGCAAAAATACGATACGATGTAGACCAGCAGTTGTCTGGGTAAAACAGAAACATGGATGAGATTTTGGGTTGGAACGTGTTTCCCCCATCTCTCACAGACTCCCTGTCTGCCTTTGGGCAAATCATTTGATGTATCTCAATTCTCTGTACATAAAAAGGGTGATAAAAATGCTTCACTCTGGCAAACTCACCCCTGGAGCAGAGGACCTGGTGCTTGGATGTGCAGCAGTGGCAGCTGCTTTCCCACTTTGCCCTGTGGGATTTCTTTCTAAGTTGCCCATCTCATTTAGGCAGCATGTTCTGTCATCAGGGTCTTGCTCTCCCAGACTGGATACTCCTGCTGCACAGTTCCACAAAGAAATTTTTGCCCAGGTTGCCACTCCTGAGATGACAAATAGTGCTATAAATGCTGGATTGTGTGATGAGCACAGGCAGAGCTGGATGGGCTGATGGCAGCCCCAGCCTAAACTCTTCCAAAGTGTCAAGACTGAAAATTATGCAAGTGGCTGGAAAATTCAAAGCATGGCTTGTCTTCTCTGGGCTTGGTGTTGCCCAAAAGGCACCAGGTATGCAGGAGCTGGGATCCAGGTCTCAGCACCACTGTGGCAGCAGCAGGATCATGTTTGCTGCTTCACTGCCTCATTCCATCTTTTCTGGTCCTGTGGGGACCCACATCAGCTGTGGGCAGGGAGCAGATTACCCGTGCCCTACTCAGCTCAGCAGAGCTGGGCTGGCAGCAGTGTGTGAGCACAGGAGGGTCAGATCCACTCCTGATTTAAACCCGGGGATTTGGCTGAAAATCCATTTGGCTCCGTGTTCCCCAGAAACATGACTCACAAGCCAGTGCCTGACACTGAGAGATAGGTATGACACCGAGTGCCCCATGGGGGAGAGATGAGTCCCCAGGGTATGAGCAGAGCACGAATGAGCTGAGCAGAGACCGTGCTGGAAAGCACAAAGCCTTATAAAGGCAGTGCTCTGGGTTTGTCCTTCTCCCAGCTCTTCAGGCGATGAAAAGGACGACTCACAGCCCTAATTAACTGGAACATGCTAATACCACTGAGCTTCCCTGGCCAGCAAATTTGGCACAAGGCATATGGGACACTTTCCAAACAACTGCTCAGGGGAGCGCGTGCCTGCAATTTATTATTTGAGGAGCAGTTTCCTCTCTGCCTTCTCTGAAGAGCTCACACCAGACACAAGGGAGGTGAGTCTGGAGCCTGCAAATCTACTTTGAAAGCCATTTCGTGCTGAAGAGGGAAGAGACTTATTTCTCCCCAGGCATTTAAGATATTTAAGGTGTCAGGGGAAATATGGCTTTGCACAGCATTACCTCTGGGAGCACTCAGTGCCTTCGGATGGTGCAGCTCACAGTGCTCAGCTTCCCATGGGGAAAACCACGCTCCTTCAGGGTGACATTCACTCTGGGCAGAAGAGGCAGGACCAGAGAGTGTGCATTGTTATTTTGCAAAATAAAGCAGAGGACTGCAGCCAGCCCAGGTAGCTGGAGAAAGGGGAAAGGTAGCAGGGGCCCTGGTGCTGTGTCTCCAGGATGGGTTATTCCCTCTTTTGTCAAGGCAGCATCCCAGTTTATTGCCCTGAAAAGGGAGTAGAAAGGAGCCTCCTCATCTCCTATTACAAATAAATCAGTTTGTGAGCTTTGGATGGGAAGCAAAAGGCAGGATTTTGAAAGAGATAATTCATCCCTGTGGTAAGATCATCACTTTCAGTATTTACTGTACTGCCAAAACCAGAGGCAGGAGCTGCAGCCTCCTGAAGGCCACCCCCTGCCCCTGGCCTTATCTCCAGCCTGGCTCCCACAGCAGCCCTGGCCCCAGGACTGTTCAGGGCAGCTCTGACACAGGGTTTGAGTGGCAGTGAGCTGCCCAACCAAGCACTGCCACAAGCTCACCAGCACAGACACTGGGAACAGCTCAGGTTTGTGCAATATTCCCAGGACTGTGCTGGTTTGACCTGCCCCTCATCCTTGGCATCACCTGTGGCCATCGGCTGTGTGGCCAGGCAGGGCACTCTGTGCTCACCAAGGGCACATCTCTCCCTGCTCCCTCCCCACTGCATCCTTTGCAAACATTCGTTGTTATGGTGACAGCTCCACAAGGAAAATCTTTTTGAGGATCTTCCAGATATTTTAACAAAGGTACAGCCACTTTAATGATTTCCTTTAAGGGAGATGGTTATTTCGCTCAACGGCAACTGAATTTCATTCATTTTGTTTCTGGTGACCACTTTCGTGATTCTCAGGCTCCACTTTCAGTGTGTGGCTGTAAGAAAGTGGAAGGGGGAGAAGTAGAGCCAGCTTGTAAAGAGCTGCTTTTAAATCCTCTTGGGAGCACAGGAAGTGCCTCCAGGCTGAGGCTGCTGAGCTGCAGGCAGTGTGAGTCTGAGTTTCTCCAAAATGAATGAGATTTTGGAGCACATCTGCCTCTTACTCAGATAGCAAAGTGCAAAATGAATAGCAAGAGGGGACATTTATGCCCAATAACCTGTGCAATGTGTGAAATGCTGCACTGAGAAATACTGTTCTTGTGGAATCTTGTGCAGAAACATCCCTTGGCTTTTGAAAGCTGTGTGATGGTAAATGAATTCTCCATTTCCACTGAAAGGACTAAAGACTTTCATATGTGACATCAGGGAGAGAACTGGGCTCTACAGATGTCTCTAATGCAAATAATGAATACAGCAAACAGCCTCAGCCCAGCCAGGAGAAAGCAATCTGGGTATGTGATGTGACCACAGGCGTGGATTTCATGGCTGCTGTGTTCTGAGCCTGGAATGTGGATGCTAATGGACAAGACTCCAGCATCCTGAGCAGCCAAGCCTGCCCAGCTTGTTTTTGTAAGATGAGGTCATGAAGACCTTTCCCACACCCCTCCTATAAAGAGATGAGGTCAGAAACCTAAGAAAACATTAAAAATCAAAACCTGCAAATGCTTCAGGCTCTGAAGGGGCAGCTTAGCACAACTATGATCACTCAGCACCCTGAGCCAGAGATCCAAGTGAAGAAGAAGAGCATTCCAGGCATCCTGCACGCAGTCAGCAGCAGGCTGGGGGCTGACACACAACCCATCACAGGGAAGGCTGAGAGGACAAAGCTGTTCTGGCCAAGCCCATGCTGTGTGTGGAGTATCAGAGAGGTTTCTTGCACAGCTCAGAGCAAACAGGCAAACAAGCAGCAGCCAGAAATGTTAATATTTGCAAAAATCTCCTGGTTTTGGCGCCTGGGTGTGGGGAGCTGAAGGATGCTGGTGGAATGCAAACATGATGGATTCTTGGCTGCCCAGAGGGGTGGCATGGGGAATCTCAGAGGGTAGGACAGACTGCCTGACAGGCCTGCTCATGATTGCTCACACAAGGAGTCCCAGAGAAGGAGACTGGGCTGAGAAGTTCAGTAGCACATGAAACTGGTCCCCTGGGATTGAGTTATTTGAGCATCCCTGGAAAAAAAAAAAAAAAACAACCAACCAAACAAAAAATATCATGATTAGGCCATGTTCATTCTCCTTTGCTTGTTTCAGACCTTGTTTCCCTCCCTCCATGTAGCAGGAGATGGATTTGTCCATGCTGATCCCCAACCCTTCTCCCAGATACATGAGGGGAAAAATGACACAAACCTTCAGACTCCTGCTCTCACTTCACATGGGCCCTTTCATGGCATGTTTAGGATGGTTTGAACCTGCTCAACACCTCCTGCCATCTCTACAGGGCTTTTACCTGGACCACGGCTGCCACTTCATAGTCAGACAACTTCAGAGGCTCCAAAGCCTTGAAGGCAATATCATTTGGGACTGGGAAGAAAAGATTGGCAAATAATGGCCACCTCTGGTCACCTTCCTCCTGCAGCTATTTATCCAAAGATACCATATCTCAGAGCATTGCTTCATTTCCTGCTCTCCTTTCTAACCGAGGCCTCTAAATCACGTCCCTGCGGCTGAGGTCACGGAGGGAAGTGTAATATCCATTAGCAGTGATGCTGCTATTACTTTGATTTACCTTGTCCCTTTTTCTTTCACTCCTTTCTTTCTGTTTACAGCAATCCCTTTTCACTTCTTCCCCCTCCTGGTCTCAGTGCAGGAAAGAACTGGCAGGAGGAAAGTTTCCTGGGATGCAGCCTGATTTTGGGGATGTGGGGAGTCTGGGGGTTTCTCCTGGGCCAGCAATACCCCACTCCTTCTGACCAGAGATGCTAAGGGCAGTGGGAAGGGCTGGCTTCAAGCAAACCCATCCTCATCCAGATAGAGTCCTTCACCTGGGGCTTGTCCAGGTCAGCACATGGGAAAAACCAACCCAAATTCACCCCTCTGTCCCTCTCCTGCCCCACAGCTGGGCATTGCTCAGGGAGAGCCACAGGATCCTCCAGGAGAGACTCCAGGAGAGCAGCATCCAGAGGAATCAAACTCCTTGGCGTGTATTTGCACTCAAACCAATGTGAAACAGGGAAATCAAAATGCAAAGTTTTTTGTCCCCTGTGGAATTTCCCTGCTTGCATCTGAAGAGCTGACACAAGGGACTGACACTGGGATCAGCAGTTTCTTCCCCTTCCCCTCGTGTTTCACTGACACCCCAGGGAAGCTCCCAGACCCACTGCACTTCCCACTTCATCCCCCTCTTCCTGCAAGGCCAAACAGTTCCTCTGACACCATCTCCAAGAACACATATTTACTGCATGGAACAGAGAAGGGTGAAGAGTTTTGGACCCAATCCATGTGCTTTGAGCCAAACCCTTCTCAATCCATCTTATCCTTCACCTCCCCAGTGCATAATCAAATTCTCCAAACACAGCATTCGTAGGTCCCAGCCCAGAGCTTGGAGCCTCCCAAGAGGGATATGCTAAAAAAAGAAAGAAAAACATTACATTGCCAACTGAAGTGAGTGCTGAAAGGAAGGAGATGCCAGGAGCACTTAAACAGGAATCCGAGACCGGGGGACGCTCGGGTTTGTGTTTTCAATCCCCAGAAGGGAGACGTGTTCATTGGGAAATGACTGCCACTCACTGCTAGTTTTAGACCTTGTACTTGATGTCCCAGAACGTGAAACGGCCATGACAAGGACATCCCCATCTGTGTTAGAACTTTCTTCTTGGATTGATGGATTAGTGCATGGTAAAATGGTGCCACTCCTCCTTTGGCTCCGAAATCTGCATTTGCAGCTCAAACTGCAAAGATGGAAAGAAGCAATTTTACATGAGTGACAGGTTCTGTTGGCAGCAAGGGGAGTTATTTGGGAAAACCTATCAGGAGGTCCAGGACTCTGTTGGGTGCCTAGGGATGTCCTGAGCACCTGAACCCGAGCTGGCAGCTCCACACCCTGGTGCAGAGCATCTCCTCCAGGAGAGCAGCATCCCACAGCCCCAGTCCTTGGCAGGGTAGGTGCTGGCACTGCCCAGCCTGGTGCCCTGCCAGGGGGATGCTCCTGCTGTTCACACTGCACAGAGGGACCAGGACTAGGCTCTAGCTGGGGCTAAAAGGGGGGCTGCTGGGGAAGTTTAACATCAGCTGAGCTATCCCAAATTCTGCTGTTTCAGGGTGAAGATTCAGTTTTCCAGCTACAGCCTCTCCAAACAATAGGCCTACAGGTGCCCCTGGGAGGCTGTGACCTCCTGGGCTCCATAACAGGGAGAAATGAGCTCTGACCACAGCACAGATCCTGGTCCACAGGGACACCTCCCAGCACTGTTGGCTTGGGCTGCTGGGGGAGCATAACTTCAGCACAGCCAGATCTCTACTAAAAAGCAATTATTGATGCTTTTACCTCTCTGCAGAGCCTCACAAATAAAGGATCACAGTGCTGCAACAGGTGAGGGAGCAGCATCCTGGTTCCCCCTAGGCTGTGTGTCCTGTGCTGGAGTCTTGTCTGTGTGTCTGTGCATAGTTCATAATGTCTCCTGGAGGAACGGTGGCAAAGCCAGGAAGCTGGACACAGATGACAAAGCCATTTCCCTCTCAAAAGGATGCACCTAAGCAGATGATTCAGCTCCCATCCAAAATCCACGAGTTGAAAGCCAGCTGTTTCTCAGGATTGCTGGCACGTGGCAGGAGGGTGGGAGGTAACACCAGCTGCAGTCCTGCTGTGATGGGCTGGCACTGGCACTGGCACTGCTCCTGCTCAGCCCTGGCATGTTCACAGGGTGAGAGCCAGCCTAGTGGAAGCACAGAGATCTAAATGTGGGCACTGAGGTTTTGCTGCTTGAAGTCACAGCTAAGAGGATATGTTCATGCATCCCTGGACCCTTGTGTCATCCCTAGGTCCCAGTGTCATCATCCTAGCCATGCTCCCAGGGGCACTCTTCTGTGTTGTGCAGTGGAAAGAATAAAAGGGCAGCAATGGGAGCAGGTTCAGCCTGCTGGAAATAATCCCTGCCCAATGTGTTCTTGTCCCCAATGCCCAGTGAGCAGTGGGGCCTGAGCATTCCTGTCCCAGAGCCACTGTGGGTACTGGAGCAGGAGGGTGCAGCCAACAGCCACCTTAATCAGAGAGCTGGAGCAGTCCTGAGCCCCCACAATAACTGTGTGGGAGCTGCCAGCCCATTTGGCTGTGACCTGAGCTTGTTGGTCTCCATGGATGTCACTTGCTTGGCCAACCAGAGGCCAAGGGGTGCACCTCACTTGCCCATGGCCAACATCCCCCAGGACTGATTGCTCCTCATGCAGGCAGTGATGTTCCAAGTCCAAACATCAGCATAGGGCTGTGGCTGAGCATGTGAGCCCGAGGGGCTGCTGGGGACAAGGCAGAGGCCTTGTCCCCAATGCCTGCAGGAAGAGCTGCTGTGGCCACATGCCAGTGACCAAGCACGCACAGTGGGAGAGAAAGCCTGGGAAAATCCCTCAGACAAGCAAATGAAGATGGGCAGAAATGCTTTCTGTACTAATTGCACTGCTGTAATGAGAAAACAGAGCACCAGGAGGAGGAGGAGGGCAGTAGCTGACAGTGCCTGGGACATCGCTCTTCTGGGGGCAAGCTCTGGTTCTAATGGTGGTTAGGAAAGAGATGGGTGGTCTGTGCAGCTCTTGTGAGTCTGTGTCCCCTCTCCTTTCAGTTTTACTTGCTTTTACTTCCAGTATTGAAAGTTCTTGTGATTTTTCTCACATGTCCACCAGTGTCTGCCACTTCCCACATCGCAGGGCCAGCATCAGGTGACCACACAAGGATGAAAATCCTTCCTTCTTTCCTCCTTTCACTGACAAGCCCGCAGCCCTCGTGATTTCTGAGGTAACCCAAAGCCGTGACCCCAAAGCGTTGGCCAGAGCTGCGTTCTGGAGGAGAGACAGGGAGGCTTTGGCCTGGAGCTCATTTCTGTGCTCTCTACTGAATGCGGCGGTGGGGCGGGAGCTGTGCAGCGCAGGGCGGTGGAAGGCCGGTGCAGGGGAGGTGCAGGGGCAGTGAAGGGGCAGCATGCGGGCAGCCAAGGGACAGTGCAGCGACAGTGCACTCCAGTCCACTCCATTCCATTCCACTCCATTCCAGTCCACTCTATTCCAGTCCAGCCCAGCCCAGCCCAGCCCAGCCTCGCGCGTGAAGCCCCCGCAGCTGGCCCGGGGCGCGCTGGCACGTGACCGCGTCACATACCGGGACCCTGCCCCGCCTCCTCCGCGGGATCCCACCCAATGCGCTGGCGGGCGCGCGGCGCGTCCGCGCCGTGATTGGTCAGAGCGGGCGCCAGTCCGCGGGAGGGGCGGGGCGGAAGCCCCGTGTTCGGAGGGTCGGANCTCGGGACGCGGGTGGGTGCTGGCAGCCCCGGGCCGGGTGAGCGCTGCGCGGGGCCCGGGTGGGACACGAGGCCGGGCCCTATCAGACGCACTGAGCAGTTCTGGAAGTTGTTACCGTGCAAAGGGAGTGACCTTCGGCCAGGGCTGCTCTGTAATTCGGGGCTTTCCAGCGCTGCACGCACCCCGTGTAGCACTGGACGGGCCCTGTGCCTCCCGCCGGGTCTGGTAACCCAGCCCTGCCCCAGAGCGCAGAAGCTCGGCCCTCCGGAGCGAGGGGATCCGTGTGTGGTGGTGGCAGGAGCTCAGGGTGGCACCTGTGTTTCCGCAGGGATGGCGGGCCGGGGCCAGGAGCGCAGCCTGCGGGAGGAGCTGACCTGTGCCATCTGCTGCGAGCTGTTCAGCGAGCCCGTCATGCTGGACTGCATGCACCACTTCTGCAAGGGCTGCATCCAGAGCTACTGGGACAGCTGTGCCCATGTCCCCTCCTGCCCGCAGTGCCGCCGCAAGTTCCCCGGCCGCGCCTTCCGCACGCACTATCTGCTGGCCGGGCTGGTGGACAAGGTGCGGCGCTGCGGCTCCCAGGAGCACCAGCACAGGATGCAGGCGAGTGGTGTAGTTTATATTTTACTGAATATAATTTATTCACTCAGGATTTTTATCCTGGAAAGTTGAAAACGTAGAGAGAGGTCTTAGAGATGGGAAAAACAATCTTTATGTCATTCGCTTCTCTTGTGTTTTGTTTATGTAGAATATGTTAGGAATTGTTTACCTGAAGTGATGAGTCTGATCAGACTCTGGTGTGAGTTGTTTTCAATCACTGTCCAATGGTCACAATAATTGTGTCAGGGACTCTGGAACGAGTCACAAGTTTTTTCATTATTATCTTTCTAGCCTTCTGTAAGTATCCTTCTCTATTCTTTAGTATAGTTTAATATAGTTTTCTTTAGTATAATGGAGTATCAGTGCTGCCACAAGTTCCCCAGCCGCGCTTTCCACACGCGCTGCCTGCTGGCCGGGCTGCTGGACAAGGTGCAGGGCTGCAGCTCCCAGGAGCACCAGCACAGGATGCAGGCGAGTGGCTTCTGCCAGGCTGGGGAGAAGGGGACAGGTGCCACACGAGCCCTGTGCAGCCACCACCCCTCCTCCCACTGGCAGTTCCCCAGTGTGAAGCCGTATCTGACCCAAGTGCACTGATGTTTGTGGCTCTTTCCTCTCCCTATTTCCTTACAGCTGTCTGTCTTTTGTACCCTTTTCTTTTGCATTTGGTTCCCTCACTGCTGTGTCTGATTCCAACCACAGCTTTGTCATTTCTTGTTTAAGGACATGGTCCCTAAGTGAGAGGGGGGTGAGGGCTGCTCGTGCCAGGTGCTCTGCTAGAGGGGACAGTCCCTTCACAACACAGCACTGAAAGCAAACAGATATCCCAGGCTGGAGCTCCCAGTCTTAAAAATCAATTGGATTCATGACATGCACAGATGCTTAATTCTCAGCGCTGTGCATCAGGTGCTTGCTTCTCTTTGTAGCCTTTGTATGAGATCCGTTGTATTCTCCTTCTGATGTTGACCATAGGAATTGGGACTGCTCCTGAATCAGAGCAGAGTGCTGAAATGGCCTCCTTGCTTTCTTTTCCTTGTTCCTGCAGAAGCACCTGGAAGATGCTTTGCAAGCTCGCCAGCAGGAGATGGAGAACTTGCTGCAGAGGAAGCGTGTGGTGCAGGAGGACATCTGCAGCCTGACGGTAACAGCCTGGAGCTGCTCCTCAGGCAGCTTCTGGGGCACTGTGCACAGAGGATGTGTGTATCTATCTTCAGCTGAGGTCTAGCTCAGCTTCCTGTAGAAATCTAGATGAGTAACATTGGGGATCTACACAAACTCCCTTGCGTGTAGGCCCAAGCTCATCACTGCTGGATATTCAGCAGAGGTTTTGGGAGGAGCATCAGCACTCATTAATGCAGTGTTTGCAAAGTGCATTGGTGCAGCAGAGCTGAGACATGGGGAGTGGTGAGAGCTGTGGGCAGCCTGCTCTGGCCCTGCAGTGCTGCCTCTTTGGGACAGCATTAACTCCTGGCAGCTCTAAAATCATCTCATGTCAGAAGGGATGGCAGCAAAGGTGAAGGAACTGGGTCAGTTGCAGGGTTGGCACTGCAAGAGTGGTGGCCTTGTCACAAGGACAGTGCTGGGATTCACTGCAAAGCTCTGAGGTGAATGAGGAGCCTGAGGGCTCTCCATGGGCTTGAGAGGGACCAGGCTCGCTGTTGGAACAGATCTGTGAAGTGAGAACAGTCACAGGCTGACTGTGCTGCGTTCTTGGGTGGCATGAAAGCATTAAAACCAAGGAAGGAGAGTTAAAGGAAAATGGAAGTAGTTCAAAGATGAGATAAAACTGAGAGGAGGAAAAAAGCCCTGTCTTTTGACTGGAGCCTCTCATCCCCCAGCCTGCTCCATTTCAAACCTCTGTCCTCTTGCCAGATGTGGAATACACCTTTGAGATTAATGAAGAAGTATTAGCAAATAAGCACGTGTGTTCCTGTTGCTGTGCAAGAGCCAAGAGGTGTCTCAAGAGTAAAGGAGCAAATCACTGATGTGAACAGGGAGGCCCTGCACCTCCTCTGTGGTTCTGGTGTGTCAGCACAAACACCTGCTAGAGCAAGAGGAGGCTGCTGAAGCTTCAGATCTCTGAGGGAGATGGGTTTCCTGTGAGGAGAAAGGGATGTGCACTTCAGGAACCACTCCTTGAGAAAGTAATGAGGGCTAAGGTTGCAGTTGGAGATTAAAAGCTTAAAGATGTAAAGAAAACAAAAAGTCATTGGCTGTGTCTTGTAAACAGCCAGGAAGGCAGTGAGAACACAGCAAGGCTGGCTGGCGAGTAAACAACTGGAAAAAAGTGACCTCTGGATAGAGCTCAATGGGATTTTATCAGCCTTAATGACAGAGATTAGTTTGTGCAGCTTGCCCGTCAGGCAGCTCTGCTCAGAGTCTGGAATGATGTGAAATAAATGCAAACTAACCTGAACAGCTGAGTCTGCAGCTCCACAAAATTTAAAGAGCTCCAGTGTTGCCCCCAGGCAAATTCCTGGTAGTGTGGGAGAGGGCTGTGGCTGCTTGTGGGGATTTCTAGTTACAGTGACAGGCCTTTGGTGGAGCTGGGATTTTGGGTTTGTTGGTTTGGTTTTTTTTGGCTCTGCAGCCTTGAAGGTTGTTTTTGTGTCCTGTTCTCCATCCAAAAAGTCATTGCTATGTCTAAACCTCAAATTTCCAGGGCTCTGTAAGCAGAGTAACAGGCACAGCCATCCTGTGCACCTCCTTGTGTGTTCTGTCTGTTGGACTCACCTTCTGCATCTTCCCTCTGCTCAGAAAGTGTCTGGGGAGCTGAACTTCAAGATTCGGGCTGAGTTTGCTCGCCTTCATCAGATCCTGGAGGAAGAAGAGAGAGCTGTGCTGGCAGAGCTGGGTGAGAAGGAGGAGCAGTCACTGGCCCAGCTGCACAGGCACGTTGGCCAGCTGGAGGAGGGGATGGCAGTGCTGCAGAGGGACATCAAGCACGTCAAGCAGACCCTGAGCAAGATGGAAGATGTGTCACTGCTGGAGGTGAGATGCTTTGCTGACTCTGGCAGGAGGCTGAGAGATATTTCAGGATCTCAAAATGGGATGGGAGAGTCTTAAATGACAGCACTAGGCTGTACCTCAAAGTCGTTCTCACTGCCATCCATCTGGATTATCTACTGAATCCCGTGGAGTCTGGAGATTTTAGCACAAGGGATACAGTGACATCAGATGGGATGGGTCTTGGGAGCCTTCCTTATTCTCCATCCAAGTGCCCAAACAGTTTTCCCCAGGATGTGGTTCCTTGTAGCTTGGTTTCCTCTCTCTGTGCTGTGTAGCAGCAGGAGGCAGGACAAGGAACTTATTTGTGCAGCTGCATGAATTAGAGTGACTGCTAATTCTCTCTGCTTCTCAATGCAGGTGGAGAGCCTGGATATCAGGTACGTGTCTGGCATGAAAGAAGCTGATTCCCTTTGCAGGAGCTTATCTTAGTCCCTGGCTGGGACCACATGGGAGAGGCACTTTATCTCAAGTTTTGAAAGCATCACAAATTGCTCAGGAAGTCACTGGTGCTGTGCAATGTGGATGCTGGTCCCCAGCATACACTGGATGCTCTTCCCAGGGAGCATCCTCTATGCTGACATGGCTGGAAGAGTGGGTAGAGGAGACAGTGGTATGGAATGGGTGCAAGAGCCATGTGTGCTGCAAGAGGGAACAGACTTTGGGTGCTTCATCTTCCCCCTGCCCTTCCTCAGCTTCTTACTACTCATGAGGCTGCAAAAGTGACCCTGAGGTGCAGGTTTGTCTGAGGCTGGGGGTAGTTGAGGGCCAGAACTGCCCTCAAATAGGGAAGTGTGTCCCTTCCCCTCTCTCCCTGGGATGCAGACTGACTCCACAGGCCTGGCCTGTTCAGCCATGCAGGAATCCTCTTGGGTGTGCTGGGTGTGGGTTTGCCAGGAGTCACTGCTTGTGCAGTCACTGCCTGCTGCCTCTGTCTTGGACTCCTCTGCCCTGAGCCACTCATTGCCATGGGGGCAGAGCTGCATCAGGCAGAGCAAGCAGAGACATTTGTGTCCTGTCTTTACCAAATCTGTCACATGCAGCACTGTCCTGCAGCCCTGCCCATGCTTTTCCTGCCTGCATTGGCAGTTGTCTCAGCAGAGGAGTGACCCTGCCTGCCTCTCTCTGCCCCAGGCCCTCTGTGCATGTTGAAACCCAGCCTGCCCTGGACCTGCAGCACTACAGGGACAGCCACAGTGGTCCCCTGCAGTACATCTTCTGGAGGCAGATGCTGCGCTCCATCTGCCCTGGTGAGCACATGGCTGTGAGGGGTGGGTGTGCTGGGCCGGGGGTGCTCTGCAGAGGGAGTGTACAGCTGGTAAAACATCATGCTTGATGTCTCCACAGCTCCTGCCCCGCTCACCTTTGACCCCGAGTCAGCCCACCCCAACCTGGTCCTCTCCAAGGACCTGACAGCAGTGACAGAGAGGAGTCGGGCCCAGCCTGTCCCTGTCAGCCCTCGGCGCTTCCGTCAGTGCGTCAACGTGCTGGGCTCGCAGGCCTTCCACAGTGGCCAGCACTACTGGGAGGTCTGGGTGGGCAGCAAGACCAAGTGGGACCTGGGGGTGGCTGCTGAGACTGTGGACCGGGCAGCCAAGGTGAAGCTGTGCCCAGAGAACGGCTACTGGACGCTGCGCCTGCGGAACAGGACTGAGTACTGGGCCACTGCCAGCCCCTGGGTGCGCCTGGCTCCCCGCCAGCCCCCGCGCAAAGTGGGCGTCTTCCTGGACTGCCAGGAGGGCACCGTCGCCTTCTTTGATGCTGGGGACATGTCCCACCTCTTCACCTTCCACCAGGTCTCTGCAGAGAGATACTGCCCCTTCTTCAGCACCTGCTTCAGTGACGGCAGGGACAACGTGGAGCCCATGCGGCTCTGTCACCTGGCCCTGTGAGGGACCAGGCTGTGCTGGGGACACCAGCCTGGCTCTTGCCAGGAGCTGTGCTGGAGGCCACTTCACACACAAGCTTGAGGGGTCTTTTGGTTTCAGTTTTGGGAGAAAGGAGGGGATGAGTCTTTTCCCAGGTGCTGTCTGCCCTCCCTACCCTGTGCCGTGGCTGTGGCTGCCCCAAGGCATTCACGGGGGTTCCTGGCCCTCCCTAGAATAACAACCTCCCATACTGAGCACAGTTCAGTAACAGCAGCCACGGCGCTGCAGGGGAGGGGGCTGTGAGTTGCTGGCACCTTCTGCCTCTCTGTGCTCTCACCCAAAACCCCGTGGAGGAGGGCAGCGGTCCCGGGACACCATCGGGTGCCTCTCAACCCCACATCCCGGCCATGGCCATCTTTCTCTGCTAGAAAAGCCTCCCGGGCAGGGCTCCGGGCCGGCAGCAGAGGGAGCCCGGGACTGCAGCGCGGCTCCCTCACCTCGGTCACTATTAAAGCTCATTAGAAAGGCGCTGGTGCCTGCTGGGACTGCTTGGGGCTTGTGTGCTGGGGGGATCTGCTGCTCTGGGGTGTGGCACAGCCTGGGGACACCGAGCAGTCCCCAGAGCCCTGCTCCAGCCCTGGCTCTTCTGTGCCTGCAGCACAGGAGGCTTGAGAGAGCCACTGCTCCCATACAGTTCCTTGGAGCACTGCCTGCTCATCTTGTAGTGGCTTTTCACCATGTGCTGTTTGAGAATGAGGGAGAAAGGTCCTCTGAGCCCAGCCCTGATCTTGGGCTACAGCATTTTAAGATTTGGCTGTGTCTTAAGGATTTGTACATGTGAAAAATGCCAAGTCACAGTTCTTTCCAAATTGAGCACGAATGTGGCTCTTGCCCTGTCAGCTCCCTGTGGCCCTGCTGGCAGTGCTGCACCTGCAGGGTCCCTGGGGGGGCAGTTCAAGGGGGTTTGGCTGCTGTGGTTTGTGATCAGGAGGTGCTGGCAGTGTCTCTGCCTCACGAGTCAGCAGAGGTCTGGGATGGGTCCAAGCCTGGCTGGTGGAAGTGATGGGTGGGAGGGAGGATGGCAGTGCCTGGGGTGGGTGGAAATGTCATGTTTTTTCCACCCAAATCCATTCCAGGCTCAAAGCAGAGGCAGAGCTCCCTGATGCTGTGTAGTCCCCAGTGCTGGCTCTGGGGGACACCTCTGGCAGAGGCTCAGCTTTCTGTGGCATGGGAAGGGCCAGGTGTGAGGCTTTCCCTCCCACTGCTGGGCACAGGGACACTTGCCAAAGCAAGGCCTTCACTGGCCATCTGCCTGCCCAGCAGGGATACCACAGGGGCCCTGTTCCCCTGTGGTGCCACAAGGGACATTGCCTCTCCTGCACTGCACTGCTGCAGTGTGCCAGGCTGGGGCTGAATAATGCCTGTGCCAGGGCAGGAGACAGTGTCCCTTGCAGGGCTCAGGCAGATGTGTCCTGTGCAGGAATGCTGAGCACAGCCCGGGGCTGCTCCAGGTGCCTGGGGAACCTCTACTCTCTGCAGCCTTGCTCAGGGCTTGTGTGTGCAGGGGATGCTGGGGCTTTGTGCTCCCTCCTGGCCCCAGGTTGGCCTTTAGCCAGTGAGTGCTGAGCCCATGAGCTGGACTCAGCCTCCTCTCCCAGCTCTCATCTCTCCTCTCACTGCCCCATAGCCTGAGCTGAAATTAAAGTGGAGAAGAAAGAGCTGTTGGCTTGGAAATGGTGCTGTGAGCAGTGCTGTGTTACCTGCAAGGGCTGGGAGCCTCTGGGAAGGTGAGGCTGCTTTGATTACAGCAGGGAGTTACACTGGGGAAAGCTGAAACACAACAAACTGCAGGCAGGTCCAGCTGGGCAGCAGCAGGCAGTGTCCCCGAGGGGTGAGGGGACACAGATCCACCTTGGGCCCTGGTAGGGTGAGCACAGCCAGGCTTTGCTGTCTGCCAGCTCCCACTGCCCTGTGCCCGTGGGCCAGCGTGATGGCACAGGCTGCCAGCGTGTGCCGCTGCCACCTCCACAGCCTCCTAGGGCTGAGCTGGAGAGCAGCCAAACCCACTGTCCCAAATCCTCCTGAGGGAGCAACGTCCTTCTGCCAGGCTGTGCGTGGTGGCTGTGGTGTGGCTGCTCCCAGGCAGAGCCACATTTTGGGCTATAATCTCCTTACCGGGCGCTGCTGGCAGGGCAGGGCTGGGGAGGCAGAGCAGCTCCTACATGCAGGGAAAAAGCTGCTCTGGGTACAGCCCAGTGAGGAAATGCGATCTAGATGCTGCCTGAAAAAGCCATTTCTCTGACAAACCAGAGCACCGTGGAGTAGGAGCCACAGGTGTGAATGCAGTGACTACCTGAGCTTGGCCTGGGCTCAGGCAGGAGGGGATGGGGATGAGAGAGTGGACAGGATGGGGTTGAAGCACCTCTCACCCCAGCATCCAGACTCTGCACCTGCCAGGACTGGCTCTCACCCATCTTCTCCCAGGGCCAGGCTGTATTTTTCTTGTGGGTTACCTCATTGCTTTGTCCCTGGGTGTTCCCAGAGCCACCCCAGTGTCCCTTTCCCATAGTCATGCTAAGGCTGGGCAGTGTCCAGCAGCTCCTGCCTTGGCAGCCTCCTGTGATCTGTGTATGTCTTTATCCAGTGCTTTGGGGAAGCCTTTGCTTCCTCGGGTCCCCCCACGTGCTGGAATGGGGACAAGATTTTAAAATAAGATCCTTTTGTTTCCCAGGGCCGCAACAATGGAAAGGTCCCATCGGTCCCACAGTCGCCCTGCGTTTGTGATGGAAAATTCCCCGCCGTGGCGGGGCGAGCCCTCCGCGCTGTCCTGCCATTACTGCCATTAGATGGCAGCATGGACGGGCTGCTCCCGGCCACCGCCGCCTGCACCGTGCCCCCTTCGGACTGCAGCGGGCGGAGGATGCCAAAACCCCTTGACTTTTGGGGTGCCAGAAGATGCCTGTCCCCCTTCAAGCCCGGGTCAGACCCTGTGCTCCTCTCGCACTCAGCTTCTCCAGGCACCCTCTGACTGTGCCCCTCGGCCGGCAGCTCAGGAGTGCCGTGTGATTCCTTCCCCCGTCACTGTCCTCCCCTCAGCACCTCACTGACCCCGATGCTGTCCCCAGCGTGGGGACACTGCGTGGCTGCACCATCTCTGATCACAGCCCGCATCACTGGGGAGGGGTCTGATCCCACAGCTTCGGCTCTTCACTCCTTAGTGTTGGGCAGCGCCACCCCTATGTGACATTCCAGCCGTCCCTTATCATGGCAAGTTTTGGAAGTCTCTCTTTAAACTTGTAGGGGCTTGGAGACCCACCTGGGGTGAAGGGACATGGCCCCTTTCTGCTCTGCTGAGATCCAGGAGGGAGGTGATCCAAGATGAACGTGCTGAAGACTGACGGAGTTGGCACTCTCTGGGTTTAAAACTCACTGATCAGGATGGGGAGAGCCGAGTAAAATAAATTCTGTGACTTAGAGTCCCTCTGAGGGTTCCAGGAGAGGGACAGGGTGATTTTTTTGGGTTTGGCAACGTGAGCAGTTGAGTGCACCAGAAGTTTCCCTGCCTTTTTGAAGCCATGCGCACATGGCTTTCATTCAGGCTCTTTCTTCACTGCCTGCGAGGGAGCTTAATTAATAATTCTCCGGGGCGCAGCGCGGGGCCGTGTTAATTTATCCGTTCAGCGCTCGCTGGGTGCACAGGCAGCTGGCCAGGGCTGTGCCGGCTGTGCCACCGCGCTCCCAGAGCTCTGCCATCGCCTCCGTCTGCGGCGCATTCGCAGCCAGATCGCTCCGAGCCGGAGCCGCTGGCGCTGGCAGCGGCAGCGCTGTGGGGGCAGCGCCGCTCGAGTGCCAACGCCACGGGCGTGCGGGGCTTTGGTGTGTACCTGCCAGAGAACCGTGCGGTGCCGCACCGAGCGGTGCTGAGCGACAGCGTGGCTGTTCCACGCTGCTGGCGCTGTGCACGCGTGGACGGCGTGAGTGGGGGACCCTGCTGCACCCCCGGTGGATAAGGGTGCGAGTGTGAGCGCACCCAAGTGCGTGTGTGTCTCTGCGTGCCCCAGGGAGTGCGGGAGGAGAGAGGTTCGAGGGGTGTGTGCAGCGCTGTGTGCCTGGGTGTGTGCGTACAGGTGTGAGGTGTGGAGCTGAGGGTGGTGCACGGGCATGAAGGGGTGTGTGCAGGCAGGTGCGAGATGCGTTCCACGGCATGAGGTGCGTGTGTGCTGTTGTTGAGAGCGTGTTTGTGTGCATTCCCTCTGCTCCGAGAGGCCGGGATGCGCACCCAGGCACACACGAGGAGCAGGCGATGTGCGGGCATTCTCACACAAGTGCGGGGAGATAACACGGGGTGCACACAGGTGTGAAAATTCACGCAGGTGTGAGGGTGCTCATGTGCCCATGGGTGAGGGATAATGCAGAGCCACGCACACGGGTGGGGAACACACTTGCCCCGCAGATGCAGGGGATGCAGACCCGCACACACAGGTGGAGACACTCAGCTGCGAAGGGATGCGCGCACCCTCGCTGGTGCGGGGAGCGCGGATTCCCCGTCA
>WBNO01004080.1:635445-666546 GCA_013400575.1 Peucedramus taeniatus
CGTCCCGGGATCCCCCATCCCCGGCGGGGAGCGGCGCAGTCCGCCCTGGGCTGCCCCATCTCCGACCGGCGCTGCCCGACCCATCCCCAGCCGGGACGCGCCGCGGTGCCCGCCCGAGTGTCCCCGACGGCGGTGACAGCGTACCCGCAGCGACGGGACGGGACGGGAGGACCCTGCCGCGGTCCCCGCGGGGTGCGGGGAGCCCACGCCGTGCTCGTTCCGCGGATTTCTCGCTGCGAGCGGGGACAAACCCCACGGGACCCTCGCGGGAGGGATGTCGCTGCGCGGGGACGCGCCCGGCTGGAGGGCAGGCTGGAGGCCAGTCCCGGCTCTGTTTATTTATTTTTTCACGCACAGAGTCATTAATTTGTGTGTGCCGGGGAGGAAGGCGCGAGGAGGCGGGGGTCCATGCAAGGCTGTCCAGCCTGCTTGTCCCAGCTCTGGTCCGCCTCGGAAGTCACCCGAGGCTGATCCCAGGGAAATGCTTTTCCTTCCCATAGCACTTCTGTGGCAAAAGGCTGTTGGGCAGAGAGAGCAGAACCAGGGCAGAGATGGGGCTGCAATGCCCTTCTAGCAAGCAGAGCCCGTGAGACAGGGCAGAGCTGGGTGGGAACTGCCAGGGCAGTGGGGACAGGACACCCCACCAGATACTCCCAGAGGAGCTCTTGCACAAGCAAAGCATTTATAGCCCAGATCAGAGCAAGATTGAAAGAAAGTTAGTCATGGTGGAAGCTTGCAGTGTGGGGATGAATTTTGGGAGCTTGAATAGAATTTTCTGTAGCATCAGCTCAGTGACTCGCTGTCACCAGTGGCATTTGCTGCTGTCGAAGTGAGCTCACAGGAGAGCTGCAGGTGTGGCATGAACAGCATCACCAGCAGTGCCACTGCCAACCTGCTCTGCCCAAAAAGCTGCTGATGGCTCTGGTGTCCTGGGGCCAAAGGACACAATGGGTGGCCCGAGCTTAGGGGATGCTCAAGGAGGATGGGCAGAAAGAAACCTGCTGCTGGTGGCATTGCAGCAGGAGCAGCTTTGAACAAGAGAGTTCAAAACTCTCTTGTTAGCAATTTGTAAAGCACAGTGTAGCTGCTCCCGGGTTCTTTCATCTCCTGGAGGGGCAGGAGCAGTGCCTGGGAGGCTCTGGCCAGCACAGCTGTGTGGCCCTGTCGGCACAGGGCTGAGCAGAGCTTTGAAGCTCTCGGTGCTGCCTGATTAGTGCAGTGATGAAGGGCGATGTGGAGCTCAACTGGGGGATGGTACCTTGGGTATTTGCTTCCCCTCCTTCCATTCTATCAATAAGGACAATTTGTCAGTGTGTAAAGGACCCACAAATTTCTCATTAACCATAATCCCAATGGGGTGCAAATATTTGCTCCCCTTGGAAGCAGGGATGTGTGTATGAGACTGTTCCACCTGTGAAGGATGAAATAATCATCTCAGGATCATGAAAGGTCTGTTCTGGCACCACTGTTGTGGTGCCTGTTTAAATGAGCCAGCGTTAGAGGATGCTGTGAGTAAGAGCACAAAGCTCTTCCACATTCCAGCTCCTTGGTGCCCCCAGGATGGAGTGGAGCTGGGGAGCTGCCCTGTGCAGGCAGTGAGATGGGGGAAACAGGCAGAGGTTCAGCCCCAGCATTCTAGATCATCTTGGCCTCCCAGGGTAACCCTTTGTGAACGGTGATGTGACCATGTACTCCCTGAGCCACCATCTTCTGGACACAGAGCAGGGCTGAGCCCCCACAGCCAAACAATCCCTCTGGGGATGCTGGCTAGCTGCTTCCAAGGGCATATGGCCATTGTGTGAGGGAAGGGCCCGTGCTTGTGTAGGACCTGAGCCGATTGCCTTGGCTGCCTGCTCCCCTCTGGATCACACAGAACTCCCGGCCGGGTGCTCGGACAGCCCCACACTGGCCTTGCCAGCAGCAACAGTTGCCTGTGCAGCTGGGATTTGAAGCAGTTGCTTTATTGCAAGTAATAAACATGGGCCATTTCAGCAACACCCTTTCATTCAACGGCCCTGACTGCACAGCAACCCCACCAGGCTCAACCCACAGCCGTGAGCCAGGGCCTCCAAGGGGAGTGGGTGTTTGCAGGGATGCAGCCTGTGGTCCCTGGGGGCTGCCAGGGAGGGGACAGCCACAGCTCCTGTGCCCTGCCGTCTGCTTGAGGATGATTTCAGATGAGTGAGCTGCAACTACCGCCCTGGGATTTGGCCTGGGCACGTGAGACCACGGCTCACTGCCTGCACAAACACCCACCAGGGCGTCGCTGAGCTCAAACTGACGTCTGGTCAGAGGGACACTCCTCCAGCAGCACAATGTCCCCAGCCAGAGCAGGCAGGGTGGACGGGGTTTCCTCCAGTGTATCCCGTTCCACTCTGCTGCCTCTCTCCCATGGGCTTGCTCCTTGCAGGATCGCTGTCCCCAGGGTTTCTCTTGGCCCTGCGTTGTTGCGGTGTTTTCCGGGGCAGGCATGGGAAGGGCAGGTGCTCCCAGCCAGCCAGGAGGGAACAGGCTGTTCCCGGCATCCCGAGGCAGTTCCTGGAGAAAGAAGGGGAGAGCGGGATCCCACGGGAACGGCAGCAGGAGGGAGGGGACCGTGGCCAGGGAGCAGTTTCTCCAAAGCCATAGGGGACATCCACCACACTCAGGGGGCTGCCCTGCAGAGCAGAAGGAAGCTCTCGGTGGGTCCCCAGGTCTGTCCAGCTCTCAGCAGCTTTGGGGAGCAAGGTGAGCCCTGGGCTAGCCCCTATCTCACCCACCTTTTTCTCAGCCACTCCAGCTGGCACAGCAGAGGTGACTTTGCATTCAACCTGCTGGACTGAAACAGCCCCAGAAGGATGGGTGCAAGGCACAGGACACATCTCCCAGTTTGGGGGGGCTGCGCATTTAAACCAGGTGGGGAGGAAAGCTGCAATAAGCTGGGGTGATGGGGAGGTTCTGCAGGTGCAGGGAGAAGCAGAAAGCCCTGTGATGGCCAGACCCTGCAGGATCCACTGCCCATGGAAGGTGGAGAGCCAGCAGGGCTGGTGGTTTCTGTGTGAGGAATGACTAAAGCTGCAGGGCTCTTCCGCTGGGAAAGACAGGCTGGGGCATAGAGCCTGAGGGCTGCACAATCATGGCTCGCCTGGACAAGGCAGCTCCTGCTGGATTTCCATGTTGGGAGGCTGGTGGGAGGCTGGTGGCTTGTTGCACACTGCTGAGCTCACCTTCATAGGGCCTTGTGAGTGTGAGATGTTTGCCTGGGTCCACGGGCAGTGGCGCATGGAAAAATACATGGGTTTGCAAGGAGAAAATCCACAGGTGGTTAGTTCAAGCTGAGAGCCCCCCTTTACTACCTTAGACTGTGAGCCAGAGGTGCCCAGTGCCGTGTTTCGCCTTGACCTGCCCCAGCTTCCCCTGCAGCTCCTGCAAATCTCCAGCTGCATGAGGGGCAGCAGCCAGGTACACGTCCCACTCCTGCTGGGTGCTGTGGGGGGATCGTGACCTCCTGGTGCATGCCATGGTTTTCCGGGGAGACCAGAACTGAGCCTTGCCCTGGGCCAGAGCTTTTGTCCTTCATTAGGAAAAGAAATACTGCTGCAGCTGCACTGGCATCTAGTGACTGGTTAAATGAATTCCAGGGGTTTTATTGCCTCTGGCTATCCCAGACCTTTGTTTCTCGTTTCACGTTGTTAAAAGAGGGGGTTAGCCAGGTCCCAGGGGGGCTTTTTCTCTTTGGTCAGAATAGTTCTGATGTTTTCAGCACAGCATTATTGCCCATCTGCGGTGCCTCATTGTTAAGGCAGAATAGTGGAAGTGGAGGTGGCCTGTGGTCAAGTCGGCGAGGAGGCACAAGCCCTGAGCCCAGCGTGGCCGCTCCTTTTGTCGAGCAAATCACTCCATCTGTAGGTGCAAGTTCAGCAGAAGGAGGGTGAAAAACCTGGCCCTGCAGCAGCCGGTGCTGAAACTCCCACTAAGTTTTACAAGCTGAGGATATTAAGTGGGGAGTCTTGGAGTCTCTTCTGGAGTTGTTTCCCTGCTGAGGTAGCAAAAACAGGTTTCAGCCAGTGACTTGTATTTCACCTTACAAGTTCTCCCACGAGTGAATTGTTTTTCTTGCTGTGTTTCTGCCCCCTCCTTCCAGGGCGAGGATCCCTCGCGCAGCCTCTGTGGCCAAACCTGGAGGTGCCGTGGGACGGACGTCATGTGCTAATGAGGGAGGATCGGTTTGGGGGGTCAGGAAAAGACTCTCACTGGGCAAACAGGGAGAACAGAGTGATGAGGGAAGGCAAACTTAAGTGCTGTGGTCTCCTGTATCTGAGCACATAATAACCAGGCAGCTGCTGCTCCCCTGCTCAGGTTCTGTGCAGTGAAAGACAGCAAAGACCCCCGGGCTGCTCACAGGAAGGACCATGAGAAAGAGAAAAGTTGATTGCAGGCTGTCCTGGTCCCTGTTACTGATGGGCACAGCCCTGGAGTGAGCAGAGAGCAAATGAGATTAAATTTTACCTGTCTGCAGCAGCCAGCCAAGGGCTGGTCACAACTCCTGGCAGAGCCTGGAAAACCTCAGTTCTGTTTCAGAGGAATTGGTGAAAGAATAAGCTTGATTCTCCTCCTGGTGTAGGTGCATGCAAAGAGGGAAGTGATGGAGCAGCTCACTGATGTTTTTGGGACTCGTTGTCTTTGTGTGAGGTGTAGCTGCCCACTCATGTGCAGATGTGGAGGGGTTAAGTCTTCTCCTTGCTGTGGCTCCAGCTGGCTGGGAAAATGCCAGCCAGTGCACCGAGTCTGCCCGCCATGGTCTGCAGTGCCAGCAGCAGTGACACAGAGCCCAGGCTCCGTCCCACCACGGCCACACCGCCCTGCCTGGTGAGATCCACCTGCCCAGCAGGCTCTGGGGGCCAGGGTATCCTCCAGGGAAGGGTTAAGCCAAGAGGAGCAGTGCCAATGCCAGGCTGGGTGTCCAGGTTCTCCCTTGGTGGAGGTCAGTGGTGGTTCATGGGAAAGGAAAAATTGGCAGCTGGGCCGGATGTCCCTGCATTTCCCCTCTTCCTGCAGCCGCCTGAACGATGTTCCTTATTTAGCTTTCCTGACGGACAGGAGGAATCTGATGGCGGAAACTGTCACTGCCTGATAACAGTTCAGGGACCCCTTTATGATGGGCGGCACGGCAGGGAACAGGGCAGCGCTGCCCTGGCTGGGAGGGGACAGCCAGGGCTGCCCTTTGCTCCGGCTTCTCGGGCACGGGCGGGAAGGGCACTCACAGCCTTTCCCTTGATGCTGCTCTGTGTACAAACCCCCTCAGTGCAGCTTTAAAGACTCTCAAGACCTGATGGTGTGTGTCTATACATCTGTAATATTGGCTATTTTTCCTTCTTTTTGGTGAGACATCTGAGCTGGTGGAAAGGGTCATAAATGGGCAGAGGGGAGGCATGGAGAAAAGCCACCCTGCCAAAGTCTGAGACCAGGTACTTTGTACTCACTGGGAATGAGGATGTGAAGGGCAGCCAGGGCTGGGATGCTCCAGCAGGAGCTGGGAGTGATGACCATTGCCACAAGTTGAGCACACACATCAGTACTGGGAGCAGATCCCATAAAATGGGATGGATGAACACAGCAAAGGAGATGTTCCTCCATGTTTTGTCCCCAGCTTTTTCTCCATGAAAGATGGCATCTTCTTTTTGTCTGAACCATTCTCTCATATGTGCCCATGGTGACCAGTCTCAAAACCACAAAAAGTCCTGAAACACATCTTGTATGTCAATGAATATATTGATTTTTGCCTTGCATCTGTGGGGGCCACCAGGCTGCTGCCATACCAGTTAACAGCATTGTTTCCATGGCAATTAATGTACTTTAAAAGGGCAGAATGTATAGCAAGACTGTACTTACTCAAGAGCAAGCCCTAGGCACAGCAGCCCTTGCCACTGGCCAGGGCATTGTACTCTCAGTCTGTGGAATGCCCAGGTTAGCATTGCTGTGTTTTGCATTGGGATGCAGGGCATGGTGAGCTGGTTCAGCCAAGGCTGGATGGCACAGGACTCCCAGAGACCTGTGCAAAGGCTGTGCCACAGCCTTGCAGCTTGAGACCACCATTCCTGCTGCTCAGAGTTCTGTGTTCCCTAGGGTGGTTAGAGCTGCACACTCCAAAGTGAGCCTCTGTTTCAGTCTTAGCTGAGGAATGCTAAAAATCTCACTGCAAGATGCAAAACCTCAGCAGGAGCTCACAGGGGTTGTGTCAGTTCTCCCTGAGCCATCTGCTGTCTGACCAGGTCACCCACATGAGCATCCATGAGTTGCAAGACTGAGGTTTAGATCATCAAACCATGGTGGTACCTCAGGACCAAATGCTTCTCACTTCAGCTGAGTTCAAATCCCTTTTGTGGTTGCTTTCTGTCACCAAGCAGCACAGGCAGGGAGACTGGAGCAAAGGGAATTGCTGTATCTGACAGTGTGTGCTCCTGTGCTGCTCTGTCAGTGTCACAGGTGTGTGCAGGGCTGGTGGACATGGCAAGGAAGCAGGAGGTCCTGCTCCAAACCCCAGAGCACGTTTCAGATGGTCATGCTGAGGATGAGATACCCTTGGGGAATGACAGGGATTTGCATCCTCCTGGCTGTTTTGAGGCAGAAAAAGCAGCAGAATTCATTTTGCAAGTTATTTGTTTAAAGTTATATGTCTTTTTTTATGGTGTCACTTTCTAGCATGTGTCATTGCAGATGAGTTAACTTCCTGTTGCACTTTCCTGGGCAGGAGTCATCTCACCCATTCCCTCACATAGAAGTTTGGTGTAGAGCCCAAGGCATTTGCTCTGCGCTCAGCAGGGGGGAGAAAGGCTTTTTTTGGAGATGCTCCAGCCTGTCCTCAAGGAGGCGTTGAAGGAGTTGGGGAGGTGATGGCTGAGCCAGCTCCTAGCCTGCACTGGTGTCTGCATGCATCCATGTTCCCATGTTCCCAACCTGGCTGAAAAACTCAGGTTGTATTTAACTCCACAATTTCCTTCTGTTCCTCACTGGCCAGCCCAGCTCCCTCCACCTCAGCAGCTCACTGCTGCATGAGGGGACTGGCATGGTCTGGCTGAGGGTAAAATGAAAGAGCAACATCAAAACAATTGACAGCCCCAGCCTCAGGAGACAAGGCCAGGAGGAGACTGGGAGGCAGTGGGATCGTGTGGAGTGAGTAGTAGACAAAGGAAGGAAGTTTTTATTACTGGGCCAAATCCTGAACTCCTTCAGTTGTATTTAGGCCAATATCTCAGTGACTTCAGTGGAGCTTGGTCTGAGTAAAAAGAGAAGGAAGAGCTTCAGAATCTGGCCCCTGAGTAATTGTGTCACGTGAGAAGTTTATAAAGAATTTGCAAGCTCACGGTGGCTTTGCTGAGCAGCTGGAGGTAGCCAGTGAGCAGTGCCCCTGGCTGCTTCCCCTGGTCACTGTCCCCTTCCTCTCTGGGTCCTTCCCCATCCTGCAGCAGGTTTTCCATTCCAGCTACTGGCAGGGCAAGTTGGGGCTTGGCAAACCTTGCAGGGTGCCCCGAGCTGGGCAGTGGCTCCACAGGTTTATGAAGGTCTGTCTGCACCTTCACAAAACTCATGAGACCCATGAAGGGTTTTGGGGTCCTTTATCATCCTTCTGAGTTACAGAAGCACTTGAGCTCTCCTTGTAGCAGGGAAATCTGTAAAAGGTTTACTGGTTTTATTTATTCCACAAAAAAGCACAGGGCCATGTAGCAGAGCCTGGAAATTCCTCCATTAATTTCCCAAATTGACTGGGGGCACCTCGTATGTGTCTGCACAGACATGTGTGTGCTGACAGTGAGGTTTGGCTCCAGGCTTAGCTCTCCATCTGTAACTTGTTTTCCCCATTTCTGAAGGACTGGTGTCCACTGAGATGGATGTTAGATGTAGTGACCTAAAAAAATAAATACTGACATAAGTGTGGGTCAAGCCAGTAGTTTCCATGAATGACAGTAAATCTTGACATTTACTGAGGCAGGAATGCTGGGCACGAATGGTGGATTATGCTCAGATTTGGAAACTGCCAGCTCAGAGTGATGGCAGCAAGCGAAATGGCACCAGCAGAGGTGACGGCATCCAGCGCCCACAGAAATCCATCACTCACAGCCTGCATGGCCCCAGCCCGAGAAGAGTCCCCAGAGGGGCCTAACTGGGTCTGAGTGGCCATCAATCCCCACCCCACACTGCAGCCCTGGCCCCTGGGAGGCAGAGGGCAGAGGTTTAGCAGCATGTCAGAGTGTGGCAGCCAGCTGCAGTGGGGGATGCTCCCACAGGAGGGGCTCACATCCACACCAAGGAGATCACTCAGTGCTTGGTCCTTGTGCTGGGGTGAAGAACAGGGGAAGAAACTGCCTTGTCTCCAAAAGGAGTTACCTGGCAATGCCTCGTGAAGCAATTTAGTTAAGAGTGTGCATCTGGGCCTGGTGCCTCCTCATGGGGTTTGCTGGCTGTTGCCAAACTGTCAGACTTGGCAGATCCTGGGCTGTAAGTGCTGGCTCTGGCAGTACTGCTGATGCTGGGATGGGATCAGGGCATATCCTGGTCTTTCATCTCCTCTCTGTGCCATGACAGCCCAGTGTGCAAGGGAAGGGCAGCTGCAGCACATCCCATAGTGGCCTGTTCTGGGCAGGCAGGCTCAGACCCAGGATGTGTCCCCTTGGGTGACAGTGTTGAAGTGGGATTTTCCTGACTGTGTTTGCTTACTCCTGTGCTACAAGGACTGACAGAGTTAGAGTTAGCACCACTGTTAGTGCTGCACTGGGTGTTGCGTGGTGGCCACAGTTTAAACATGAGGATGGAGTTCGATGTTCCTCGAAGCCCCTGCATTGTAGGGAAGCAGGAACCTTTCCAATGACATCAGTCACACCAGGACTGTGTCCAGCCCAAGATGCAATCCCTGCTGCCAAGGTGCCTGTGTTGCCCAGTGATGCCCCTCCACAACGTTCACCATTTCACAATATTTATGGCTGTTCCTCACTCTTGGCTGCTTAGACAAATAAAGCTTGGTGCAGCCTGAGGCAGTTAATCCCTGGCTCTCCAGCCTCCCAGCAATAACAAGGAGTGGGTGGCATTTGAAAGAATGCACTGGGGGAGAGGGGGAGTGCTGGGATCTATTTTTTATATGGAGGGAGAAATCCAAGCCTGCCTTCATTGAAGATAAGTGACGTGGCTGGGCTGAGCTCTGGCTCAGAGGTTTTAGTGGTGATAGAAGGCAGGAGACTTCGCACAGTGTTGGCCCCACAGTAACCTTTGCCAAAAGAAAAACACTTCTTAATACAATAGTGATTAAAAAAAAAAAAAAAAGAAAAATAAACAGGACCCCACATGAACTTAGGAAACCTGTTCTGGCGTAAAGAGAGATGTGTATGATGAAATGAACCTGAATGGCACTTGGAAGGATTCTGGCCTCCAGACCCACATTTCTGGGAGTGGGGTAGGGCCAGTGTCTGTCCTGGCCCCTTTGGTCCAGTATGGTGCTAAAACACCCCTACTCCCAAGCAGCTTCTCCCATATTTTTGGACCAAGCCAACGTGTCTTTCCTTCATCCACACCTTGAATTCCCAGGGGGCTGGAGAGGCCATCACCAGCCTCACCCCACAGCTCTGAGCACCAAGTACCTCACGATGACCAAACAGGGAGAGCCAAGGAAGTGGCGTGTTGTTTCTCTAGCAGCATTTCCCTGTTGGTACTTGTGCTCCTTGGCTGGAAGTCATTAGCATGTGTAAACGCTTCCTTCCCAGCGCGTCCGCTTGCGTGCTCTTCCCACTGCGCTGCGTGGCAAGGGAAGCACCTTGGAGCAGGAAAACAACAGCCAGCCTCTGCACACTGACAGAGAGTAACTGAGTGTTTATGGAACTTGGTCAGCCCGTGTGTAAGCTATTTTTAAAAAGCAGAAGAAGGAGGTTTAGCTTATTGGCCTTCAAAGAGCACCAGAGTCCTCCACTGCCGTTTAGGCTGGGCGTTTCATTGTAGGAATTGTGCTGTGATATACAAAGTGTGACATTTCCAACTCAGCCTTTCTTGGAAGGGAATTGAGTTAGTTTCATAGCTGCACAAGGGGTGTTATGTGGAGGTGGAGAGAGAAATCTGTGCAGATGTTAAACAGCCAGCTAATCTCAAGTGACGCGAGTGCCCCAATACGCTTTGGCTCTCAGAGATGATGATTATCATCTCCTGCTGCAGCGGGTCCTGGCTTGTGGTCACAGCTCTGTGCCAAGAGAAACTGAGAGCATGTGCATCTGCGACTTGCCATCGACACCCTGGACAGCCCCACAGGGCCAAGCTTTCTTCCACTGCCCGAGTCTCTGCATCTTCAAGTCTCTTTGCCCAGCAGGGAGCAGATGGGATCACTGACCCAGGGCTGAGGTGCAGCCCAGAAAAGTCCTGAGTGAGGAGAGAGCTTTGCTGTGCTCTTTAGAGCCCATCCCTCCTGGGGATTCTGCAGAGAACAGAATAAGATTTCATTAACCACATCAGGGAAGGCTCTGCGTTTGGGCAGCTCTGGCTGCTTTCAGGAATGGCAGAAAGCCAAGCTGAGCTGTGCAGTGGAAGGTTGAAATTTCTTATCTCCTCCGTGCTGTAGGTGCACTCACCCCAGGGATCCCACCTCCCGTCCTGCTCGCGCCGAGGGCTCTCAGATCTGCAGCGAGCGCTCAGAACTCCTCCGTCAGCCCTCGCTGCTTGTGCCTGACCTCGTACCTGAGCCTTCCTTCCTCTGCCGCTACCTCTGATGACTAATTCTCCTTTGAAGAGCGTGTGCCTGTGATCTTCCTGGCTCTCCTCGTGCCCACCCCACCCGGGGTCGTGCCGATGCTCGTGTGTGCGTGTGCAGGTGTGCACGGAGAGGCTGCACGGGGAGGAGGGCTCGTGCTCCCCAGGCAGCAGCTCTCTCTATGCCCCAGTCACTCCTCCCTTTGCTTTATTATTATTAGTTTTAGATTATATTCAGCTCTTGAAGCCCCCTCTTTGATAATCAGGAAGTTTAAATTCCCCCTGCCTTTCGCTTGTGCTTCCTACTTTCTACACCCATCCTCATCTAATGTAGCTTTTTCATGTTGCATTGACTCTGTGCTAAATTAATTTTCTTTGTTCCCTGTGTACCTTTAATTAGAAGGAATAAGGATTCCTCCTTTCTTGCACCAGTATACGTTTTTCCAAGCCAAAGCAGCCCAGTTTCTGCTGCCCTACCCTTGGTGGCTCAGGCAGGGATGGAGGTACATGGAAGCTGTAGGACAGCCTTTCAGGGAGCCTAGAGCAGATGGGGAGTTCAGTGCAGGTTTTCCAAGGCCAAGATAATCATCTAATTGCAAAACTATTTTTTCCCCGCTTACCCTGTTTATCAATCAGCTTCTCTTGCACCTCACAGCTGGAGATCAACTTGAGGGTGGGTTGTGCTGCAGAGAACAGGCACTGCCAGCTCCAGGGCAGCTGTTTGGTTTGAGGGCTCTGAGTTGAATTCAGTTCACAGCTAAGTAGCAAACATCTGGATGCACACTCCAGGGACATGAAGATGGAGGAGCAGGTCTTTTCTACTTGGTACATTGTCTCCCAGTGCATCTGCAGGGCTTGCAGACTCCTGAAGAAGCCCAGCACAATCAGTCTGGCACAGCAGGCTGGCAGGAGGCAGGCAGGGCACCCCAGGCTTTGGGGGAAATGGGGGAAACCTGCCCTGAGTGGCATACAGGGTTTTTTCAGTGTCCTGCTCAGTCTGTCCATAAGCCAACAATCTTGAGAAGAGTTAAACTTCAAAGATCAGCAATTAAGCCCACACACATCAAGGAAAAAGCAAACCTGTGACTTGATTTTTTCTTTCCAAATGCTACTGCCCTTTTCTCTCCGTGCTCAGTGCTGACCCTCGGGCTCTGTCTGCCTCCCCAGTCAGCTGCCTCTGCCTCCTCACCTCCCAGTGAGAGCTGGATGCTGGGGCCTCCTCATGTGGCTTGAACCCCATCTTTCCCCAACAGCACACCTGCAGTTTGCTTCAGCAGGAGTTCACCTGAGCCTCTGGAAATGGCTCATGATGGAGCTGTCGTTGATGATGTTGAATCTAAGGGTCTCTCTCCACTGTTTCTCATGCTTTTCCCTTCCTCTGTGTTCATGCAGCAAAGTCCAGGTGCTGTGGGTAGACGCCTCTGCTCAGGTGCTGAAACTGGTCTTGGCTTTTCCTGGACTGCCAGCAGCCTCAGCATGGGCAGCTGGAGCTCTGGGGAAGGGAATGATGCCCTGGCATGGACAGGAAGATCCTGGATGTACCCACTCTGTTATGGCAGTGGGTGGCTTAGAGACTCCTGGACCTGGATGTCTCACCTGGATCATGGTGTGTCAGAGCTGGAAGTGACTTGTCTTCTGGGAGCTTATCTCTCTTTGGGAATCTCTCTGTGGGTATCCCACCGTGGAAAAATCTACAATTTAGCTGAGTTGAATTAAGAGGTCCTTGGTCATCTGCCTCATCCAGCAGGCACAGAGCAAGAAGCAGTGGATTGTAATTTCATTCCACCATTTCCCTTTAATCACTGATGGGCTGCCATTTTTTCTCCATGGCCAAAGATGTGTCCTTAGGGTTCCATGGGTTTGTACCCACTGCTGCCAGAGGTACCTCAGCAAAGCCCCTGGGGTTACACCTGGATAGTCATGGGGTAGAATTAACCTCTGAATCCTGCAATGGTCAGGCAACTCCTGAGCAATCCCAAACAGATGAACTGGAGGGAGCAGCAGTACAAGCCTTTCCCAAGACACTTGCCCAGAGATCCCAGACCCCCAGGGCCCCCAGGGGATGTCCTTAGCCCATCCTGGCCATGCATTTGTGCTGGCAATAATTTATGCCAAGTAGTGGACTTGGACCAACACTTGTTTCACACAAGCTATGGACCATCCTTTGCACCCCTTCAAGTCAGAGATGTAATGAATGGTGCTAATTGCTGATATCAGTCCCCTAAAGCCATCTGATCCCTCTGCTCCTTCTACACCACCTTAATCACACCCTGCTGGGCCAGAGAATGTGAGCAGGGCAAGATTTTGAAAGAAGTAAATTAAAACAGGAAGAGAAGCAACCTGACAGTCCTTAAGATGTGGGAGGATAATTTTAATTGAGTTTTTCAGGGGTTTAGCCGTGCAGTTAATAGGGGCCACTGGGAGAGGGCTGGTTATGTATGCTAAGCAGGACAGCTCACCCAGCACTCCTGCAGAGCCACGGCGGTGGCAGAGTGGGAGCTGCCACAGGCATTTGGGTAGGTCTGAGGATTTCTGCCCCTCAGGGAGTGAATCCTGTGGACAGAATAGGTCCTGTTCCTGTCTGAAGGCGCTGGGCTCCCCCTCCCCTCCCCTCGCATCCCGCTGAGCCGGAGCTGCCCTCTGAAATGTCAGGGAGAGGAAGCAATCCTTGGCTTGTTAGTTTCTATAAGGAAATAAAACACACAGATGGCTCGAGCATCCTCTATCTCAAAGGCAGGAAAAGGATTCTCCGGGCAGGAGCAGGCAGCCAACAAACGCGGAGCGATCCAGGGAATGGAGGACCGAACAAAGCAGCGTCTGGCCAGCCCTGGCCCGCAGCAGAAAGGGTGGGCCGGCGGCCACCGAGGGGAAAGCAGCCCTCAGATGTGCCGGAGCATCCCTCGCCGGAGCGAGGGCAGCGAACAGGCGCTCCCCTGGGGCCCGGGGAGGCTGCTGACAGCACAGATCCTGCAGGAGGTCTGCAGGGTGGCCCCGGCTGACCCGCTGCCCCCGGCCGGACATGTGGCTACCTGACACGGGCTAACTTTGGCTCAGGACGGAGCCTCTCGGGGAGGATGGAGCAGGGAGCGAGCGCGGGGGGGCACGGGCAGGGAGAGGAAAGACGGCAGGAGACAGAAATGCAAACATGGCCTGACAGCCGTGGGGCAGGGGGAGGGGAGGAGGAAAAAGCAGGGTAAACCTGGCAGGATGGAGCAGGAAACCGGGCTGGAGCGAGCAGGGCGATGGTGAGATAGTGCTTCCTGCCGAGGGAGAGCGGCAGACAGATAAACACTCCCAGACCCCTCTTTGGGATGCTGTGGGGTGACGTGGTGCCAGGGGCAGAGCAGAGTCCAAAACCAGGTGAGAGCATGGTCAGGCGTGGGCTGTAGCCGAGCTCTGCTGCCCAGGGCAGCTGGCTCGGAAATACCCTGATATAAATCCCTGCCACCAAGGGACCAGGGGTAACTTTGCTCCTCAGGACAGCCCATCACTCTTGAAAGTGGTTTCTGCTTTTGAGCTGCTCTGTTTCTCTTCCCTGATGGATGCCCAGCTTGGAAGATGAAATTTTGAAGGAGCCCAGAGAGCTTGTGCTTTTTTTTGCTTCATTACCCAGCAGTGCATATAGTTATGAGATACCAGAAAAGAACCAATTAATTAAAGTCTATCAGCCATGAGAGGCTAAAGAGACCCGTTGGGGTGCATGCACTGAGGCCAAGCAGATTTTCGGACTGAGGCCCTGTTTGGCACTGGGTGTGCAGCTGTGGAGTGCCAGGGGCTGGGGAAGCAGGGTGGAATGCCCAGCCTCAGGGTGCTGCTGCTCTGGCTGTGGCTTCTGCTGCTGTTGTGACCATGCTGCTGTTGTGACCATGCTGCTGTTGTGTAATGTGCTGCTTATTTCTCTGCCCACCCCATCCCACTCCACACTTGGCTGCCAGGCAGGGGGATGCTTTGGCTGGGGTCTCCCCTGGTTGCAGATGCTGAGCTGGAGGAAAGCCCTGTTCCTTCAGTCCCCAAATGCCCTGTCTGTTTGGACACGTCCTTCCTCCTCACCTGGCATCTCTGCAGACACAGGATGCTTAGGGTATCTCCCTAAGAAAAGCATTTCCACCATCTCTGGTGGTTCTCTGGTGGCCCCTTCCTCAGCCCTCCTGTTGGTTCCTGCTCAGGGGGCTCCCACCTCCACACACCAACTTGCCCACAGGTGCTTTGGGGTAAAGATGATGTCTCACACTTCTGGTGGTGGACAGGCATGATCAGACACCCAATAATGATGGTCACCTCTGTGTTTGTATTGACTGAGTTTCTATAGTTATTTTTCCTTTCTGTTCCCTGGGAAAGGACACGTCCTAATTGAAGCAAGGGAATATCTGATTCTTTGGGAATGTCCCCAAAAATTGGTGAGGATACAAATCCCCCCCACTTTGATTTGGTGCTGTTGCAGGGCTTTGAGGTCCATGGATAAAAATTTGTAGACCAAAGGACCAATGCATTGCCATTGGCACTGCCCACCATGAGAAGGGGAAAGGTGCTGCCCAAGGCCTGAGTGAGTCCCTGGTGTGTGGGTTCAGTTGTGTGGCTGGGACTGTGATGCTGCTGTAGCACAGCAGGATCAGAGGGGCTGGTCCTGCACAGAGAAGCACAATCCCCCCTGTTTAACCCTTCTGAGGCAGGTCTGAACTGAGGGCCAACCCTGAGTCATGGGACAGGGAACATCTTCCATAAACCCATAAAAGAAGGGGTCTGCTCTCTGTCCTTGTGCACATGCATAGTTTGGGGGTGTTTTTCAGTTTTCTATCATTATCTTTTTTCTTTTATTCATTGCTTGCTCATTAGCCTGTTTCCATCTCTGTTTTCCTCCCAGCTGTACTGTGGGCCTGGGTGGCTGTCACCCTGCCCTGGCAGTCCTCAGGCACAGGCTGCTGGGCAGAATCTGCTCTGTTTTGGTGTCAGTTCCCACCATTGTTTGGGGCTCACTTTGCCCAGTGTGAGGCTGGAGAAAAGACACCTGGTGTTTCATCCCTACATCGGCTGGAGCCTGACATTTATTTCTCAGCCTCGTGTGATATCTCACCTCTCTGCCAAACAAGCCTTCCTCCCTGCTGGAGAGCACTGGGAGGAGGAAGAGGAGGAGCTGACAGCCCTACTTCAAATTTCCCCTGCTGCTCTGCCAGCTGCCTGCTCCTTGTGTGACGTGACACTCACGCTTTGCCGCTCCAACCCACAGTTGGATGCTTGCCCCGTGCATGAGAACATGGGGGAACTTCAGCCCTGTAGGTGGCAATTTGGCCTGGCTCTGCCTCCAGCACGTGGACTTCCCACATGTCTGTGGGCAACTACAGGTCCTCCAGCACAAGGGCAGTGAGTTATACCAGCACAGGGCAGCTGGGCAGTTGTAATTGGAGCAGGAGGGGAAATGGCACCTGAGAGTTAGTTCCTGTGGGGCACATGCAGTTTTGCCAGAAAGTGCTGCTAATTTAGACAAGTCCAGCCTGGAAAGCAGGAGAAGAAGTCTGCAGAAAGAGCAGAGCTAAGCTTCTCTTCCCTCTGCTCCAGTGCTAGCTACTGCTGCTCTTTTGAATAGTCCCTCTTGGCCAGAGAGGTACCAGAATTTTACTGTTGGCTGTTCAGGAGCAGAGCTTTGCTCACATAGTAACTGGCACAAACAAAATTTTCCTTTTTAGAAAGTGTCCAGATGTTGAGCTCCTGCACTGCCTGGTTGGACAGATGCTCATTGACCGGGAGTTTTTGTCTGAAAACAGCAAAGTAGAGGTGGGGCAATAGCAGGGTCAGGGAGCTTTGCTGGGGGAAAGGACACTCTTTTCCCTTCCAGCCTGTCTTTTGCCCCAGTACAGCTCTGGGCTGGGCAAGGTGCAGGGAGACAGGCCTCACCTGGAGCAGCTTTGCTTTGTGCATGTTACCTTGCAGCTCTTGTGACAGGACCCCAAGGTGTGGTGGCAGGAGCATGGGCTGGGCCGGTTAGCTGGGGACATGTGATGGCTGTGAGCAGAGAGATCCAGCCCAGCACTGGGGAAGGAAGTCAGCGAGAAGGACAGAGTGTGAACAAAACCCCTCTCCGGAAAGGAGCCCTGTTAATCAGTCAGCGGGGCCAACTCAGCAGAGAGGGAGGGAAGGGGAAGCAGAGAGGGGCTGAGGTGGTGTGAGGGGGCTTGGGGGAGGATCCGGTGCAGGGCTTCCTGTGAGTGGAAGCAGATGGAGAGCAGGAGCTGTGTTGTGCCATATTGCACCATACCATGCTGTACCTTGTCCCACACACAGCCTTTGCTCTGTTCCCAAAGCCATGGCACGCTGTGGCAGTGCTGCCTCTGGCACTGATGCTGCTCTGCAGGGATTCAGCATCTGCAGCCATCGCAAGGCAAAACCAGCCCTGTGCAGGGCTTTCCCACATGCCCAAGGGTGGAGAGAAGAGGTCAGGCTGTGAGATGCCCTGGGGTGGATAGCACTTTCCAGGGTGAACGTGGCTTCCCCAGGAGGCAGGGAGAGCCCTGGATGCAGGATGCAGCTGAGAGCAGCAGTGGTGTCAGGGTGCAGAAACAGGTAGAGGAGCCTGAAAATGAAGCAGCCACCAGTGATAAGGAGAAGGCCCTCAGTGCAGCCTGGCCCCTTTCAGAGCCACACACTCCAAGATCAAGGCAAGGAAAACTGCTGGGAAATGTGCTTCTCTGGAAATAGACAAGGTGTGACTGGCCATGGGATCCTGCTTCCTCTCACCGCATCCCATCAATCCCCCTCTGTTTATTTTAATATCCTGCTGCCAACTTGCTTGAAAAAAGCTACAACCATCTTGAAAAAACAAAGCCAGAGCTGCTGCATGCCTTTTTAATTACATTAATGCTCTCCCTGTGCAAGGGCACAATTGGGTGTGCGGGAGAAAGCGGGAGCTGCTTGAAGAGCTGAGGAGATAAAGCATCACAGGGGTTGGAGGTGGGGAAGGAGGGACTCAGAGCAGAGGAGACACTCCATGCTCTGGAGACATCTCCCTCGCACCCTGGGATTTGCCAGAGACACAAACCATCTGTGTGTCGGTTAACAGAGATTTAATGGCCAAACCCAGCACCAAGTTCAGTGCTGGGGAGAGTGAAATGCAGGAGAGAGCCATGGCAGGGCACACGCTCCCTCGGGGAGGGAAAGGGCAAGGCCAGCAATGGGGTGGATCAGTCTGGCAAGCAGAGAGCGATAGAGAATTTTTGCAGGGAAAGCTGATGGCTTTGAAGATGCTTTTGCAGGCTGGGAACAGGTCTGTGTGTCCCTTTGTCTGTCCTGGATGCCATGGGTGGCTCAGGGCTCTGGCATCTCAAGATGCCAGGTATCAGTGTGAGTAGTGGGTCCCCAGCGTGAGCCAGTGCAGGGAGTCCCCAAAGTTCCCAGCAATCTGGGGCCAGTGAAGAGGCTGGACAGCCACAAGAGCTGGCCCAGCAGTGCTGCCAGCAGCAGGAGTGTCCCCAGCCCTGCACCACGGTGCTTTCGGAGTGAGCAGTGGTTCCTTTTCCTGTTGTACTCACGGAGGGCCATGGACAGGATGCATCTGCAGGAATCCCACAGCCCCAACCTGCACAGATCGTACTTTTCCTTTCTTCCCCTCCACCCCCTGGTGTTGTTTGCTAACAGGTCACCAGGCAGCACGTGAAGGGAGGCAGGGGCTTATTTCTGCCACTGTCCTGCTCCCCCCAGCCCCAATGGTGGGGCACAGCATTAGCCAAGAGACTTCTGCCACCTTGGCACTTATTCAGTGGTTCAAGCAGAGGGACCATGCCAGTTTTAAGATCTAATTCAGTGCCTTTTGCAGCCAGCCCTGGAGCTGGCCATGCCAAAGTATTGGGGATTAGCTTTCTGCTTACTGCCCCAGAGCACAGACAGGATGAGAAGGTTTGCTGTCCCCAGCCAGCCCTATGCAAGCCATTACCTTCTGCATTTTGGGCTGAGCACAGTGGGGGGACAGGCACCCCCAGCTGCTCGCTGGGACGATGGACAGGGAAGCTGTGGCCATCTGGAGAGCAGTGTTTGCACTGGGATAAGTGTGTCCGGCATTAATAGGAAACGCAGCTTAGCAGACAGATTCCTTCCCCCGCCTCCTTTTTTTAATAAACCTTGTTACATTTTGAAGGGATTTTACCAAAAATGCGGTCATTTATTTTCACAGCCCCAGGGCACATTTTTTCTGTGTGACATCTGACGTCCCCTCCTTTGGGAAAGGGGAGGTTGGAGGCGCAAGGCGGGGTGTCCTCCGTGGTGGCCGAGCAGCCCCAGGGACCACAGTGACCCGTGTGTTGAGTGACAGTGATGGCTGTGCTGCCGCTGGTGTTGTTGTTGGGAGAGAGGTGTCCGTAGGACAGGCCGTGGCAGCGGGACACGCGCACAGGAGGTGGGCCAGGACTGCCCTGGGCTGGCTCTCCTTCATGTGGGCGAGTGGAGGGGAGGCCGGAGGTGGCGGGGGGAGATGTCTGTCACCCTGCTGTTGCCATGGGGGCAGCCATGGGGACGGGGACACCACCTCAGAGGCGCGCGCAGGCGGGAAGGAAGTGGAGAACAATTGGGGAGAACAAGGCCGGGAGCCCGGGCCTGGCAGGGCTGGCGGTGCCGCTCCGCACGTCCCTCACCGCCGTGTTCCCCCAGCAGCCTCTCCTGGTGGCACTGTGGCTTCTCCACCAGCCTGGATCCCCATGCCACCCTTGTGTCTGAGAAGCTGGTGGCCATTTATTGTCTCCTGGGTCAGGGCTCCCCATAGAGAAACATTCCTAGAATCACTGGATGATTAAAGTTGGAAAAGACTTCTAAGATCATCAGGTCCAGCCATTAACCCAGCACCACTGTGTTCACCACTAAATCATGTTCCCAAGTGCCACATCCACATGTCTTTTGAACACTTCCAGGGATGGTGGCTCTACCACTACCCTGGGAAGCCTGTTCCAATGCCTGACCACCTTTTCAGTGTAGAAATTTTTCCTAATATCCAATATTAACCCCCCCTGGTGCAACCTAAGACCATTTCCTCTCATCCTGTAGCTCTCAACCTGTAGTCCTCAGGTCACAGTTCTGGAGGAAAGGTGTTACAGCTGCTTGTGAAACACGTGGAGACACCACATCCTTAAGACCTCTCCAACCCTGCCAGATCTCTCTGATACCTGGGTTTAAATGTTACAAGGGAAGGAAACAGACGTACACAGAACAGAGTTGCAAAAAGCCTCATGTTTTTGTGGAAAGTCAAGCTAGCAGCATATTTTTGCATTCTTTTCTTCCTTAACATTTAGCACCTACCTGAGTCACAGCCTCACATTCCATAACATTTTTCCCCCTCTCTATTTCTGGTTAGTTTGCTTGTTTTTGCAGTCAACAAGACTTCTTTTGAATTATCTCACATCTCCAGAAGCTGGAGTTTTAAGATAAAGATCATGAAGCAATGACAGTTGGCAACATTGTGCTGAGGAAAAACAACAGTAGTCTCTGAGGGTAACCGGTACTTCGAGATGTTTTGTCCATGAGGAGCTCACTTAGTGTGCGTGTCTGGCATGCCAGAGATGCAAAAACACAAAAAGTGGGACTCTCCCTGAAAAAAGCTGGAAGAAGAGCACGAAAATGTTTAACTGCCTGTCCCTGAGCCTGGATAATTTCACTCCTGGAATGCCTGTCCAGTGGTACAGGGATGGGGGCTGCTGCAATCCTCTAAGGTTTTCCTATTCAGGTGACTGCACCTGAGAGTGCGGCACAGGAAAGGGGCATTCCATGAATGCCTCCTGGCTCTGGAGACCATCTCAGTACAAACACATTTGTGGTATCTGAGCATCCCTGATTTGTCCCCCTGATTACAGAAAGCTACATGTGTATGGAAAAACCTCCTGCCAGACTCCCTCTGGTTAGCAGAGGGGATCATTTCAGAGCCCTGGTCCAAGCAAGCCCAATATCATTCACCTGGTGAGGAGTGGCTACAGTTGAATTCCCCTATTTCTGGTCTTCATTCTTTTTCTGGCCCTCATCCATGCTAGGCTGTTTATCAAAGCCCAGGGGCTGTCTGGCCCTGGCCCAAGATCTGAAGAGCTGCTCACTAGAGCCAGGAGGGCTGCAGGCAAATCTCTTGTGTCCCATTAACCACCTTGTAGGAGCAGACCCCAAGGAGATGTTGGCTTCAGGAGCCTTTGCCCCTCTCTGGGCTCGTGGCACCAGGATACCTGCTGCCTACAGTGCTGGGCCAAGGCTTGGGGATCCCTGCTTAATCTTCTCTCTCCTTTCTCTCCACAGATCTGGTGAGCAGCTATTCTATGACCCCTCCTACTCTGAGCATCACCGAGGAGGAACACGTCATCAACGCCAAGGACACGCTGACCATCACCTGCAGGTAGGCACCAGCAAGTGTGGCTCTGTCTACTCTTACCTGGTGAGGGTTGGAGGACCAGGCAAGGAGAGCCCACCAGGGACACCTTGGCTGCAGTACTCCTGCAAATTAGCATGTCTGACTACAAATCTTCCACATCCCCCAAGTGTGAATTCATCTAATTAATTGAAAAAGAAGCAAAAGACATCTCAGAGGATTCAGTGATAACCTCTGCTCTAGTCTCTCAGAGAAGAAGAAAGATAGAGGAACATTTTGTGTGATTTGATAGCTTTGCTGTAAGCTCTTTAGGGAAACTGGTCTTCCTGACTCTCCTTGTCTTTCTCTGATGTTCCTTATTCTCACCTCATTGGGGCCACTGAGATTGAAGTTCTGGTTTCTAGATCTAGTGGGACATTTGGGGGACACTGAGAAATACTTATGGGAGAAGGCAAGGCTGCAGTTAGTGGTGGCTATGAGAGGCCTCCAGCTTTTCTAGGAAGATGGGATTTAATGCTCTCCCTTTATATATGTGGGTGAAAAGAAGCCCCAGCCAGGGCAGGGGAATAACTGTGAGAGGAGCTGGAGAATCTCTGGTTGTTTTGGGCACTGTGGCTCTGAGAAGGTGGTGTGTCTGAACTGATTTATCTGTGCTGGGACACTTGACTATGCATGTTTTCTGGACTGTCTGCTTCTCAGAAAGCAGAAAAAAAAGAACCCATAAACAAGTGGGAGAATTGCCCAAGGTCAATTTTCCTGGAGTTTCCCTTCAGCAGCTGAAAACAGATCCATGCTTGGGATCTGAATGCTGGGTCCAATGGGGATCTAAATTCAGCGTGGGCCTCAAATGGGTGTTTCTCGGTGTTATATATAACCACAGAGCAATTACTGCAAACACTTGGCTGGCATTGTGTTCATGTCTTGTCACAAACATATTTAACTTTTCCTGGAACAGATGGCATTGCTTTTCCTTTGTGAATCAGTTCATAACCAAGGGAGAAGGACAGAGGAAAGGTTGTTGATATTAATTACTGAACTGCTTTCACTCAATCTGGGAATCTGAGTGTTTGTGGGCTTGTTTTCACCCAGTGACTTGAAGAGCCATCATGTGTGCTGAGATGTAGGAAATGTGTGAGTTGGAGATCTGTCCACAGCTATCCTGAGGGACTGTGGTCAGCCACAGAGCCACTGTGGGAGCATAGAGGAAGAAAAAGAAGTTTGAGGATTCCACTGCTCTACCGTGGTGCTTTTCCCCACAGAGGGATGTGGGAACTGACACTCTCTATTAAAACCTTGGAAGAGGTGAGATTCAGTGAGGATATTCTGAATGAGCTTAGAATCAGGGCAGACCCTTTCTCAACAGGGGTCCAGAAAGGGACACAGAAAGCACTTTCAAGACTGTTGTCTATAGACTGAACCAGGTTTAAAGGACATATTGAAGTTAGAGGTGTGGTAAAAGAAAGTGTCTTCTGCAGCTGTGAAAGACTGAACTGGCCAGCCAATGAGCACAGGACCATCTGCAAACAGCACTAAAACCCACGTACCCTCTGCCCTTTGATTGTTCCTTGCCTTGGTATCCTGCTGTCCCAGATGTGCTCCTTGGGGCTGTGCAGTGTCCCTCACACCATCTCCAGATAGATAAGTCTCAGTATCTCCTGCATGGCTCAGAGCACTCCCCTTTTCCTTCTGAGCTCTCAGTCCTGTGTTTGTCTGTCTCGAGGAGAGGACTTTGACTGCAGGACACTTACTTCATCTGAATGAAGAGTAAATCTTTCCTGGTCCCTGGATCTCTAATTACACCCAGCTGCTTCTCCAACCTCTTCTCTGGACCATGGCCCACCCTGGGAAGACCTGGCTTGTGTTAATGGGAGCTGAAGGGAAAAACACGCAGACCACCAAGAGAACAGGCAAAGGAGAGGGTGGTGGGGCAGGGTAGGGCAGAAACAAATACAAAATCAAATCCAGGATTCAGGGATTTCCTGCTAAGCATCGTGTTAGAGGTGACTTCAGTTTGACCCTGGTCTTCCCTTGAGAGCAATGTCCTCTGGCTGCTCTTCGAGCTGCCCTGGAGCCAGGAGTACAGGCTTGCTTGAAGCAGTGCTTCAGCAGAAAGATGAGCTCAAAACCCCCATGTGAGACTCCCTGGAGACCTTTCAAGCTTCACCCACCGAGCGTGAGAGCCATGCAGCCAACTGTGCTCTCAGGCTCCCTCGCAGCAGCCTGGATCTCAGACATCCCCAGCTCTGCTGCCCTGCTCCTGCTCCACAGCCCACCAAGCCTCACCAGTGACCAGAGCCTGGGCCAGGCCATGGGACAAGCAGTGCCTCTGGAGCTGGGCATGCTTAACAGATACCCAAAGGCACAACACACACACAAGGAGCTACCAGATGCTGGGGCTCTGCTTTTGCAAATGCCATCACGTGCAGTCCTGTTCCCTTGTCACCCAGCACAAGACACCCTTGAGAAGTCCAGACAGAGCAGGGGATCAATGCAGGAACATTCCCCAAAACAGAGATTGTGCCAGGGCTGGCTGAGAGCCCCAGGGATGTTTTGATTCAAATGTGTCAGAACAAGGGGAAGGGGCTGATGCCCAAATGGACAGTGCAGCTTTTATTAGCTCCCATTCCTAGAAGGAAGGAAAGAATATTGTGAATCTCTGCATTCATGCCCTCAGCAGCCTGCGTGGGGGGAAAGCAGAGAGCTTGTGCTGTTCCAGCTCATGAGCATTGGAGCAAATCCCACAGGAACCAGCTGCACAACAGCAGAAACCTCTGGAGGGATCAACTTGGTCCTGTCTGTGCCATCCCATCCCATCCCATCCCATCCTGCAGGTGCTGGGCACACAGGTGGGGAGCAAACCAAGAAAAAGAAGAGCAAGGATGTCCTTTGCTGCCCAGTGACCTGTTCCCAGAGCTGACTCGCAGATGTGCAAACCCATCTGTGGCAGAGAGGAAATATTTGACCCCAGAGCCCTCTTGGCTCCCGTGGAGGAAATGAGCACTGTGGCAGAGCTGAAGGAGCCTGAGGATTATGTAAAGCCCTAAAACCACTGCTCCAGAGTAGTGTCCAGGAACACACAACACCTACTGCTCTCTCCTGCACGTTTGGCTGCTGTGAACATCCTCCATGGTGCTGAGGGGAATCTGGTTTATCCCAGCTAAGCCACAAAGCCACAACCAGCTTTGCCCATCATAACCACAGATGGGAGTTTCAAAGAGGATTGAAGAAGAGGGGTGCCAATTGCAACATCTCCCCTGAAGAGCATCTATCCTGAAAAGATTGAGGAAAACAGCTGTGGAGAAGACTACAGTGCATTTTTTTTCCAGCTGGCATCAGCAGGCTCCATCGCCAAGAGGCACATTATCACCGAGCTGAAAGGAAACAACTTGGGAATAAATCTTGGAAGGGGACAGATAGGAGAGAGGGAACTGTCCAAAACTGCTGCTTGGACCCTTCCCCAAATGCAGAGGGTAGATTCAGAAATAAATCCATGTGAGCCTGGCCTGCCCTCATTCCTGCCTTCTTCTGGTCCTCTTAACACACCAGTGACACTAACTGGGACTCACAGTAATGCCCACACCTTCTGTGTCCCCACCAAGCCTATGGGCATATGAAAGGAAATGAAAGCACATCTGAAAGGAATGCCTGGGCTGAGCTGCCCACAGGGTGGTTGGCATGGCTGTGTGCACTGGCCCATCCATGTTTATATAAATATGTGTCACTCAGCTATTGCAGGCCTTGATGGTTAATGGAACAAGTGGATCTGATAATCTGTGAAAATCCCAGTGGGTAAACAAACAGAAAGCGGAAACGCTGGAGACTTTCACAATTACCCTCCTCCAAGTGGAGTGCCAAAAATGCCTGGTCTGAAGCTCTCAGCTCTGGGCTGAAAGCGGGGACAACCCCATGGTCTGTGCCAGTGCAGTGGGGATGTGGACACAGCAGCAACAGCTATGGCAGAGGCCACCAGGTGTTCCTGGTTTAGTGATCAGTTTTGCTGTTATTTTCCTTGTGCATGAATAGGATGGGAAAAACTCAAAATTCAGTTCTTATTTTTATTGAAGTGTTCATGAGACTCTGGTACTCGGGAGAAGTTTGCCTGTGCTTTGTGAACAGAAGCTGCCAGAACTGTACTTACAGTCATGCCTCAGGCACTGATGGCATTTTTAGTGAAAGCAGAAGTTTGAGCTGGGTAAGAGGGGCTGTGTGGCTGTCCCCAAGGGCTCGTCACTGCCTCCAGAGCCCTTGTGCTTGGTGACATGGGAAGAGTGCAGCACACTCTCTCCAAACTCATCTGCAGCGAGCTGGAAGAGAGCAAAGTCTGCTCTATCCAGGGAAGATAAACCAGCTGCTGAAGACAAAGGGGCAGGTCTTTCCCCCATGCTTGTACAGAAATCCTGTCCTCGTTGCATCTGAGCCATTGTGCCTTCCAATGGCACCTTATCTCTCTTCCTCCTCGCCGTCCCTTGCTGTCGAGTGATGGTCACAGTCTGCCTGTCCTTAAAAGTATCTGCCCACAGAGCTGCCCTGGCAGAGGAGCTGCGTGTGCCAACATGTCTATTCCCAACTTGCATAATAGATGAACCCAGTTTCCCCTCATAGAGCTGATGGTGCTGACAAAAGACCATTTTTACCCCACAGCTGTCTCTTATGATGGCTTCTTTTTTCCCTGTTTCTTTTTTTTTCCGCACGTGCTTAAGTGACTTTCAACTATTTGGCAAACTTTCAAATGGGGGCTAGGCCTTCCTCTGAAAGGGGCTCTGATTTCACAGAAGGAAACTTCCAGTGTGGAATAAAAGCTTGTTTTGTTTGTAGTAAACAAGTGCAGTTATAATACGGTGGCACGTGTGTGCACATGCAAGCTCCCGCTCTGGGGATCCTCAGCTATATATAAATACACACGTGCATGCTCTGTCTGGGGCTTTCTTGAGTTCCTGGACTTTTCTGTCTGTCTTTGGGCTGCTGGTGAGCAGGATTTGTGGTCATGCCATCAGAGGGGTGTCTGCAGCTCAGTGTCTCTGCAGAGGTGGGAAGGGGTGGCAGCCCCAGGCCAGCTGGGGTTTTGAGGGGCTGCAGGGTGCTGTGCAGAGCAAGGGGAACCCCCTCCCACAGCAACAGGGAAAGGAAACAGCTGGCAGCTGGCCAGAAGGCAGTCAGCTGAGCCTCCCCTTGTTTTCTCCTTGCTGTCTTTTATCCCTGACTCCCTCCTGCTTTTCTCTTTCTTGCTTTATTTCCAGTCTGCTCTCCTTCCCCCATTCTTCTTCCCACTCCATTCATCACACAATGAGCCCTAGCCAGCAGCTACACTGAGCCAAGGGAAATCATCACATCCATGTGTTTCCCTAATAGCTCTGGACCCTTTTAATAATGAGAGGGAATAGAAAATAAATGGAACCTTTCCCTCAGGGCCCTGAGTGTTTCTCTGTCCTGGCATTCATACCAGTAGGACAGTGCCATGGGACAGTGGGGCCTGCTTGTGAGTGGGCTGATATCTTACAGCTTATCATGGCCAGAGGGGTGGCCTGGGGAAGGGGATGAGCCTTTGCTTGCCCAGCACTCAGGGAATCTGGTTGCCATTTCCTTGTGCCTGTTATTTCCCTTGGAGGATGGCCATTCCTCCGTGCCTCAGCCCCAGACTGGTGGCTGGCTGGGCCACGTGCAGGTGTGCAGGGAGTCACACAGAGCAATAAAACCACCGCATTCACCACGCTCAGCTAATGCTGCTTTTCACCCATGTCTAGAGGCCAGCACCCTTTGGAGTGGTCGTGGCCAGGGGGCAAGGTGGATCCTGCTGGGAAGGAGGAGACTGAGTTGGTGGCCTCAGCAGCCCCCAGCAGCGGCCGGGCAATCCGAGAGGAAGACTGCGAGGGGACGGGCACGAAGCCGTACTGCAAAGTGCTGCTGCTGACAGAGGCACAGGCCAACCACACGGGTTACTACCGCTGCTACTACAAGTACATTGATGCCAAAATCGAGGGCACCACAGCAGTCAGCACCTACGTGTTTGTGAGAGGTAAGAGCTGTCGGTGCTGTGCACCTGCAGGCTGGGGGCCTCGGGGCAGCCAATGCACCAATATAATATCTGAAAGATTTAACATCTCAGTGTGCCTGCAGGAAGTGCAGGGGACCAATATCCGTCCATGGCCTGGGATTCAATTATGTCTCATCCCGGGGGCATCGCTCCAGCCGGGCTGGAATGCAGGAATTCAAGGAGTGAGAGCCTGGCCTCAGACGCTCCACCACTAAAAAAAAGCACAGGAGTTGTCTTCTGGGCAGCCTGGGGCTCCCTGAGGTGCTGGTGGCCAGGGGTGGTAGTGTTTTATAAAGCTGAGACTGACAGGGAGAGGATGAGTGGTACAAGCACTCCATGTGCAGCCTGTTCCCAGACCTGCTGGCCTGAGCTGCTCCACAGTGACAGATCCAGATGCTCCTCTCCATACAATGCAGGGGCTGCCCATGCAGGCAGGGTTATGTATTTTGGCAGAGGAGGGATGTTCACCAGTCTTGGGGCTGGAACCTCAGCTTAGGGAGTGGCTGTGGGGCCAATACTCAGCATCTCTGTGTCCCAGGGGTTCCTCCTCTGTCATCTCCCCCACTGCTCACAGCAGGCTCCAGCAAGATAAATGAACTCTGTCCCCTGGAAACAGTTGGCTGAGCTATTTCTCTTTCCGCCCCCATTTATTAGTTGGTGCAGTTGTCATGAGCCAGGCAGGTCATGACATATAAGATGCATTTTTCAGAAGTCCCAGGGCAAAGCCAATTTTGCCTCTGCAACTATGCAGAGAAAAATGCAGGGGCAAATCAGAAAAGCTGGGCAGCTGTTGAAGAGGAATTGAAGTCTGTTTGGGCAATTGCTTCCTCTTTCCACGGGCTATGCTGCCCACCCTAAAACAGGACAGAGCCTGCCTGGATTTCAGATATCTGTGAGTTGGACAGGGGTGTTCACACACTCTAGAGGGTTGTATCAGGATGGAGGCAGAGAGCTTCTTAAATACACTGAAAATGAGTACAACCCCACAAGCTTACATGCAGAGAGTGCTTTTGCAAGAACTGATTTTCTTTGTGATCCAACAAATGTCACTTTGCCCCCTGATCCACCTTTTCTCACCTCCAGCCTCTCTGCAGCTCTGGAGCTGCTCTCCTGTTTACCAGAGAGTGCACATGGTGCAGGTTAGGGGCAATAAATCCCACACTGTCAGGGCCCATGGGACTCACAGTGCCTGTGGACAGTGTGTGTGCAACAGATCCTGCCACAGCTCACAGCTCTGCTGTGCACATGGCTGCACAGCACATGTTCATTCTCAGTCCAATCAGGCTGTCCCCTATTATGGTTATCAAGCATCTAGAAAACCTCAGAATCTGCATTTCCAGATAGGACAGGCTTTCAGGCAAGAGAAGGGACATGTCAGGAAAACTCAGGCATGTGGTAAGCACGGCCATTGCAGAGCTTTCAGATAAAGCCTGTTCCTGCTGAACTGGGCTGCAATGTGAGACTGTCCCTGGAGAGCTTGGAAGGGCTGATGTAAGTGTTGGGGATGTTTGGAGACAGGATGATCAGACCACAGGTTTATCCATCAAGCTCATTTCTCATGTTAAGGCTTGGTGAAATTGCCAGGAACAGAATATCTGTGCTTGCCTGGAAAAATGGGTTCTTCTGTATTTTACCTGCAATTCAGTTCTCAAATGAACTCTCCATGCATGTGTCTCCTTCCCGTGTGTGTGGTTAGGTGTGTATTTTATTACAACTACAGATAGCACTGGACACACAGAATGCCTCATCAGAGTAGGATGGGCTATGTACAGCCCACATCTCATAAAGCTTAGCATGTATTAATGAAGAAGATGCTAAATTATTCCCATCCGACCCATTAAAGCAGTCTTAAGGAAATTTGTGATGTTGTCATAGAGGGGAGTTAGTGCATGAATCACAAGCTCATTGGCAGCAGGACCAACCTAGTAAATCAGTTCTTGGCTGCCATCTGAGCTTGAAGGGGACCTCATAGTCTCTCACCTCTGGCAGCTGTGCAGCTCCTCCTTCTGACATGCCCAGGGTTTGAGAGAGGAATGAGGAACATCTTCACACTGGGAAAAAAATCTGTGGTTTCAGAAGTCAGCAATCCTGTGGCAGCAAAAAACCCCGGGAAATAAAGATAAGAACTCTCTGGGTAATCAGTGTTTTCCTAACAGGTGACCAATACAGTTTCTTGAGCATGGGTTGTTTCACCTACACTGTAGAAAAAGGGCTTCACACAGAGGTGAGGCCTTTGCAGCATGACTATCACTGAAGCAGCAGCTTTACGGATTAAAAATTAAAAGTTTATGCGTTTAACAGTGGGAGCACTGGGTTGGATTGGATTGGGTCCAACGTAATTTGAGCAACAGAATCCCCAAGTGAGGATCATTACCAAATTAATCTTTGACTTGTCCCTTTAGATGGGTCTCTTTAGGGTTGGGTATCAGAGGGAAAGAATTGTCAGGTCAGACAAACAGTTGTCCTCATGCTGCACTCCCTTGAAATCAATTGTTTAGCTGAAACACAGGTGAATAAAACTAAATGTAGGTCACTGGGATCATTGGGTCTGATTCCAGTGTACCAAAAGCTGTAAAATCTCCCCTAGCAGGATTCTGAGGCAGCCCAGTGTCTCCCAGATGGAGACCCATCACCCTCTTAAAAAGCCCCCTTCACCCAGGGGGCAATTTCCCTGAATAAAGCAAATGATGACCATGTGCTGGATGGACATTTACAGAGGAGAGATGCTGGTAACACCATTCCTTCGAGACACTAGGAACCAGTCTCTATTCAGAGCATCCCGTGAGGCATAAAACCTCTGGAAAAGGGCAGGCAGGGGCTGGTAGTACAGAATAAATCATCTGTCACTGAGGCCACGAAACAGCCTCACAATTCTTTGTGTCTTCCAATTTTGTCTTCCCCCTTTACTCAGCCTGGGTCACTGCTGATTGTACAGCGGCTCTGCACGGAGTTTGGTGTAACATCCCCGGCCTTGCTTAGTCATTTCATAATGATTATTTCTGGGTGGTTTTCCTCTTCCTGTCAATATTTGTGCTTGCAGCAGTTGGGCGGCAGTGGGGTGGCAGCCCTGGAAAGCTCAGCTCATGTGTTTATGTGCCGGCCGGGCTGGCTGCAGGATGACATCTGCATAGCCCTGCGCTGCGGGACACAGCCCCCAGCTGGGCAGGCGCCGAGCCCAGGACACCACGCACTGGTTTCACAAAGGGTCAGGCTCAGGCAGAGACCTTGAGGGCTCCAGGAAAGGGGAGGTCATTTCCCGCACTGCCCAAATGTCACAAAAGTGTCGCTGCCGTGTTTGGTGCAGAGGAGCCGGCTGGCTTTGCATTCCTGAGCTCCAGGTGTCTCCTCTGACTGTCGCATGTGGCAGATGGGGCTGAACAGCTCAATACCACTCCCTCTGAGAAGCTTGTACTGTGTTAATGAAATTCAGAAAGCCTCCCTTTCTACTGGTTGCCTTTTCCCAGTTTTTTTCTTCTTTTTCAGTAGTTGTTTTCCTTGTGTCTTTTCTACAGATTTTGAACAGCCATTTATCAACAAGCCAGAGACCCTCCTCATCAGCAAGGAGAACACTTGGGTACCATGTCTCGTGTCCATCCCAGACCTTAACGTCACACTGACCTCGGTGAGAGCTCGGCTGCTGGGAGACTCTGCACCGAGATGTATTGCATTTGTTCTGCATTTGTAATTGCCTGAGTGGAAGCATGACAGGCACTGCCAGGAAAGGAAAATACATGGATACATTTTCCATGGAAAGTACAAGCCACTGGCTTCCTCGTTTTATTTGCTGGTTGAAGCTGTGTTGTCCAGTTCCCTTGGGCAGACCCTACGGGTTTCCTGCCAACCTTGCTTCTCTTCCCTGGAGCTCTGTGAAACAAAACAAGACTTTGTTTTAAACCCATTTCCCCACAGCATCCCCTGTTTGCCTCATCTCTGTGATCTACACCCTTCTAGGTGGTCAGCATCCCCACAAGGGAAGAGGCTGCAGCCCCTGGGGCTCATGACTAAAAACAGCTCTCTTATCAGTTTGCTTTTGCTTTTGCCTTTCCCC
>WBNO01004080.1:666572-693071 GCA_013400575.1 Peucedramus taeniatus
ACAATGCAAATACATCCTTCCAGGATGAGTGTTACCATTGTACAAAGGCCTCCAGGGACACTCTGGGGGCCAGGGGCCTTTCCCTTGCCCGGGAAGGACACTACCCAAGGTCAGCACTCATCCCGGTGGGGCTGATGTTTGGGACATCAGCATCAGTTTCCTTAGCTATCTCTAGAAATTTCCATTCCTGGAAGTCTCTGGCCCACTCTGCAGATGGGGAGGCTCATGGTGCAGGAGGCAGCTACTCAGGGTAGAGGGGAGGCCACGATTCCTAGATGGCAAACCCTCGGGGGAGAGGGCAGGAGGCCAGCACAGCATGATGCTGCATCATTTCTTCACACAAAAGGGATGTGTTAGCCAGCATAAAGCCTGGGAGGAGTGGAGTGGGAATGTTGTTACCCTCTGATTTCAGCTGGCAAAATGTTGATTTTTCCAGCAAAATTTCTTCATCCACCCTGACGGGAAAAGCACTTTCTGGGACAACAAGAAGGGAATGCAGGTACCCACACACTTGATCAGGGACTTATTGTATGTCCACTGTGAGACTGTAATCGACAAGAAGGTCTTCAAATCCAATTTCTTCATCATCCATATAGCAGGTGAATATTTGGGAAGGTTCAGGGGAGCAGTTTGGGTGGCTCTGAAGTCCATCAATGTGGCTCATGGGATTGTTATGGTCCTCTCTAGCTACACAGACTCTGCATGGTGCTTGTATCTCTTCCACTGTGTATTGGACAGAGATTCACCATGCAGCAGGAGGTCATTCCCAAACCTCCTGTAACTGCACAGTCTGAGTCAAAGAGCTAACTAGATCAGAAATGTCTTTTCATTCCCTCTTCTGCATCAGGGAGTGAGCTGTATGACATCCAGCTGTATCCCAAGAAAGCCATGGAGCTGCTAGTGGGAGAGAAGCTGGTCTTGAACTGCACAGTGTGGGCTGAGTTCAACTCTGCTGTCCACTTCCACTGGACTTACCCTGGCAAACAGGTACCAGCAAGCAGAGCAGCTCCCCGTGCACTGAACTGTCACCCTCTGAGTTGCCCCCTCCTGACCCTTCATTGCTCCTCTTCACACCATGGGCAGGGCTCTGCTTCATAATCCTAACCATGCTGTGCCCTGGACATCTTGGTCAAAGTGTTCTCCCATTTTTTTTCTCCTGCAGCAGAAGGCAGAAAGAATGAAGACCCCTTTTCTTGGCAGAAAGCTCCCTCCTTGCCAAGGTGTTACTGCTCTGGGGTTCTTGAGAAAACACTGGCTTCACTTTCAGCAGTGCAAAGCCAGAGCAAATGTGATTGGTTTAAAAGGAGCTACTCTAATCATAGAGCCCTTGTTACCAAGAGCCTGCGAGGGGTCCCTTCCTCACTGTGTTTTCCCCCTCTTGTATCCTCTGGCTTTTTTGAATGGTGTGACAGGGGAGTCCCTTGAGAACATCACTCAGTTCATGGGGCTCCCAGCCTGGTTCCCGGGCAACAAGAGCAAAACATGCTAAGATCTGAGCCCAGCCTCAGGCAGTCAGTACACAGAACATGTGCCCTTCCATCCCTGAGGATGGCAGTGAGTTGTGCAGAAACCCATCCAGACAGAGGCAAGCACTGAGCATCAGGAATCACAGCTGTGAAGGGCCCATCCACACAGCCTCACCCCACTGCTGTCTTTCATCCCCTTCTCTCTGTCACCTCCCACAGACACAGCGAGCAGTGATCGAGTCCGAGCGCCGGTCCCTGCAGACATACACAGAGCTCTTCAGTGCCCTGACCCTCCACAATGTCAGCCAGCAGGACCTGGGGAAGTACACATGCACTGCCACCAGTGGTGCCCAGATGCTGGAGGAGAGCACCGATGTCATTGTGCACGGTATGGCACCTGCCAGTGCCCTGCAGAGCCACGGCCACAGCCCACCTGCAGCAGAGCCACCCCAGACTGCTTGGGCAGAGTGGCTCCTGAACCTTCATCCACTCTGCTTTAGTGAAACCCAGCCCTCCTCCAGCCCCTCAGCTCTCCTGTGCCCCAGCACCACGCTGGGAGCAGAGTCACATTCAGCAAGGTCCCAAAAGGGAAGGAGAGAGATGCCAACACCAAACTGGCCCAAATGCAGTGGAATGGCAGGACTCAGTTTTTTTGCAGCCCTATGGCAAATGCAGTGTCCCTGTGGCATGGCTGGCCTGAGGGGCACCAGCTGCAGGTGCACAAGGCACCATCTGCTTTGGGGGGTTGTTTCTTGGCAGCAGAAAGTCACAGGGCAGCCCAGCCTTCCTGCATTCCCAATGGTTCCCAAGAGGGAGACAGAGGCAGATCTTCAGCTGCCAGGATCTCTACTGTGCTGTCATGACACCCCTCTGTCCTTGGTCCCTGCTGTAGGGCCCTGTGGAGATCAGCAGAGCTTTGTTACACCCTGTCTCTTTGAGTTCTCCTCCATGGTCCCTTTTTTCCTTGCAGAAAAGCCCTTCATCACTGTGGAGTGGAGGAAGGGCCCGGTGATAGAAGCCACTGCAGGAGATGAAGCCGTGAAGCTGCCAGTGAAAGTCGTGGCTTACCCCCCACCAGATTTCCAGTGGTAACTTACCTTTCTTAGCTTGAGCCGCCTTCTCCTCTCCTCCTTTCCTCTGCCAAATGGGGAAGCCTAGCCTGGCTTCCTTGATAGGTCGTTCTGTCGCCAAGATTGTCACAAATGTCACTTTTTTCCACCCATGGGGGCCATTTCTCCCATGTCCTGGCTCTCAGCTGCACAGCTTGCCTTGGCAGCTCTGCACAGCTGGAGAGGCCAAGTGGAGTTCCCACAGGAGCTGTCCCTCTTGTCCCTCTGCTGTGGTGATCACAGCTGCCCAGAGGAACAAGGTAGTGGGATGGGTTGTGCACCTCACCATGCTGCACTTCCATCAGAGCTGACTGGAGATGGGAGCTTTGCACCCACTCACTGCTCAGGCAGAGCTACAACATCCCCAATCCCACACACATCCATATAACACAATGTGCAGACCCATAACCTGGGTCCAGGGAAGGCCCAGGGTCTCTCCAGAGAGGTCCTCAGTGCTAGCAAGGGGCACCCTGACTGCACTCTTGTGGGGACCAGCAAACTCTTGGCCCAGCTGCCAGTGGGACACTTCCTCCCCATGGCTGCATTTTCTCTCTGCCTCCCCGCAGGTACAAGGATGGAAAGCTAATTCCCAAGCAATCTCAATCTTCAATGCAGATCAAGGATGTGTCGGAGCAGCATGCTGGGACATACACACTGGTTCTGAGGAACAGGCTGGCGGGGCTGGAGAAGCACATCAGCCTCCAGTTAATTGTCAATGGTAAGGGGTGGGGGGGGGGCGGGCAGGGCTGGAGCTGGGGGGAGAGGGCTGAGCCCATGGCCCCAGCCTTTGGGCTGCTCCAAGACCAAGTTCCCATTAATGTCCTAAAGCAGTTGGTACCAACTTCACCTCTCCCTCCCCCATGGCACAATTTTGTTCCTGGCTCTCTCACTTTGGGCAGGATATGTCATTGCTCAGGGGCCACTTCCCCACTGCAGCTGGAGATGCTGCTGAGGGTGACCCTGACTGATGCGGACTTGAGAACAGGGCAACTGCCCCACAGATGAAGTCTTGATCTGGAGTATTTCTTCTGGGTGGGAAGCCCTGATGGAGTTTTCCCACAGCAGAAACTGGTCCCAGTCATGCAGGAAACAGATGTCAGCTAAAAAAAGTGCTGGAAGGGCACTGCTGCCTGGAGATGTGTCTCCAGCAGGCTCTGTGGCCCTGTGCTTTGAGCCCTGCAGCATCCAGACAGTTCCACTCACCAGAGAAAGGAGAAACGATGTCACTTGACTCTGCTTAAGTATGACCTGCTGTGCCTTGCAGGCCTGAGTTGCCCTGAGAGCCAGAGAGCTGTAGTGCCCAGGCTGTCCATAAACGGGCCTGGGGAGGGCTGTGCCAGGCCTGGGGATGCAGTGCCTGAGCCTGCAGCTGCTCACAATGTCTCTCTGATCCTTGCAGTTCCTCCACGCATCCATGAGAAGGAGGCCTCTTCCCCAAGCATCTACTCCAAGAGGAGCCCCCAGGCCCTCACCTGCACTGTCTATGGCATCCCAGCACCAGAGGTGATCCAGTGGCAGTGGAGGCCATGGATGCCCTGTCGGATGTTCTCCCGACGCAGCCTGTAAGTGCCATTTCTTCCAACACTTGTGTCTTGTCAGGCCACCATCGTGGTGTTATGGGCTTCTTGTGACCATGGCTGTGCCCCACTCGTGTCTCTGTCTTGCTCTCCCACCCACAACATGGCACCTTGTGGGAAGACAGAGTGGAGACACTTGGTGTCCATGTGGGAGTTTTGCCCAGGCTGGCTGGTCCCAGACACGAACGGCTTCCATAGCATCCTCTGCATCCTCAGCCACCTGCATCTGTCAGTGGATGTCCATGGCCCAGCCACACCTCACAGCACCTGAAATGAAACCACTGATCACTGTGCTAATGGGGAAACTGAGGCAGATTGCAGGAGAAATTGTCACAGCCCCTTGGTAAGACCCCAAGACAGCAGCTGGGGCTCACACCATTCCTACCCTGAGGTCCCCATGGTTTTCTGTACTTTGTCTTCTCCTGGGAAGCAAAAGTGCTCATAGGGAGCTGCTGCTTGTGGGGAAGAATTTCTGAATCCTGAGGAAGGGCCAGATCTCTGCCAGCTGCTGGGATGATTTGCCAGCAGGGCAATAGCTAGGCAGGATGGATGCATGCTCACTGCCTGTGCTCTGGGAAGCTGAGGCAGCATCAGGCAGGGCTGCAGTGGCATTTTTTAGTGACTGCCTCACCAGAAGAAGGAAAAGGGATGCTGGGGAGTTGTAGCCAGAGCAGTCAGGGTGGAGGACATCAGGGTGCCTGGAGGAAGCCAGGTCCCATAGCCCTGTGCAGGCTTTTGCCAAGCCAGAGACGCCAGAGCTTTCCATAGCATGCAAGTGCACTGTGGCCCTGTCAGGAAGCAGAGGGGCCCATGAATTATGAGCACTGTCTCCTTCTGCCTAGCACAGCTCCAGAGGATGCAGGACGCTTCTTTCTAGTTTCCTGTTGTTTACACAGCTCACCAGTGTGTTTGCCCCGCCAAGTGCTCTGCCTCACACTGCCAGCACACACCTTTGCTACAGCTCCTGGGCCCTCAGCTCCCCTCTGCTTCCCTGTCACCCAAAGCCTCTCCCTTCTATCCCAACCCATACTTTTGGGCAGACTGTCCCATCTTCCACCCCAACCCACATTTCAAAAGCACCCTGTAGGCTGCAGCATTCCAGATCCCTGACAGATTTGGCCACTTCTCCCCACCCGCCTGTCTCAGCCTGAAGAGGTACCATCTTCCCCTGTGAGACACCAGCAGCACCTCTACCTGGCGAGGTTTCCCTCCTGGCTCTTGTTGAATCGAGGGCAGCAGGAGCACCCCTGGGTGCTGCACCATCTACTCTCCAAGCCAGCGCCAGCCAGTCAGTGACACCCCTGACTCTCAGTCCCAGCAGGGCTTTAAGGCCTTGGTGCTGAGCAAAATGATATCAAGGGTTGCCCTAGGCACACATGAATCAACTTCACCCCTGCCTTTCTCCACCCTTAGCAAGGAAGGATGAAGCCCCAAGCCTGGGGGTGAAGACACTGCTCAGGACAACTGTATCTGTTCCCTGCCTCAGTTTTCACACCTACACATTTTTGCCTCACTGGTGATTGCAAGGCACCTTTATAAAGCCCATCAGAATTGTGTAACTGAAAGACCCAGGAAAATTTGCAGACTTATAGGACGGGGCCATCAGTTCTCTGACACAAAGCTGCTTTTGCTGTCTTTTTCCCAGCTAACCTTCTCTCTGTTTCTCTCCTCTTCCCCCTGCTCATCCCTGGCTGCTGCATTAGCAATAGCAGGCACCGGGCAGCAAGGCGACATCAGCGGGACCGGATGCCCGAGTGCAAGGACTGGAAAGATGTGTCACAGCAGGATGCTGTGAACCCCATCGAGAGCATTGACACCTGGGTGGAGTTCGTGGAGGGGCGGAACAAGGTGAGGCTGTATTCCAAACCCATCCTGAGACAGGGAGCTGGAGATGGGCACGGGACTCCTTTGCAATCAGCCAGGAAAAGTGGCCTGTAAAGGGGCCTGGCAGAGACAAATTTGGGGTGGGCTTCACACCTCTGCTTTTAAAGTAAACCATCAGTGGCAGTTCCCAGCCCTGGGGATCCACAGTACCAGGCAGCCCCAGGGTGAGGGAGAGCTGTCATCTTTGAGAAATTACCCTGTGTCCAGAGAGGCCCTAACTGGGGCTGGCTGCACAGGAGGGATTTCATGGATTGCTACTGAACACAGGGCATCCAGCTAGGGAAGATGTGGGACAGGTGCTATGGAGGCTCCCATGGCCATTTCTGAGCACTTTGCATCAGCTGTTCTGGAAAAACCAAGCCCTGCAGAGCATCCTGGGCAAGAGAGCAGGAGTCACAGGAAATCTCTGGCCTTGGGAAGGTGCATGTGTCTGGTGGGGCATTTCATCCAGCTGTCTCCATCCTGGTGGGGTGAGGGTGGTTTGGAGAAGCTGGCATCCATCTACTGCAGCTTTGGGAGTGGGAGCAATGTGTGTTCCACAAAGTCACTTCTCCATCACAGCATTTCCTCTCTGGAAGGAACATCTCTCCCTCATTGCAGTGTGTGACCTGCTTGCTGCCTGCTTCTTTCTGTCTCCCGGGTAGCCACGAGTGTCAGGTCTGTGCCATGACGAGGTTCCTGTCCCCACTGGTGTCGGGCACCAGCCGCTCACAGAGGGATGCAGAACAAACAAATGGGCCCCTGTTTCCGAAAGTCACTTCCTGTTTTCCTACACACCTCTAAAGGCACTTCCCGTCCCCTGGCCCGGCCAGGAGTTCATCACTCTGCCAAAAGGGTGGCAAGGGCAGATGATTCTCCTCCCAGATCAGCTGAAGGGAGGTTGAGGGATTGATGTTCCCCAGGGACACAAGCAGGGGTGGTGGTAGGTTTCGGGTAAGAAGCCCCCACTATGGATGTGACACTTGTATTGGTCCTTTTTGATCTTCCCCTATTTTCCCTATTTTCTTCCTTCTGTTCCTCAGCTGTGTCCTTCTCATTCCATCTGTTTGGTTGTAACTGTCCTGGAGCTTCAACTTAGGTTGTGCATCCCCACAAATGTGCAAAAGCTTTGGGAGAAAAGAGCTGTTCCGTTTACAGTGGGATGCTACATCCTAAAATCTGCTTTCCCTCTCTCTCCTTGTCCTTTCTGCCTCTCTTCTCTCACCATCCTCCTGGTTTTTATTCCATCTGTAAAGGCCAGATCGAGCCACAGGATGCGCAGTGCACAGTCATGCACTGCAGGCAGCAGGGTGATGTCAGATCAAGAAACCCCAACTCAAACATAACACCACAGATTAAAAGGAAAATCCCCAAGAAACAGGAAAGGCAGCACACAAAAGTGCCAGCAATAGGGTCACTCTGGTTGTATGAATAACCCCAAGAAACGGAAAAGGCAATGGACAAAAGTACCAGTAATAAAGTCACTTCAGCTGTGTTGAGTATGCACTGAATGAATGACTGTTCCTTCTGGTTAACACAACCTCAATACATTGCCCTCAGAACGGAAATGCTTCCCAAAGTCTATGGGATTATGGGATGTAAAGGCAAAGAAATTTCCCTGTAGGAACACATTCATTTTGCATTTTAAACATCATCTCATTAGAGGGATTTTTTAACTTGTCATTTAAACTGGAGCCTCAAACTGCAAGTCTCCTCTAAGGGGAGTTCTTGTAACACTTTTGGTAGCTCACACATGTGCTGTGTGAGCCAGGAGGAGGAGGAGAGCAGCCTTATTCCCCAGCTGCTTTTCTTGGCTAATTTGGAGGCAGCCTCCCCCAGGTCCATGCTCCCAGGATGGCAGCCTGGCTGTTTGCCCAATCTTAGTCATGTCTTGCTGGAGGGAGAGAGGAGGAAGCTTTTAGGACCGTGTCTATGTACACTTGGAATTCAGTGAAAGATGACAGCTCTTCCTGAAGGGATGAGAGCTGAGATATTTTCACAGGTTTCATTTCTCCTTATGAATAAAAGGAGTGCTTGCAGGTCTGTAAGTACCCATAAATTCCACTGAACCCTGTGGGACACTAAGTAGTCACTTTACTGCAGAGGGCTTAGGGAATCAAAGCCCTGGTGTGCTTTCTCTTTCTTCATACTGTTATAAATAAAGCTTGGCAGGAGCTTAACCATCCCCTCAGCCCTGCATCCTGTTACTGTCCCCCTTGCTGAGCACTGTCCCCATTGTGACCCGAGGGGCTTAATAAGAAGTTTGCTCCCATGGAGAGGCATCTATGCTGACTGGGCTCAGTAAAAAGATGCAGAGATTGGGAATAAAATCATGTTGTTATTGGTAGAGCCAACAGAAAAAGCTTGAAAATGCACAAAGGGCTGTAGGATAAGGGTCTGTTTTTACACAATCCTTTCCCAGGTTTATGCAACAACAGCTGTTGGGGGCTTTGCAACCTGCCAGAGAGCAGCAGTGATCCTACTTCTCTTCCCTGTTGCTCTTCCTAACTCTTCCTTATGTTCTCTTCCCCCATCAGACAGTCAGCAAACTGGCCATCCAGGAGGCCAATGTCTCAGCCATGTACAAGTGTATTGCCTCTAATAAAGTGGGTCGAGACGAGCGGCTGATCTACTTCTACGTGACCAGTGAGTACTGTAAACCCCCCTCCACCTGCCCCAGCCAAGCTCTCTGCTTGAAACAGGGAGGTCCCTAGAGCTGTCAGGTCCTTCCATTCACAGTTAGGATCTTCAACAGTCCAGCAGGAAAACAGGGCTAACCCAGAACTCTTCTGGGTGGCAAATGCCGAAGCCCTGGCAGCAGATAGCACAGGCAGAGTTTGGCAGGCAGACTCAGGAATGAGCCAGCATTGCCTGTGCCTAGGTCCCGGGCTGGTCTTGGCTGGGGACATCCCGCTGGCTCAGGCCCAGGCTGCTCCATGGGCTGGGGATGTGTCTGGTCCAAGAGCATCCTCTAGTGGCACCGCCCGACCCTGTCCCAGGCCAGGTCCCGTTGCCCTCAGCCCCCGGCGGTGATCCCACGGGATTTTGGTGATGGGAGGAAGCTGAGTTTATAGGAACCAGAGCCCAGCGGTGTGGGCTGGAGTCATGGCCCATAGGGGGCTGCATGAGCCTCCTGCCAGTGGTGCCCCATCCTGGCGGGAGCCTGTCCCTGTCTGCTGAGACAGGGAGCCCAGCAAGGGCACAGAAAAAGTTTATCCTATGGAATTCTCCTTCCATAATAAAATTCCCAGCCCAGAAGGCTGGGCTCATGGCCCTTGTGGTAGTACCTGTGCTGTCAGAGCCACCAGCTGTTGTGAAGCCAGAACATCTTCAGTCACTGCTTCAATAATGCCCTCTGTGTTGTTGTCCAGGCTGCTGTGTCACTGCCTGCACACGTGAAGGTGGGCATGTGTGCAAACCAGAATGCTGCAGCTGAGCTGGGAGCAGTAACAGCCTAATTCAGACCTCCCTGGCTTGTTTCATTTGTGACCCCATCTTAATTTCACCCTGGGACTTGAGTATATCCTGTAGCACTCACTGGGCTTAAGCTGTGATTGCCAGCAGTTTGCATGTCACAGTTCTGGTCTACAGTGCTTTCCTTTACCCTGGCTGAGGACAGGCGGATCTCTGAGAGCTAAGCCCAAGGAGACAATTTCATTGTGTCTGGCAGCTCAGCCATGAAAACTCATTCACATGTTCATTTCCTTCCTGAAAGCCATTCCAGACGGGTTCGAGATTGAGTCCCAGCCCTCAGAAGAGCCCATAGAGGGGCAGGACCTACAGCTGAGCTGCAATGCAGACAACTACACCTATGAGAACCTGCAGTGGTATCGGCTGAACCTTTCCAAGCTCCACGATGAAGAGGGCAACCCCCTCGTGCTGGACTGTAAGACCGTCCACCGCTATGCCACCAAGATGCAGGGGGAGCTGCGCTTCCAGCCCGACTCCAACGATGCGACCTTGCTGCTCACCATCCCCAACATCTCCCTGGATGAGGAGGGAGATTATGTGTGTGAGGTGCAGAACAGGAAGACCCGGGAGAAACACTGCCACAAGAAATACATCTCTGTGCAGGGTGAGGGTCCACAGGGCTGGCGGGAGTGACAAAGGAGAGCTGGTGCTCTTGCTGCCATCAGCTTCCCAGCCCATCCCCAGGGGAAGCCACACAAGCAAGCTAAACTCAAGGTGGAAAAGGCAGGGCACCTGGGTTCTCAAGACACCCTTCAGCAGGGGTCAGAGACCCAAAGCCCCCCAGGAACACAGATATTCTTTTGATCAATCAGTTTCCCGTTTTCCCCTCCTCCTCTTTGTGCTGCTCCTCCAGCCCTGGAGATCCCCCGCCTCAAGCAGAACCTGACAGACATTTGGGTGAACGTCAGCGACTCCATAGAGATGCGCTGTAAAGTGGACGGCAGCCACGTTCCTGAAATCAGCTGGTACAAGGACGAGAAACTGGTGGAAGAAGTGTCAGGTACAGTGGGCTGGGGGTGGATCACAGGCAGGGCAGTATGTCCAGCAGCTGGAGAGCTGAGCACTGCTGGGTTCTGGGACTTGTTGTCCCCAGATAAAGGCACCCGTTCTCTGAATCAGCCAGACCCTGGTTTTAATCACATTCTGTCCTAATTTGATGCAGTCTCACTGGCCAAGTCTATGCCCTAGGGCCCGGCTCAACACTGTCTGTGCTTGTGCACATTCAGCTGGAGAGCAGGGAGAGAGAAATCATTCATGTTCTTACTCTCAGCCCAGTGCCTGGCATCTCTGATTATGCAGGGACCGACCCAGATCTCATGGAAGGAACATGCAAAGGATCCAGGCACATTGCAGAGGGAAAGGAACAGGTTCTGAAGCTGAAGAAGAACTTGACACACCAGCTGGACTGCCTGGGCATTGTCTCTGCTCAGCATGTTCAGTGGGGGATTTGTACCCTCCATAAATTGCCTGGGGAAGGTCCCTCCAGGGCCATCAAGAGAAGAGCCTCTACCAGCTGGTGTGATGTAATTCTGCCATTTAAACTGATTCAGCCAAAAAATGCAAGCCTTATTTTGAGCCTGAGTCCAGTGTACTAATCTTCCCTTCCTGTGAGTGACCACCACAACCTTCTGTACCTTACAGGGATTGACCTGGCAGACTTCAACCAGAGGCTGAGCATTCAGAGGGTGAGGGAGGAGGATGCTGGGCTCTACCTGTGCAGCGTCTGCAACGCTAAGGGCTGTGTGAACTCCTCAGCCAGCGTCTCCGTGGAAGGTACCAGCAGCCACAACACCCCTGGGGATGTGAAAGGGTGGAATAGGAGTTATGGCCAAGCTCCCATGCCTCTTCCCTGTGACAGTGGGAGGCAGTGAAAGCCCCTTGGCCTTGATGGTGGCATGGTGCTCACACAGGAGGATCTGTAGTCCAGAGCATGTTTAGCTCAGGCAAACATGTCTCCAGTCACCCCACATCCTGATGCAAGTCATAAAGAATGGCTGAGTTGGAGCATAGAATGGGAATCTCTGAAGCTATGATTGCCTTTCCATCCCACAGGCTCTGATGACAGGACCAATGTAGAGATTGTCATCCTGATTGGCACTGGAGTTATTGCTGTTTTCTTCTGGATCTTACTTATTCTCATCTTCTGCAACATCAAAAGGGTACGTGACTGTCACTGGCCCGGGCAGGGAGGGTGGCATATCAGGGCTTGGGGCAACACCAGTGCTGTGATGTGGGGCTGCATGACAGCACCTGCTAAAAGGAGGTCATTGAGTGATGCTTCCAGTGCTCTTACTGCCAAGGACAGGGTGAGTAAGGGCTGTGGTAAAGGAGGTGACAGGGAATGACTTGAGGGGGTAGCAGGTCAAGGCAGGCAAAGAATCCAAATCCCATCTGGGAGTCAGCACCCAGGGCAAGGAGGGCACCTCCTCACCCTTTTGTGTTGGCTGGTTCCTGCAGCCGGCCCACGCAGACATCAAGACAGGCTACCTGTCCATCATCATGGACCCTGGCGAGGTGCCCTTGGAGGAGCAGTGCGAGTACCTGCCCTATGATTCCAGCAAGTGGGAGTTCCCACGAGACCGCCTGCGCTTGGGTGAGCCAGACCCCCTCCCTCCTCCTGCATGCTGCAGCCAGGGCTTCCCACCAGCCCTACAAACTCACCCTTCAGATTTCTTAACACACCTCTGTGTATTTAATGCTTTCTCTCTGCCTCAGACTTCCCATCCTCTTCCCCAGGCTGTCCCTAAAGCTCAGTTGTGCCTGGGAAATCTCTTTAGGTCTGACTGTAGACAGGTCTGAGCCAATGGTTATCCCAGACTTCCTTAGTGTATCCACACAGGTGTTACTGAAAACAGAAAACCCCTGGGCATGGTTTAAAACACATCCCCATATTTTCCAAGTGGGAATCTGGACAGAATAGCCCAGTTCACAGCAGGTACCCCGAGTTCAGGACCAGGATTGCATCCATTATTGTCCTCATGCTGAGACACCTACCTGCAGCCTCTTCCGTCTGACAGAGTTTAAAGGGCAGCAGACTACCTTTGAGGCACAGAGCAGTGACATCAGTCCTGGCTGCTGTGCTGCAAGGGGTCATTTAACTTTCCCACACACAACAACTTGTTGCTCGAGGGCAACAAACAGCCCCTCACTTCTGCATGGCCATTTCCTTCCTCTGCTTTGTCCATGCCAGCTCTGTCTCAGTTCCTCCCATCGTCCTTTCTCTTATTCTCACCAACACAGCAAGCAGCCACCTGAAAGGGCACATGTTCCACTCCTTCCTTTTCCTTTATGATGTTTTTTCTTTCTTCTTCCCTGTTGATTTCCTGTTGGGATTTTTGTTTTCCTTCATTCTATTCTGCCTTTTCTGCACCTGCCTTTCTTCACACTTACTCTCCTTGTCTATAGGTAAAGTCCTGGGTCATGGTGCCTTTGGGAAGGTGGTGGAAGCATCTGCATTTGGGATCAATAAAAGTAACAGCTGTGAGACTGTAGCAGTCAAAATGCTGAAAGGTATGTGAACAGTGAAGCAAAACATGCAATGCATGTAGACAGCAATTAATGAGGCACCTGCCAGGGAACATTCACCCTATAAATGCCTGTCTTTTAATTAATGGCTTCTTGGCCTCAACACAGTTGATCCTCTTTGGCTCCATTCAGCTGCACTGGGAGGCTGAAGTGGCAGAACAGACAGCAAGGACTAGGGGAACTCAGCTTTCAAGGAAATTTAGCTGTCTGCAAAGGCAAAGAACAAAATCTGTCTCAAAGGAATAACAAGAATCAAGAGTCCCTTTTTGGCATGCCACTGAAGTGTTGCTCCCAATTGTCTTCTTCCAAATGTGCCTGTATTTTGTGTTTATGGGCCAGATCCAGGGCTGGGTAAGGAAGCAGGTTGCAGCTCTTATCCAGCTCTGAGGGCGAAATTGGCTTTGCACCGAAAGCCTGGCCTATCCAGAGTGAGATTTTAAACTTTTATAGCCATGCTTTCAAACAGGCATCCAAAACATTATTCTGTAATTTGGCACCAAACAAAACACTGAGGCAATCTCTGGCCAGAAGTAGCCTTTACATGGAAATTGTGTCATGGCTCATCTGGATGGTATTTACTGTCGTAAGTGTACAGATCATCTGCACAGCAGAGGGGAGCCTGGTGTGCAAGGTTGCTTTACAGCTTTTTTGAGGCAAGGCTCTCACCTGGCCCATCAGCTGCAGCTCAAGAGGATGCTTCTGTCTCCAAGGCTAAATTTACAAAATCTCAAGTAAGACAAAATGCATGTGGGGAGGCTGAAAAGTATGAAAAAGGCACACAAAACCAGATAACACACACCCTGGGTGTAAAACAGAGGGTCAAGAATTGATGTGAATTGGACACTCGAGGGAAGATGCAGTAGAGAGAGATGGCAGGAGCACGACACTGTGTTTGCTATTGAACAGGAATCATCAAAAGATATCTGGGTTTGAGTTGAGACAGCTCCTATCTTCAATTGTGATAAAAAGAATCAGATGTCTTTTGTTCCTAATTTTCTTTCAAATTGTTTCATGGCTCGTTATCTCTGTTTGGAGGCCAAAAGGGCAGAGATTCAAACAGGTGCATCCCAATGAAAGTCTCAAGTGATGTTTTTCACTGCACAATATCTTAAAGAAAAATCTGTTGGGCACAGATTGTGTTGTTCTTTGTTCTGGGTCCCTGCACTTACAGAGAGCACCCTATGTGTTACAGCAGGGATCCTAGGATCTCCAGACAAGGCTCAACATTTCATGTGGGAACATGCAATAACAAAATGTACCGAGGCTTTGAGGTCACAGCCTCCTCAGCAAAACTCACATTAACATGTTGCTAGAGAAGGGTGGTGAGGGGGAGTGAAAAGCTCTGAGGAGGTGTCATGGTCTGTGTGTTTCCAGAGGGAGCTACTGCAAGCGAGCACAAGGCACTGATGTCAGAGCTGAAGATCCTCATTCACATCGGGAATCACCTCAACGTGGTGAATTTGCTGGGTGCCTGTACCAAACCCAATGGTAAATATCCCAGGGCAGCAGGAATAGTATGCCTGCTCCCAAAAATCAGAGCTTGTCCCCTGTTTCTTTTTGCTGTCCACATGTGTGATCACAGGGACCTGTGGGGAAGTTATTAGTGTGTGTGTGTGCACTTAGAGCAGATGTCACAGCTCAGCAGGGCTGTACATAATACAAGTTGTGGCAAATTCTGACCAGCTCAAGCCCTTACCTCTTGCCTTAACCTTTGGTCTCTTCTCACCAGGTCCACTCATGGTTATTGTTGAGTTCTGCAAGTATGGAAACCTCTCCAACTACCTGCGGACCAAGAGGGAAGGATTCAGTCCTTACAGGGTGAGTAGCTTCCTTTGCCCCTAGGGACCTGTCCCATGTCTAGGGAAGGAAGACATGCAGCCTAATACATGATCTGACAACATGACAAAGATAGGGTCTGCCCTTCTTTCTGCAATGGTAGATGCTTCCAGGGCAGAATTACAGTTTAAGAACAGGAAGAGACTGTGCAGCTCATGGGTGCAGGGGTAACAGTGTGCATCGCCTGCTGAGGGTTTTGGTTTGGTCCCTTGCCAGGAGAAGTCTCCCCGGCTGCGCATTCAGGTGCAGTCCATCGTGGAGGCAGTGAGAGCAGACAGGAGGAGCCGCTCCGGGCCCAGCGACAGCGCCATCTTCCACCGCTTCCTGCTGCACAAGGGCCGCACGGCCCTGCCCATCCAGGAAGGTAACACTCAGCCTTGGCAGCAGCTCCCCACCTGGACCACCAAAACTGTGCCAGACTTGGCTAGCTTGGGGAATGGGCAGGGAATATCAGTGGGGAGCGGGGCCCCAACCTTGGAACTGATCACTGTTGCATGGCAATTCCCTGAACAGGGCTACTGTATCATCTGCTGGTATCGTCTCCTGGTGTCTATTGACATCCAAAACCCAGAAGGGTGAATTAAATCCCTCTGGGTATTTTAGCCTGAAGAAAGGAGAACTGAAGGGGATCTTGTTGAGTCCTCCCTAGGACAGAAATAATGAGCTGATCTTCAAAGTCCCTTCCAGTCCTCTTTCCCATAACTCTTTCTCACTGATATGTGCTGGAGGCTGGACTCTTTCTCCTCACACTTGAGCAGGCTCCTGCCTTGTGCCTTCTGCCATCTAAGCAGAAGATCTCAGAGTGGAGCTGATTACTCCAGTTAGGAGTGAGGACTAACTGTATTTGACTGAGAAACTGGCTGTATCCTGCAGTCCCGAAGAGACTGCAAAGAGGACAACAGATTGCCAATTGTCCAATCACTTTCTGTTACTTCTGAACAGTGGATGACTTGTGGCAAAGTCCCTTGACAATGGAAGATCTCATCTGCTACAGCTTCCAGGTAGCACGTGGCATGGAATTCCTGGCATCCCGAAAAGTGAGTTCAGCCTTTCCTTTGCTCACCTGATCTTTTGTGTATGCCTGATGAGAGAGACCTGACTACAGCCACCTTTCAGGTGACACACAGAGATATTCAGTGATCTGCTTCACACTCCTCAGGAAATCTGAGACAGATGTGTGTACACAAAGTTGGAAATGAGTTCTCTTGCATTTCAGCCTCTCTCATTTCAACTAGCCCTTTTTGAATTTTTTATCTTTAGCTTCTTCCCATTTCCACCATTGCCCTATTACAGCTCAGGCTTCTGGGGGAAGGGAGGTGCTGTACACTTTCTGATTGTAGTTTCTCTCCCTCTTATTTTGCCCCTTCTTCTTTGTGTGCCCTCAGTGCATCCACAGAGACCTGGCGGCTCGCAATATCCTGCTGTCAGAAAACAACGTGGTAAAGATCTGTGACTTTGGCCTGGCCAGGGACATCTACAAGGACCCTGACTATGTCAGGAAAGGCAGTGTGAGTGCCATTTTCTCAAACCCTTTACAGATTAGGCCCCTTTGATAAAGAGATGAAAAGCAGGAGTGGAATTACTTGCATGGCTGGGACCAGAAGCCATTGGACTGATGACACATGTCCTGTCCTCCTCCATCAGCAGATCTCTGTCTCCTTCCTTCTAGCCCTCAGCCTGTCATTAACTTACTCCTTCTTATACCCTTTCAACCCCCTTTCAGTGTCTCTGTCCCTCTCTCTGACCAACCAATTCCTCCATGGAGACAGGAGCAGGGCTATTGGCTCTGATTTCCTTTCATCCATTTCATCCCTTTGTTACAAGAAGGGCTGTCCTGGGACATGTTCCCAAACTGAATTTGTGCCTTGCCTCTCCCTCCTGCAGGCCCGTCTCCCACTGAAGTGGATGGCTCCAGAAAGCATCTTTGACAAGGTCTACACTACCCAGAGTGATGTCTGGTCTTTTGGGGTCCTTCTCTGGGAAATCTTCTCACTAGGTGAGTGCTAATGAGGGTCTCGTGCTGCTGAGGGAGACACCTCTACCCACGTAGCAGTTTGTGGGTGAGTCTGTGCAGGACAGACATTCTGAAGCACATCTAAGGACTGATGGGAAGAGACATCAATGTAGGCAAAAAAAAATATGGAGGCCATATCCACCCATTAAGAGAGTGATGGGGACACAAGGATGCAGAGGTGGCCTCCAGCTCACTGAAGCAGAGAAGCCTGACTCAGGCAGCACCAAGGATTGGGCTGTGTATGAGCAGTGACCACACCTCTCAGTGCTCTGGGATGAAGGGCAGTCTCAAAAGGACAATCTCGAAAGGACTGGTTTCTGATGGCACATTTCATGTTCCCACCCTTCTCCTAACTTTCTTTAGGGGCATCTCCATATCCTGGAGTCCAAATCAATGAGGAGTTCTGCCAGAGGCTCAAAGATGGTACCAGGATGAGAGCCCCAGAGTATGCCACAGCAGAAATGTGAGTCAGAAACCTCAAGGATTCCAGTACTGGTCAGAGCAGATGCCTCTGTGGGAGGGCAGAAACCTACCAGATCCCAGCACAAAGCAGAACAGGCCCCTCTGTGGGATGCAGACCTTTAGCCAGGGTAGGGGATGAAACAACACATCCTTCACTCTAGGCCATTGCCTGGAGAGCAAGGCAGATGGGTTCTGATCAGAGCTCTCTAAGTGTCCTTGCATGCCCAAGCTGGGATGGGTCTGTAAGTGAGCACTGTGCTTTCCTGCTCTGAAAGGGGGAAAGGCATCAGAGGGGTCTGAATTAGCTTCTTGTTCTCTGTTATAATAAGTGGATAACAAACCAACACCCTGTCAGTAAGTCTACCTGGCCAGTGTGCTGGGGGGCCAAGCTTTCCTTCACAGTTCAGGAACTGGCAGTCCCAGTGGACACCATGTGGGTGGGAGCTGTGGAGTGGGGCAGGAGGGGATTTCTGTGGTGTAAAACCAGCATCTCTTCTTGGCAGCTACCGTATAATGCTGAGCTGCTGGCATGGTGATCCCAAGGAGAGACCGACTTTCTCCGACCTTGTGGAGATACTGGGGAACCTTCTTCAGGAAAATGTCCAGCAGGTGAAAACCCCTCTGTGTCCCTGCTCTGCTCCAGACAGCTCTTTCTTCTGGCATCACCAGCTCCCTCACTGTGCCCTCAGCTGACTCCATGGTCAATGCAATACATTTGTGTATAACAAGCACTATACAATAACACAGAGATTCCTGGGTCAGAGGTCTATTTCCCAGAGCTGTTAGAGAACTCATTTCTGCAACAGCCTTTTAGCTGCATCCTCATAAAACTCTGTTCCTTGCAGGGCAGAAGCCCTCTCACTCGTCATTCTAGTAACTTCCATCCTAATCCCCAGATGATTATTTGAAATTCTTCAGCTGAGTCAAGGCCCTGGTACTTCTGCCTCCCACATGCCTGCATAATGAAAACCAGGACTTGACCAGGGTTACTGGAACTCTGTCCTCAGATTGAAATGTCAGGGCCATGTGAAGCAAACAACTGTTACATTACAGGAGTCAGTAATACAGATTTCTTTGAATGTATTACTAATCACTTCCATGTGGTAACTCACCAGGACATTTAACTGTGATGAGCATGCAGCTCTGATTTTAACTTTTTCTTGACGTTCCCTTTCAGAAAATGATAGCTAAATGCTTGAGTATTGTATCATCCTGATGTTCCTGACTTTAACCTTTCAGCACTGGTTCCCAGCACAGGCATGACTAAGCCACAAATGACATTGCCCTGGAGCACAGTACTCTGTCCATGTAAACTGGAGAATTATGGGATTATTAAGGGCAGTTGTTTTCCTGCTCTTACACACCTCCATGCATCACTCACAGCTACTTAACACAAAGGTCACAGAAATCTTCAGCCAGATATTTTGTTCTAGAGAAATAAAATTTATAAACCAGAAATTCTTCTTCCCAGCTCTGACAGCTTCTGCCTGTGGAGCCTTTTATTGTGGGAAAGTCCTCCCCTTCTTGTAAGGCCATTTACTGTTTTTCCTACCAGGAAGGGAAAGATTACATCCCGCTGAACGACTCTCACAGCTCAGAAGATGATGGTTTCTCCCAGGTGCCTTCCTCTGCCCAGCAAAACTCAGATGAAGAGGACTTTGACATGAGGATACGCTGCCACAGCCTAGCAGCAAGGTGAATCCCCTCTGGAAAGGGCAAAGAGAGCCCAGCAGGCAGTGAGCAGCCTGACCTGTAAGGGAGCCTGAGGGATATGGGGACAACCCAGATGTTTGGAAAATCCCAGGTGATAAGGTGTGATCCAAGCATTTAGGCCATAGCTACTGATTTGTAAGCCTATCACATTCCTTCTTCTCCTCCAGCTATGCTGCCAGAGTATCATGTAAGGAGCTTCATCCTATCTGTTCCTAACTGACCCAAACAACAGTCCCAGGCCTCTTCTCTCTGGTAAACTATGATAATGTGATGCCTGGGATCTATATGACATTTTCTGCTTATCCCACATGGAGAGGTTATTGGGGCCTGATTCAGTCAGTCTAGTCTCTACTGCAGAAGCAGTATGGGGTTAAGAGAGACCTAAGGTGACCCCATTACCTTCCCCAAATCCACCATTTGGGTCATGCTCCTCCCTACATACTTTGGTTGCACAGTGAGGAGGCTGAGTTCAGGTCCTGTTCATTCAGGACATTGACTCTTGCCTTTAGTGAATACTGTATGCTTCTGTTGGCAGATACTACAACTGTGTCTCGTTCCCTGGTTGTTTGACGGGAGGAAATCAGATCAGGTGTCCATCCAGGATAAAGACATTTGAAGAGTTTCCCATGACACACACAATGTACAAGGCACACCCGGTGAGTAGCATCTGAGTGGATTTGAGCAGGGGACAGTCTTTTCTGACACCTTTACTGTTAAGACTGTGGAAGGAAGATCACTCTTATGTCAGTCTGTGTGTTGTTCCTGTTTGGTCCATCCAGTCCTATGCACATTCATTTCTTCATCTGGCACACAGGAGTTTCTCTCCAGCATGGCAGTTCCCCACTGCCTTAGTGGGAAACAGGGAGGTGAGATATGCAAACGGGGGGACTATAAAGGACCTCAGAGATGAGCCTGCTTTTCACCCTCTCAGATCTGTGAACATAGCCTGATTAAGCACACTGAAATCCTGCCAGGACTAGGTAAACCCAGAGTGCTTATCTGCAGCTCCTGTATCTCGATCCACATGGCAGTGTGCAGTAGGGACTCTCCAGGTCTCTCTGAACTGGACTGGTACTGATATCTCCTCTAGCAGCAGAACTGAAGTCATAGCTTTTGTCTCAGAGGAAAATATCACCTCTCACAGATTTGATGGTCCAGCCAAGGAGCACTTTTTTTATTCCCCAAAAATGGCACTGAAATATGCACACAAATCTTACCTTTTTATGTGCTGGTTTTAAGAAGGTACCTAAGAAAATAAGATACAGCAAAACTATGGAGCATGCTAATAAAGTGCTCCTACCCCTTCTTCACCATCACACATACACAGGATCTCATCTCCTGAATGATTTCTCCTCCCTTCCCACTCTGATCAGTAGACAGGGATGTTACTGATAACTCCTGTTGCTTCCTTCCAGGACAATCAGACAGACAGTGGGATGGTTCTGGCATCTGAGGAATTTGAGAGGATAGAAAACCGACACAGAAAAGAAGGTGGATTCAGGTACTCCTTAAGCCTAGCCACTGAGACCTCCCTGCTGCCAAATGCAGTGAGACCAGGAGGCAGCTCCTGGTATCTCCCCACAGGCTGCACTGCTTGGAATGTTCAGCTGTGGGCCCTGAGCCAGATAAGTCCCTGTACTCCTTAATGAGAGGCAAAACACAGGAAGAACAGACAAGCCTGCTGTTTTCTAGGGTTTAAAAATATAAACTGTGCCCATCAATGAGAATGTGCCTGTTAAGATAATGAGGCACAGTGGAGTGATGGTGTTAATGAGAATGTTAATGCTTATTGACATTTTCTGGTGAAATGTATCAGAGCTTGCTCAAGCAGTGGCAGATGGGATGGGCAGAAACTATGTAGGTGCCACCTTCCTCCCTTAGCCCTGACCCATGGGGTAAAAGGCCCTGATGTGGTGGTGCAAGGATGGGACAAGCCTTAGGAATTCCCATATGCTGACATGGAATCTGGCAGATAGAGCTGGCACTCTCAGAGCTGAGGATGTTATGGATGGTTATGTCCTTGACCCAGGCTTTGAAACTGGGTGAGAACCTGTGCAGCCCATCTCTGCCAGAGCAGGCTGAGACCCTGTCTCTGTGACAGCATGTTGAGCAAGCCATGTCACCTCAAATGTAGACAAGGCCAGTTGCAAGCCTCCTCCTCACCTCCTCTGCCTCCCAACATCAGATCGGACTGGTCATTGTCTTTTCTCTTAGCCATAGCCCTGTGTCCTTTCTGCTCTTGTATCAAACTGTCTCCTGCTTCTTGTCCTTGTCCTCTTTTCCCTAAGGCATACTCCTATTGTCTCCTTCACCTGGTGTCCCATCTCCTGGAAAACACTTCTCTTAAACTTCTTGAGTGTGTCCCTGCCCCTGCTCTTATGATTTCTTGACAGCCACCTGGTATTGGCAGGCACTGAGATGGGACATATGATTTCCGCCCACATCTTTGTCATCTTCCTTTGTTTCCTTTCCCCCATCCTGGCAGTTGGTTTGTATCAATTTCTGTTATTCCTGCCAGGTCTAGAAGCAATTAAGGCAATGTCTCTTGTCTCTCCATACTCATTGGGGTCCCAACCCTTCCCTGTATTTAGAAGGTATCCCAAAGGTATCCCAAAGGTATCCCAAAGGTATCTAGGAGAGCTGAAGTGTGCCAGCTTATGTGCAGATTTGTCACAAAACAAACAGGCTGTGCTTAGATTTGGAGCAAGGCCTGGTTTTGTGCTTTGAAATGGAGGTGCGAGTCCATTCCTGCCCCTGTCTCTGCTGCATGCATTAGAAGATGTGATCTTCTGAAGCTGGGATTTCTCTAAGGAGGACGGAGGCTTTCTAGGAGTGCCAGGGTTAATTCTCTGTGTCTCTCTCCCTCACAGCAGTAAAGGGCCCAGTCGAACCATGGAGCTGTCAGGGGAACAGTTGGACCTGCGGGGCAGATGTCGGCCGTCGTATGGGTCCCAAGTCGGAGGCCAGACTTTTTACAACAGTGAATACGGGGAGCTGTCGGAACACTCTGAGGATGGCAGCTGCACCCCGCCTGGAGAGGGGGCCAGTCCCCCCACTCTCCACACTTCCTTCTTCTCCGAGCAGTACTAACGGCACCAGGCTCTGGAGGCGACTGCCAAGGCCCTCCAGGCACGTCATCAGGGTCACTCAGAGCTTCTCCTTCAACCTATGCCCAAACCCAACAGAGAACCTACCCCAAATGGATGGGGAACACCGATGTCCTTGGAACCGCAGCATGAACCATGCAGCACCTCCAGCTGCAGCTTCCCTGTGCCGCAACTGGAGAGAGCACATCACTGATTCCTCGTATTTCTCTTATTCCTGCACCTCAGACAGATGCATTCTGCCCGAGAGTGGGTGCCTGTGTTCAGCACTATGGCACCTTCTGCCTAACATCCAGCCTCCGCTCAGATCAGCTTCCCATTCAGAAAGCCCATTTCAGGTCAGATATAAATAGATCTGTCTTAGTCTCAAGTTTCTTCCTGGTGTGCAGCCTGAATGTTTTTCCTTGGATTGCTTCCTCCTCCCCTCATCATGATGTCAGCTGCTGAGCTGTGGAGCAGAATCAAAGGGAAGAAATCCCTAGTGGTATTAGCAGCAAGAGCAGGACATTTTAAAGAGGTGTACAGAGAGATCCCGAGGGATCTTTGTAAATGTTCATGCATGCTGCTCATCCTGTGTAGGTGTCAGCCTCTCCATCTCCTCTGCAAGCAACACCCACACCCCTCTCATATCTGGGGGGAAACCTGCCAATCTGCCTTATCACTAGGATTATTTTAGCTGTCTCAACACAGCTAGTGCTGAGTAGGTCATCAGCCAATGGCTAAAGTGGTCACGGTGAGATAAACAGCAATTTTTTGCAGGCTGTGTGCAAAACAGGTTCTTTTATGATCTCTGCCGGGAGCAGGTTACTCACAGGTCTGCTGCTCTTGCCTTCCCCTTCTCCCAGAATGGTGCTGAGATCATTTGTTGCTTGAGTGAGAAATTAAAGCAAAGCTAGGTTAATTTGAGCTGGCTTCTAAACATAGAGTTTGCTGGGAGGAAAAAGATCAAAAGGGCAGGGAGTGAAATGTTTATTTTCAAGCTGCTGCAAAGCATTTTGGAAACAATGGAAGGAACAGTGCCCCAGCAATAAGGTGCTCTGGGTTACATCCCCTTGTGCACTTACATCACTGAACACATGGAGCCCAGCACCTTGCCAGGGTTCAAGCCCTGATTCTCCTGGATGGACAGTTCTACACCATGACCTTTCCACTCTCTCAAGTTCCCTGACTCAAAGGAGGCACTCTCTGCCCAGCGGGCTCCTCTCCAGTTTCTTTTGCAGAGCTTCCAGCAGAGCATACCTGACTCCAGAGGATTAAGAAACAGTTATTTGCTGAGGAAACATTTCCTCACTTTGCTCTTTTGTTTCTAAGAGATACCACGTGAATTCAGAGCTCTGGGGAACCTCCGCAGCCCCTCTCTGTAGATTTCTGTACTGCTGCCTCACCACTTCCCACCTACTTCTTTCCATCCTGCTCCCAATCCAAGAGCTCACAGTTACATCACTGCCTCAGGAGTCTGGGTGAAAAGGCTCGTTTGAACAGCTTGTCATCATCTCCTCTCCCACATGCCCATGGCTGGCAGAGCTCTGGGCACCAGGGCATCTCAGCACCAGGGAATTACTGCTTGTGGGCCACACCTCTGTCACACAGCCAAGGGTTTGGACTTGTAAAACTGTGTTTCCTGTCAGATGTACAGCTTTCCCAAACTATATTTCTTTTCCAGCAGAGGGTTTTACGTGTTTCCCGACGTAAGCCTCTGAGTCCTTACGGATGATGTTGCCAAGTCTTAATTATAGCTCTCCACACAAGTGTAATGGGGAGATTTATTTAGCACATGGGAAAAGCATGCCTGTCATTCAGATTCTCTAAGCCTGTGCAGCTCGTTCAATGTTCCACTCCCTTTTTGTGTCAGAAGGATGACATGGCTGCAATTTCCATGGCAAAAAAGAGGCACAAAACCCGACCAGCTTGAGCCAAACTGGCTCAGGATGTGGAATTGGAAACTGTGTATAAAATGAATTCCCTGACTTCTACTGGTGTCCCCTGAAACAGCCAGGAATTTAAGCATCTTTAAGTAATTGTTACGACTCAGTAAGAATCCTCTGGCAGGAGCTGCTGGAGAGCCAGGACAAGGAAATAGGACAGCCAACAGGGTGTAGGCCAGATCAAATTCTCCTGCCCTCATCTTGCCCTGCTTTTTGAACTGGTGGTTCCCTTGGCAGAAAGAAGGCTGCATGTGACTCATGCTGCTTGTTACTGGCATTGACAGGGGTAGAAGGTGACCAGCTGAGCTAAATTCAAGCTGCTCACTGGGTGATGCACGTCCATAGGACCCAGACTCTCTTGTACTCCATGAAGAGTTCTCTGCCTGGAAACAGCCCCATCTGAGAGAGGGCCCAAGAACAAAATAATAGTTAAAAACCAGAATTTCATAGTAGATGGTTGTCCCTGTCCATATGTAAGGGATAAGTATGTGCCAGCAAAGCATGATATTTGCTGGGCATGGCAGGATTCCTCAGCAGAAAGGGGACAGAGGTATCTTAGGCTGGTTGTCAGCATGGATATCCAGCCAGTACAGCTGCACTTTTTCTCTAGGTTTAGCTGTAAATTGCTCACAAGCATCCTTGTGGAGAAGGGTTATGATGTTAAAACCATTGTTAATGATCCCCTGCATCACCCTGGGGAAAGCACTTCTGTGTCATCTGATTTTTGAACATTCAACTCCACAGAAGTTTATTTTCTCTCTCTTGCACCATCTAGATGGGGGGTAGAATCAGATCCTATTGTGTCTGTATCAACAGCATTGCAGGAACAATGAAGCCTGATAGGAGCAAAAGCTGGCTCCTCTTCAGACACTCCTGCTGATGAAGAACTGTAGTGTGAGATATTCAAGAGCTGTTGAGACAATTGTACTTTTGCTCTCTAAAGGCATACTAAAATTAGATGTGCAAACCTGATAACCCTTCCCATTCTCTTGAATTATTTCTGGCTTTTTATTTTTACAGTCTCCAGATAAGCATGAAGTGAAGCTGGTCTGTTTTGGTTTTAAGATGTGAGAAAGAAGTGTTGTCTATCTTTCCACAGGAGCAAGGGAGTATTTCAATGTTTAAAATCGAGGTTTCAATATTTGTGCCTGCTCTGTTCAAAATGCACTCTCTGTTTCATTTTGTTTGGGCTTCTTACTGGAACTCAACATTGAAGCTAAGCTATTTATCATGATCACCTTCCTTTAAAATGGCTGCTTCCACTCTGCTCAATCTCACTTTTCTTTACAAAGTGCTGGCGTTGAGAGGACATTCCTCCCTCCTCAAAACAAAGTGTTGGGTCCCCCTACTTGCAAATACACGTGTGTCTCTGAAGAAAAACCTGTGTATCAAGTAACACTACAATTATATTGCAATATTTTAACCTGGTACCTGTTGTTGCTCTAGCAGCATTCAATGTTTCAGTGGGCTGCCTTTGAAGCAAGTAGGCTAAAACAGGGGTTATGTGTGACTACAAAGCATGGTCTGTGTGTGTGTGTGTGAGTGTGCTGTGGGTGACTGTGTGGGTATTTGCACGTGAGTTTTCCTACCAGTGAGCGTATGTGAGTGATTGTAACTCACGTTGAGTCCTGTCTCTGGAGGTTCACGGTTATATATCAAACCAGTTAGAACACTGCTTCCTTTCCTCTTCTCCTATAGTACTTGTTATCCTTTGTCATTAAGAGTTTTGTTGTAATATCTAAATGTGAAAATGAATAAAGTCATAACTGGCAGCTGCTCTCTAGTTCCTGGGGCCACCTCTGCCCCTGGGGCAGCACAGCCCCTGCCCAAGCCCTCAGCACATTTGGGTTTATTCTTTTTACTTTTGTGTCCATTTGCATTTCCCCACGTCCTCTCGGAAACAGCTGGATCTTGTGGCATTTCCATCCAGGATAAAAGTCTGTCTTTTCTCATGGTGAAGTCAGATTCTCTTTGGCGAAGCTCACTGACAGGAGCAAACACAGCACCCAGCCCTGTGCCCCGGATCCCCCACCCTGTCCTGTCACCTCGGCCCTGGGGGTCTCAGCCCCAGCGGTCTCCAGCGTTCCCATCCTCATTCACCACGCCAGGGGAACCAGAGACCCCCGGCCCCCCCTTCTCCTCAGGGAATCAAACCCCTCCCAGACGCCCTTTCTCAAGGCAACAACACCTCCCGGACTCCCCTTCTCCTCATGGTACCAAACCCCCACAGACCCCTATCAGTGCATCAACCCCCTCAGGACCCCTCTCCTAAGGGCGCCCAACCCCGCTTCGGTCGGTTCTCCTCAGGGCACCGACCCCCCGGACTGAACCCCCTTGTCATCATGGCACCAAATTCCCTCTCAGTCCCCTTCTCCTCAGGGCACCGACCCCCGGACTGAACCCCCTTGTCATCATGGCACCAAATTCCCTCTCA
>WBNO01004080.1:695861-751919 GCA_013400575.1 Peucedramus taeniatus
TCCCCTGGGAGCCGCGGCGGCGGATCGGACTCGGCTGGGACCTGCCATGACTCCCCTGGCTCCTCCCATGGCATGAGCCCGAGCTCTCCTCCCCGCTCCGCCTGCTTTTGGTCTCTCTCCGCTCCCGGGCTGTCAGATGGGATAGGACACACCCGGGCGTGCGGGGCTCGACGCTGCCGGGGGGGAGCGGCGGAGGCAACCGGTGACGGCCGTCGGCTCGCCTGGAGTCGAAGATGAGCTGGCGGTGGGCTCGCCAGCACTGGAACGGCGGCTCCTCCGTGCTGCTGCTGCTGCCGCTGCTGCTGTGGCACGGCCGGGTCCGGCCGGCCGGCGCCGACAACGCCAGCCAGGCGTACTACACCGCGCTCATCAACGTGACGGTGCTGAGCCCCGAGCGCGGCGGCCCCACGCTGCTGCGGATCGACCGTGGCCGCTACGGGCAGGACTCCCCGAAGGTGGAGGTCAAGGGGCTGCTGGTGGCTCCCGTCCCTATCAACGGAGGTAACGCTTCCCTCGCTCGATGCCGGGTGGTTGGTCCTTGCCTGGGCTGGGCAGGCTTTCCTAGAGAGCTCTGACAAACGAGGAGGAAGAGCTTCCCCAGAGGAAAATAAAATAAATCCGTGATCTGAGAGTGTTGGCTTGAATAACGGCTCAGCAAAGCACAATGTGCTTTCCAGCATGGATCCCAGTAGGTTGGGTGTATTGAGCGGTGAAGGTGTTATTCCTTAACTAATTACAGAGAGGGTAGAGATAGTTGACAGTATTTGGTTACAGCATTGCCTTGAATCTCAGAACAGCTGCATAGCCACGCTGTGCATCTGGATAGCTTTGGCAGCTGCATGAAGTCACAGTTTTTCAGTGTGCAATTCCTAAAAACACTGTTTAAGCTGCCCATCAAGACTTGGAAGGACTGAAGCTGCCAAGCTGTTGCTCTTATAGCCAGCCCAAAATGTGCTTGTTTGCAGTACTGAACACTGGATAGAGTGTCCAAATCAGTTTTCTTTTAATTAAGCGAGGCTGTTGTCCATCAGTTCTTCTTTTATTAAATGTTGAGGTTTATAGAGGACACTAATTAGAATGGCTGAGAGTATTGCCATGATTTTTGCCTGAAGTGAAACCGGTATCTTCAGTAATAGTGATGTAGTTTTCATAGTATCTTATTTTCAAAACCATTATTGACATTATCTAAACTGCCAACTTTAAGAAATGGACCACTTGATGGAATACAGTGGTCCCAACCTGCCTCCTGGACAGTAAACATCTGAATAATGTATTAAGTGAAATATTGTAGTCAGTTAAAACTAGAGTCTCCGTGGTGAATACTGAGAGTGTTTTAGAAGAATTGAAAGCACAAAACTACTGTATTATTAGAAGTTTTAGAGAATTTGCCAAATCTTAAAATCAGGAAAATACTTTGATGCTTATTCTGAACAAATGCATTCTGCCAGGCAGCCTCTGTAAGCTTGTGGTCGGGATGGATCAGGCTGTGCATCAGCAGGTGCTTGCCAGTCTCACTGGAGCTCAGTTTCATTAGCTCTGCAAAATATACCGAGAATATATTAATGGGGTAGATTATGGGGTGGAAGGGTGAAGAAGCTGAAATTGTTGAGGAAGTCTGCTCTAAAATGATTTTTATTTGTACTTCAAATCCTATCAGATAACATTAAATATGTTGCAGTTGTTCTTCTGCTTCCTGATATTCCTCACATCCCCACACAACCCCCTTGAAATCAGGGTCTGTCCTGAAAGTTTTGGGCATGTAAACACTGTTACTGCAAGCAGTATTTTAGTGGGTTTTAAAATACTGCCTTTTAAAACATGCAAGGTATCAAAGCACTTTTTTTTTTTTTTTGAGCTGGCTTATTTGTCAGGAAAAACTTTTGATATTAATTTCTTTTAATCTGCCTCTGTAACTTTTGCTGCTTTCTTTTGATATGCCTACACTAAGGTGCAATTTAAACACTGAGGGAGGCTTTGACAGCATTTTCACAGGCTGCTGATAATGAGAAGAGCTAAATAAAATTATGAAGAGTCCATAAACAGTATATTTATACCTACTGCTAAGTACTATGATGAATGACTTGCTTGAGAAAGCACAGCAGGAAGTGTGAAAATGTCAGACCTGACATGGTTTGACATAGTGCAATTGTTAAAACTTCATCAGTTTTGGGGGAAATTCAGTTTTGCCCTTCTGTTTCATAACAGACAACTTAAAGCAAGCACAACAGCAGTTGTTTTCCTTACTCTTTGATACTCTGAATTGTTCTCTGTAGGTTGTTATATACTTACATTTTATTTGAATTTTGCTGATGTGCCTGTAGTTTAAAATTGTTTCATGTAGTAAGAAAGATTGGAATATTTTATGCTTTTAGTTAAGCTGTTCTTGAACATCTGCTTTTTTATATTCAGATTTGATAAAAGATGATGCAGTCTTACAGAAAGTAATTGCTTTAATTTTTCTTTAATCAGCCTGTTAAATTGCTGTAGAACTTGTTTGCAAAATTTTTTCTAATAGCTCTAAACATGAGTAACTGCCAGCCACTGCTCTTAGAGCAGTAAATGCTGTACCCCAGTTTTCCTGTATCCTCAGAAGAAAAGGACTCTACAGTTGTTAGCAACTTTATTTGAAGATACCTTGAATTTGAAACTGCTGTGATGTCAAGCATTCACCCATTTATGGGCTATCTTTGAAATTTTCACAAATGTGGGTGATCTGTTAGCACCTTGATGGCATGGACTGTTTTAGTGCTGAAGTGTCCTTAATTTCACATTTTTGCAGGCTCTGTGAAGAATCATAGAATCACAGAACGGTTTGGGTTGGAAGGGACTTTGAAGATCATAAAGTTCCAACCCCCCTGCCATGGGTAGAGATGCTTTCCCCTAGACCAGGCTGCCCAAAGCCCCATTCAGCCTGGCCTTGAACACTTACAGGAATGGGGCATCTTATCACATCCCTTACTCATTGCCTGCAGGGAAATGAATGAGTTTACTAATTTGAGATTTAGGGCTAATGATCTGCTGCTGACCACACACAATTTGTAATTTTAAGTGTTCTATGATGTTTTTTGACTTCTATTCTTGAATATGCCTAATGTACTGCTTTTTGAAGCTGCCAGCCCCATGTGGTCACCCATCCTTTAAATCTCAGTGCTGCGTGATAGTCAATCTCTCCTCCTGTTTCTTTAGCAGGATTTCTTTAATGGAATTCAACCTTGTCATGTTAATACATGTATTAAAACTCTTTCTGTGTTCTTTTTATAGACCTTGTATGAAATTGATAGGGGCTTTCAAAGGCAATGTTCCCCTGGGAGTGGGGTGGCAGTAACTGGCATGACCGCCTGCAAATGTGACTTGTGAAAGTGCAGCTCCAGCAAGCTCTTGGTCACAGTTGGCTGCTGGGTGTACATTCAGCAGCTGTGTGGGCATACTTTTCCAAGCACATTAAATGCATGATAGCAGCATAGTTTCTTTATTAATCTTTCTTCCATTCTTCCACTTTGAGTTCCTTTTCTTGCCTCCTCTAACTTGTTCATCTCTTGTCATGACTTAAATTCTTATTAGAAGAGTGTTTTAAACCACTTCTGGACGTGAACGCTTGCAGATTTAAAAAAAAAAGCTCCTCTTGTTTTGCATGAAAGGATAGACGTGGAATGCATCTACACAGCCTGATGTAGATTTTCTGATAGTTTAATTCAGATTTATAGTATTCCTTTAGTGAGGTTCCAGAATACTTCTCAGTCCCTTACTCTGTTACTTGTGACTTTGTGCAACCAGACATTTTCATAGAATCATAAAGTGGTTTGGATTGGAAAGGACCTTAAAGATTGTCTTGTTCCAAGCCCCCTGCCTTGGGAAGGGACACCCTCCTAGACCAGGTTGGTCAAAGCCTCGTCCAGCCTGGCCTTGAACACTTCCAGGTCATTTCAGCCCAATCCTCCCACAGCAGCTGCCTGGGTGCTGCTGTGCACCGTGCAAGTGTTCAGCCCTGTGCCCCTCCAGTGACCTGGGTTTTTACTCTTCTTTGGTATTGGGTGCCTGACACCAGTTGTGGTGCAGACCTTTAGCTGTCAAGCATATTCCCCTTGCATGGCAAACCAAGCTACAAGCCACTGAATACTCACCTTAATGGTTCTTGATAGAAACTGCAGTGTTGGTGGCTTAGTTCCCTCAAAAACATTCTCCATGGAGAACAGGACTCTTTGTGGCTGTTGAATCTGGGTTATTGCTTTTGGATTCCAGTGTGAGGACTGGAAATTCAGTCCTGTGGGCTCTGAAGAGTCCCCTTGCAGGACTTGCTGGGAGGTAAGGTTTTGTGCACCTTGGCTGGCTTGGGAAGCAGGCAGGATGACCAGGACTGGCCATGGGGCTGATAGGAAGGGAAATAGCAGCAGAGTCAACTTGAAATGTTAAAATTCACTGAGCCAGTAGGTCAGGGACAAACAGGTGAGGATGGATGGAAAGAGATGGAGTCTAAAGGGCTTGTAGGGAGGTGGTGGTTGTATGAAAGCTGCTTTGGAGAAAGAGCTCACAGAAAGGAGAGCTCTCCTAAAGGGACATAAGGGTTGGGGCTTGGCAAGGAGACTGAGAATGTGAGGAAAAACATATGTTAGAAAAAGGTGAAAGTGTGGAAGAAACAATATTGGCTCAGTGTTAGGGAGGAGGTAGATCTTGTGCATAGTGCTGTAACTACAGCGTTCTGTAGCATCTGGCACTTCATAAACATGTTGTGTGAACAAGTTTTAGCTGCAGAAGGTTTGAAATGCCAGTTTCCTGGTAACTGCAGAGCTTTAGGCAGCATTCAGACAGAAATTCTGGCCCACAATCCAAACCAGTAAGGCTTATAAAATGCAACAAGCAAATATATCAGTAGAATAGAGGAAGAAGGATCTTGTGTCATGCTTCTGTCCTTCATCATTGATCTTTGTATTCAGCTTAATTAGTAGTCATTAATTGATAGCAAAAGGGGAGGTTATATATTGGAGTATATAGCTATAATTGTAGAATACTTACTGAGCAAACAAGATTAAATCTGAACTATTATAGGCCTCTTCTAAGCTTCAGTGATTTTCTTTTGTTTAACTTCCTCCCTGAAACCAGATTACCTCTTGTTCAAAGAGTTTCTTTTCGTGCTAAAGCCAGCTTTAGTCAAAGCAATTACCTGAAAGAGCTATTGAAAAGAAAATGTTGGTGTACATAACTCATTGATTCATTGGCACCACCTTATAAAGTAGAAATTATGACTGGCATGAATAAGGGCTGTATTGATAATAACACAAGTAGCAATGCATTGAAAGAAAATATGTCAATTGCATGTACTAAGCCGTAATAGGAGAGACAATAACTAGTACCATTCCTTGAAATAATCCATCAGCACTGCTGAGTTGCCTCTGTGAATCTCCCAGCTGAATTAATTTTCTGGAAATTTTATCACAGGATTATAATTAATGTGTTGCACAAAGTTGTCCTGTTTTATCAGTCAGGTGTTCTACATAGCACCTACCTGGGCAGCAGAGCTGTAGGGAGTGAATGCTTTGGGTTGCAGTGTGCATGGCACTGCACCTTCCTGTGTTCCTCTGTAGTTTCTTTCCCAACAAGCCTCTTGATCTGCTGTCCCTCAAAATACTAGTGGTGTCTCTCCAGCTATTGTATTACAGTGACTGAAGGTCAGACTTTAAATTATTTCTGTATGTGTAGCTGAGACAGATCAGCTCTGGCAACTGGTGCTGGCTTTACAGAGTACAGTATTAGCTAAGATGAAATCAATAGCAAGATATCTGACCTTTAGAGAAAAAAAAAAAAAGAGAAAAAAGCCCTGCATAGAATAAAATGGTTAATGCCCAGAGAGTGGGATATTTCTGTGAAAAGGAGACAAAGTCTGATAACAGCCAGTGCAGAAACCTTGGCTGAAGCGGGGGTGTCACAGTTGTGTTCAGAGGGATGCAAGAGCAGCAGGAGCACACAGCGTGAGAAAGAGCAAACCCAGGCACAGTTCAGGACTAGGGGACAGTCTGCATTCAGACAGGTGTGCACTTCTGACAAAGCTACTGGGACCTGCCCTTTTCATTTCATTTTTGCTCCACAAAATGGCTCTCCTTCCTAAAGGGAGAAAGCTACAACATGGTCAGGCAATTGGAAAAGAAGAGGAGGAAAGTCCTGTTGCTGTGCTGATGTGAGCTTGCCACTACTTCTTCAGTAGCTGAGGAGCCTTGGTTGGATCTGTTGCATTATTAACTATTTTTCCCATGAATCCCTAAAATGCTGTCACCAACCTTAGTCCTTCAGCAGAAAGGGGTCTTGAATTATAAAAAATGCTCAAGGAAAAACAGTTACACAAATTGAGCAGCCCTGTGTATTCTGCGAAAGGAAACTGAAGCTCTCCTAAAGCAGAAAACAAACAAGAGCCTAATGGTAGGTACTTAAATCACAGCTGATTCTTCTGTGAAGAGGCTCTTCTATGGTGTTGGGACTTAGGGTAGGAAGGGAGATATTTACAACAATATTGTACATAGCTCTTTAACCCAGTGGGCTGCCACTTCTAAATCTTCTAAACCTGAAAATTGTTTTTTTTGCATACACATGATGCATAGATAAACACAGACAGGCAGGGTAAATAGCTTATATTTCAAATAAGCCAGAAGAGTAGTACATCTATAGGGAAACTCAGTTAAATGGCTTTCTGTATGCTTAAATCTTCTGAACTTCCATGAGTGACTTCTGATCATATCTTTCCCTGTGCAAGTGATTTGTTTTAGAATAATTTAATGTGAAGTTGCTTTTCATTCTGGCAAGTAACATCAGTTTTGGGCCTCTCACTACATGAAAGACATTGAAATAGTGGAACATGTCCAGAGAAGGACAAAGCAGCTGGGGATGAAGCACAGGTCTGATGAGGAGAGGCTGAGGGAGCTGGAGAAAAGGAGGCTCAGGGAGGATCTTCTACTGTCTAAAGCTCCCTGACAAAAAGGGTGGAGCCAGGTGGTGTACAGCCTCTTCTCCCAGGTAGCAAGTGGCACAGTAAGAGGAAACTGCCTCAACCTGTGCCTGGATAGATTCAATATTAGGAAAAATTTCATCACTAAAAGGGATTGTTAAACGCTGAACCAGACTGCCCAGTGCAGTGGTGGAGTCACCATACCTGGAGGGATTTAAAAGACTTGAGGATGTGGTGCTCAGGAACATGGTTTAGTGGTGAACTCAGCAGTGCCAGATTAGTGGTTGGACTCGATGATCTGAAAGGTCTTTTCCAACCCAAACAATTCTGTGATCATCCAGGTAGTGCTTGCAACCCATGTGTTATTGATTCTAGTTGAACTTTGGATAGGAGATCATAGATGGCAGGGTAGTGGAAAGTGTCAATGATGATTCTGGCTGACCCTGTTCATGTGTCCCCTTCAGGGCCCACTGATACCCCTGACACCTGAGCTGTTCAGGAGGTGTTTTATTGTAACCATCTCACTATTCTAAAAGGGTCACTGTGATTTTAAGACTTCCACGCTTTTCAGAGTATCTTCAGTCTATTGAAAAGACAAGCAGAACACCCCACATTTTTCACTATTGTTTCTGAATTTTATTTAACTTTAGTTAAAAATGAAAAGATTACTTAACATTTGTGTGGTGTAATAGAATGCTAATGCAAACAAAAGTGGGTTGTGACTTTTTATTAAATCTCAAGTGACTTGCAGACAGCTCAGATTTATCTAAACCAACCATATTTTCCCTCAGTGTTTTTGTATTACTTAAATAGTACTGAGCTAATGTTGTCAGCTGTTAAATTTTCATCAGGATATACTGAATACACCTCATCAGGAATAACATGCTGTAAGCATTTGAGTGGTGTTTGTTGGTCTATATCTGGAAAGCTTTAATCTCTTAATATCTTGTTTCCTAATTCTTTTGCTTTATCCTGTAACATTTCATAGTTCTGTCCACAGCTGAGAGAGACTTTGATCTCTACTGTGGTAGAAAATTTTGTGCTACTTTTCCCACAGATGCAGTTTCTGTTATCTCTTACTGCTTTCTCAGTTGCTTTTTAAGCTAAAAATTTTGAAGCATACAAATTTCAAGGTGCCTACATGAATTTTGAGAATGCTGCTTCCTCATTCAAGGTGCTCTTTGTTGCTTTTATGTTTTTCACTGTAATAACCCATTACCTTGTTCTTGTGGCCATTTTTGTTTTCACTTCATATTTTAGTTTTGATCATGATTGTACTGGAAGAAACAGTACATAATCTGTAGGATTGCTGTTTTTAATAATCCCATATATTTTAAGTGAATTTATGTTAGCCATAGTGTCTACTTTCAAAGTTATTTTTGGCTGTTTGAGAGGATTCTATGGAATTGTAGCCATTTAGAAAGTCGTATTTTCCAACAGCTGTATCATACTTGAGATTCTTGAACATGATTTCATGGGAGAAGGATGGGGTTTTTAGCTTTCAAGGCTTGAGACACTTCCTATCACAGTCTGCTGGTGCTTTCCCCTGTCCATGTTTTTGAGTGGAAATGTTCAGAACAAGGGAATCGTGCATTAAACAGCTTTTATCTTAACAGAGGGCAAAAAGGTTGGTGGCACATGTGCTGTGTTGTGATTCTTTGACATTTTCAAAAAGGACTGTAATTCCTTTCAAAAATACATACTGTTCTCAAGTTTAAGATTACAAAGACAAGCTGCAAAAGTGCAGTGGACATGAACATGCTCTTCTGTGACTGTTGATGTTTGTGATGGCCATCACCAGTGCTGCAAAACACGTGTGGATCAGTGCTAGCTAGCAATTTCCACAGGGATTCCTGTAATGATGTCAGGGTAATAGAAGAAAAGCCTGTAAAACTTGGCTTCAGGCATCTGTATTTCAGATTTTCCCTGATGTCTTCATGAAATAAAAATACAGCAAATAGCCCTCCATGTCTGAGATGTCTAATACAGGCTTGAAAAACAATTGTGAAAAGGATGTGCTGGTATCTGGCTCCCCACCTTCCTTCCAGGGGAACAGGGAGAGGCACTTCTTGTCCAAATTAAGAGATGCAACAACTTCCTGTACGTCTGCCACAGTATAGATTCATCTGCACTAGCTTTCTTTGGGCAAGCAGAAGATTTTCTTTGTTTCAGAAAGCATCTTGAGCTCTTTGAATCTCCTTTGTTACAGATTTTAACCTCAGCTATGTTAATCTGAGAGTGCTTAAAAGACTTTTAAAATTTTGTTTCCAGCTAATATGTTAAACTGGATATTTTTGGTGGTAGATTTTTTGCTGAAATCTCATCGGTGTGCTGAACTCACTTCTTGAAAAAGAAAAAAATTATGGGAGATTTCAGTTGATTTGGTCTTACATTGCAGAACTGTAATGTTTTCTGAGCTATTATGCAAATAGATTGGTTTTTTATATCTTGAAAAAACCACTGTTTATCCCAACTATTTTTAGTAGCCAAAGATTATTATACTCTTGGCATTCAAAAGGATAAATATATTTGTGTTATAAACTGTTGTTGGCCCTAAATTAAAATCCTTTAATGATATGACTAGTGTATCGGATTAAACTGTGTTTCCAGTTGTGCAAACAGATCCCTCTTTCATCAGTTTCAGCTGCTGTGAAGTCACTTCTGCCTTGGGTTTTGTGCCTTTTGTACACAGCTCTGTGGCTTTGGGTTGTTCCAGGATATGTTACACCATCAGAAGGGACAAAAGAGCTTTGCACACTGTTGAATTCAGACATCTGGCATTTGCCATTTCTGTTACTCTTCCTTTATACCATCTATATCTGTTTAGCTGACGAGTGCATTGTGTTTGCAAACCCATGTGTTTCTCTTTCTTATTAATTGGAATACATTTCCTTGTAGACAAAATGTGCATATGTAAAAAGCTGATGTTGGCTGCTGGGGTTTTACAAGATCAGCTTTTAATGTTGTCCTTTTTTACAGTAGCCTGCACATGGCGGATAACTCTGAAATCTTGTTTTCACAACCTGCTTTGTTTAGTTGTACTTCCCACTGCAGTGATATTTGTGACTGCATTAGGAAGAAAAAAAAAGACTTGTACTCCCCAGAATGACTGATAAACAGCTGTTTTGTAAATGCCTATAGCAGATGAACCATATTCTAATGTATTTCAGCCTCTAGGCAGGTATTGATTTGAATGTGAATTCATTATTCTAGCTGCACTGGAGTTAAAAATAGCTTGTGTTAGTGAGCCTAATTCTTGGGCACATAGTCACAGCTTTCAATGCGTGAGACTTCTTTTTTTAAAATCTTTTTTTATTAGAATACAGTTATCTTTAGATTTTCTTCACAAGAGAATAGTGGCTTCCTAGTGCATGACATTTAAGTGCTTCAGCAACTTGGAATTAGGATTTTTTTTTATTTATTTATTTATTTCGTTTTTCCTGTTAGAAGAAATTGGCGTCTGTGTAAATTTGTTTCCCATTTCAGTTGCAGATCGTCTGGGCTGTGACCCTCGAACACGTTTCCCGGTCCCACCAAACACCAAGCAGTGGATTGCTTTACTACAGAGAGGAAATTGTACATTTAAAGAGAAAATACTGCGAGCAGCTTCACATAATGCCACAGCTGTGGTCATTTACAACAATATATCCAGTGAAGAACCTGTCACGATGACTCATCAAGGTAAATAAAATGTAATCTCCTTCACTATAATGTTTTGGCCATACAAACTATTGCTAAAGAGCCCTTGGCATTGGACAGATGCTAGTGGAAGTGGTCCATTCCCTAATGATATTTGCATATATGCAATATAGTGAAATAAGCCAATAATTCTGGAAAGTTATTTTCCTTTAGCATACATTTACCTAATGAGGAACACCTTCCTCTGCAGTGGGGATGTGGGTGTGTTGGAGTGAGGAAATGCCTGTAAGGTCTGAGGAGCAATCTTTCAAACCTTTCTGCAGAAGAGAAGCTAACATACAAATATAATGGAAGATCTAGAATTTTACAAAGCACCTGAACCTGAAGAATTCTGTAGCAGCATGTCTTCAACTCACTGTTCTGGTGGGGACCTTCAAACGTTAACAGTTGTATTTTGGGATCTGAGCTTGCATGCTTCTTTAATGACAGTTTACAGAGGGTTCTCTTTCTACAATGAAAGTCTGAGTGCCATACAGGAAGCAACAAAACAGTGATTTGGAGGGTGGTTGCCTCTGTAAATTGTTTAGAATAATGCTGGAAGTCTGTTTTTCTAGGAGGTTCTCTTTTTTTACAGCTGCCTATGTATAAAATTTTACTGTTCTTGGTGACTTACTTTTGTTGCTGGAAGCCCTATATGTAAACATTTTCCTTGGTTAAAAATTATTTTTGCAATTCTGATAACTATGATAACTACCTTTTTCATTTTCCAGAAGGTTTTCTACTTTTGGAACTATTTTGCTTAATCAGAAAAGGCATATCTCTATATTTGGTGGTGGTACTGCTGGCTGGGTTGTTTTTTTTTTTTTTAGGATATTTTCAGTCTCTTTTAGCATAGGGGGTTGCTTGGAAACTAGAATTTCTTAATTATTGCTCTGCATATTGTCACACAATTAGAATTCCTTTACTAAAGAAATGCTATGGTTCTTTATTTCTTTTTTTAACAAGGAAGATGTTAGACGGGTTTGACCTTCCCAACTCTCTATATCACAGGAATTTTGCAGGGGAGTTTTGACCTCAGTGTTGCAATTCAGAGCCTGTTGACAATTGGTTTTTATCTCAGGTACCTTCCTTAGACATTTTTTATAGGCAGTCTGCAGGTGAAAAGTCCCATAAGCTCTATTTAGCAATGACTGTAGTTTTCCTGTGGTCTGGAATACCTCAGTGTGTCAGGAAAAAAGGCTACTACTACTCATACAGCTTTAGCATTGTTCTATTATATGTTAAATCACATAATGAGTTTGATTATAACTTTAATACCTTCTTTCTCGTAATGCTGTTAGATTTGGCAGTTGCTTTACAGCTGTAAGATGGGGTCTGTCTTTTATTAGGAAATCCTTGTTCACTCCCTTTTTCAGCTCAGAAGACCAGTATGTTGCCTTTGAAACTGTATCAATAGGCCCAGTAGTTCTGGTTGGTTGAAATACCATCTAAGATGTAAAATTTTAGAACTGCTGTGGGTAAAAGAGTGTCATGTAAGGTAGCCAGGCAGCTGTTTGGGTAGTTGATATTTGGGAAAAAGACCAATACTATCTTCGGCATGTTGAGTTCCAAATATTTACTCTTACTTATGATGAGCTTTAAAAAAAAAAATGTGATTACCGGAGATGATGCATATTTTAGCTTTGTGTATTTGAAATATTGGGTTTTAGATGCATGTGCTCACTATACTCTGCAATCTGCCCTGGTTTGGGCTGAAGGCTCTATCTCAAAATTAATGTTGGACTTGAAATGTTCAAACTACATGACAGGCTAAAAGTAATTTTTTAGAACTGAAGTAGCACCTGTAATGAAGAGAAATGTTGCTCCACAGCCTTTGTTTTGATTGTGTTGTGGACATGTGAGGGATTTCCTCGGCAATCACTTTGCAGAGCTTCCTGCAAATAAACTTCCTGGTAGGCTGATGGAGGAACTGTAACTGTGTGTAATTGAGTTGTAGACTGGTCCTCTGGATTCCAAATAAGGGAGTGTTTGGAATCCAGCATTCCCCTTCGTGAGAGTTATTCCAGGTGGGAGACAGATTCCTGAACCTGTGCTTACAAGATGAGTCTTTTCTAACACTGTGTAAAGCAGATTTGCACACATTCAAGCAATTCCCTGGTCTTCCTTTTTCTGCCTTTTCAACTATAGCACTGCTTGTGTGCTTTTTAGGTGGTGAACAGCCACGTCATCTCAGAGGTCTCTTCCAACCTGAGTGTGTATGATCAGCTAATTAGATATTCCAGTGAACTACATCACTTCTCTTTAGGATTTTCGGTCCCTAAAGGTTGGGAGGAGCTGACCCTGTGTATCTGAGAGTTGTTTTGCACTGATTAAATTAATGTGTTGGAGTTGATAGCAGGTGAGGATGGAGGTGAGCCACCAAGTTGGTGTTAGCTCCATAAGATGTCTATTGCTGTGCAGTATTTCTCTTTTCTTTAAAAATGCAGTCTTCAAAAACGATTTTGCAGCTGTGTTGATGACCAAGTTAATGACTCTGTATTTCCTCCATAGACCAAGGAGAAAGTAGACCTTGTGTTATTTTATATTACTCTAACATAATCTTTATACTGCTGCCTATCAATCCTTAGAAATTTTTTGTCTTCCTGGTGAAGCAGAGAGGAAAGCAGCAACTGCTTATAATGCACACTATGAACTGCAAGCTTTCCTGCTTGGATATTTGCATGAATTCCAATCACCCGCTTAGACAGTGTCTGTGGTAAAAATAAATAACACATTACACAGATTTTTGTATGTTGCCCACCTGCAGAGAGGTGATTCCCTGTGAAAAGAGCTTAGGAAGCACTTTTCACCTGTAGGATTAATATTTTATCCAAGCTATTTTATGCTTGAATACACATTTGAAAATTTTATTCTTATGGAAATCTGTTCATACTCAAAATATTACTTAGCAGAATGGCAGTTCCTTCTGGTGGCTGGATAACAACTGTCACTCTGGAATCAGTCTGTCATCGCTGTGTCAAATGAAAAGTTTCTGCTGCTAATAGCAGAATTTGCTTTCTCTTGTGTCATAGTCCACCAGGTCTCTGCCCCTTCATTTTCACCTTTGAGTTATAAAGTAGGTAATGACCTTCAGGAATTGGTCAAGTTTTTTTAACAAACACCTGTTCTTCTGTTGATGTTATTTGCAACGTTATTTTCTTTTCTTTGTACATATCCTTGGATATGTCAGTGTATACTTATTTTGCACAATCCTGTAGATGTCTTCTGTCAGCCTAAGCAAAGGACACCTTTCCCAGCACAGGTTATGTTAGACTATGATGTCACTGGCAGGAAGGCAATTTTATGAGTGGTTTTGCTTGCTGCTTCTCTTAAAGCAAAACTGATACTGTCTAATGTAAAAAGAGCCTGTGTGGTGGAGAAAATATGTAGTAGCTGTCTCCTTTATAAGCAGTTATGGGAAAAGGAAGAAAATTCAGGTAAAATAACATTTCAGTTCTTTTTTCGTTTGTGTGTGGTGGAGACAATCCTGTTAAGTACAAAATAGTTAAATCTGGGGAGGTTGGAACTGGATAATTTTTAAGGTTCCCTTCCAAGTCATTCTATGATTTTATGATATTGAATTCTCTCTTAAAATCTAGACTTTTATTTGGATTTATAGAAAAGAACATATGCCAAACAAGCCTCTAAAATTCAAATTTAATACAAAGAATTTGTGGAAAAAATATAGGCAGAAAAAGAGAAACACATATAGAAGACAGGGTCAAAATGAAGTTGCTGGATTCCAGTAACTATGGTTTATCAGCACCTAAGAAATTTCCAGAAGTATATAAACAGCTTCTGCTAGAACACTGTTTTTTAGAAGAGGTACCTAATATGGGTAAACCTTTTAAGGTCTTTTGAACCAAGATGCAGACATGTCGTCAAGATCAGTCTTCATTGCTCTTCTAAAGAAACACCCCATTGATTATTTGGGGGAAGGTGTTTCTGTTCCATGCTGTGCACAGGTGGCATTCCTCTGCCATGGCACTGTGCAAGAGCTCCCAGAAACAGGTTCCTTCCAAGGGAAGGATTTTTCATGGCCCTCTATTCACTTAAAAAGCACACTGGCGTGGGAAGCGAGGGCTGTACTTGCTCTGAACTGTGCTAAATCTGCCTGTATGTTCTGTGGATTGTTTTAGGTCAGTGGGTCAGAGGCAGGAGGGACAGGAAGCAATTTGAAGTTGTTGCCACCTAATGGCTGTTCCACGTTCTTGCCCTCATTCGGAGTGGGTACAACAGAGCTGGCAGTCGAGGTGCCACTGTCCTCTGTTGTGGCACTGATCCCTGAGCAGCTCATCCCTTAACTCTGCTGCTTGCCATTTTCTCACAAATGTCTCTTTATGTAACTCTCAGCTGAACTGATGCATGAAAGCTCTGGCGGGGTGCACTGCAGATTATCTTGCACAAATGTGTGCTGACGAATGTTTTAGCTCTACACCAAATCCACTGCAAAATTTGCCATGGATTACTGAGACCTGCTTTTAATCCACAGGTCAAAACTAATTTTATTGTATATTACAATATTGTTATTAAAATGTATTATTAGTAATTTATCTTAGGCTATTAGTGGAAAGAGCTGAGTCATTAAAGCTGAAGCTTTATAAAAGGCAAAGTAATTAATAGTCTAAGCATAGTTTACATATATTTGATCATTTTTTGTTTATGTTTGCTAATTGAAAATATGGAGGACGAGTGTCAACAGCTTTATTGTTGATCCTGTTTCCCACTGCATTCCTTGGAGGTGTATCAATCAGGAAAATCTGTCATACAGTAGATGGAGGTGTCTGGCACTTAGAGACGTGGAGAGGAGTGGTTGACCTGCTGATTCTGGACTGTAAGGAAGCATTTGTCTCTTCAAGGCAATCCAGGGAAACCCCTTTACAGAGCCATCATAGCCTTGGTGCCTTGCAGAACTCCTTACCAGTGTTTGTGTGTCATACATGCCTCATCCACAACTGAAATAACAGCAGTCAGGCTCATTTTAACTCAGCCAGCTGAAAGGGTAATTAGTTCTGTGACTGTGAAGAGGCCCACGGGACTGTGAGTGACTGTAAGTAATTACATTCTTCTTCTTATCCAAAGTCTGAGCTCCAGCAGCAGAGTAATTCCCCATATCTACGGACTCAGTAGAACCAAATGTATGATATTAATCTATGAATATGCTATTTATAAATCTCTCAAAGTATTTTGTAGTGTCCTTGGGTAAGGCTGTCTTGCCATTTCTCTTTGGTGCTTTGCTGAATTTTTTTGGAATGACTGTCCATGTCCAGATTGAGAGATGTGTGCAGAAGCCTAAAGAGGAAGATACATGAGCATGTCAAATTGCCCTCTTTAGAAATCCCTGGGTTTTTTAGCTGCACCATCCATTAGTGGAAATACAAACTGCTATCCAGAAATGGCAAAATGTAAGCCACCTGCTAGCACCTGGTCACACTAAGGAATGCAAGAGACAGTTATCAAAATCCAAGTGTGTCTTACGTTGATGAATGGATCAGTGAGGTCTACACTGCATTAATGTTATTGATGAATCAAGAATGTAACACTGTAACAGGTTTTGGACATTGTTCAGCAGTATAGAAAGTGAAGAAAAGTTGTTTTCAAATTAGCAAAAATATCTCCTGAAGATAGGCAGACATAGATATTTCAGAAATGTGTTAAACTGTGACACAATTTTTTTCAGTGGTGTGTAATGTGTTAGCATTACACCATTTCCCTAGTCAAAACTTAAAGTGACCCTTCAGCTTTTTATTAATTTGCATTTGTCCAAGGTTTGAATATAAAATTTGGTCTACTTTGTTAGCATACTAATACCTTAACAATACAACTGTTTCTTCCTTGAAAGAGATTGCAAACCAGTTTACTTGCCATAAACCAGTTAAATGCCGTGTTAAAATGTGAGTAAAAGAAAGAAAAATCTCTACACAGATTGTGGAAAGGGGATGATCAAGTGATACATTTCTTTGTGCCAAGCTTTTTTTATTCTTCCGGCATTATTTAGGTGGAATGTCCGTTTCCTTTAAAAAAGATAAAACTGTAGTGCAAGTAGATGCAAAGAGGCATTGCTAAGAGAGTGTGAAATGTCTGTAAAGTCATTGCAACATCTGTCTGCTTTTCTTGTGTCTAGGCTTGGTTTTTCCTAGTGTAAGGAACCCAAAAGGTTGCATGCACAAAAAATGTAATTCCAGAAGATAAAAGTCCTTCCACAGAAAGGGAATACGCAATATAAGTGGAATTATCAAGGTGATTCAAAGGAGGGGAGCACAAGAAGCCCCAAGTCCCTGAACCCAATGTCTCTACTATTCTAGGGGAACTCTGCTGCAGTTCAAATTCCAGGGATTTACAGTCTCTCCCTTTCTTTGCCCAGCCATGGGTCTGTCCTCCTGCTGCCCATCAGGACCATTGAAGAAGCATGTTTAAAGACTGAGCAGAGATTCTGGAACTTGAGGGACTCTAACAATAAAGAAGTGGGTACATCTTGTAGTTTAATAGAGGATCTTAATTTTTCTAGCAGTGCTTAGTGTCATGTGATTTGGGGTGGAAGATAGAGAGGAGCCCTTGGGTGAGGTGGATGAAGAGGAAATGATCTGCAGAGAAGCCAAAGCCCAACACCTCTTTTGTACATACTGATGTTGTGTTGGATCCTTGAGAGGCTGTGAGTGTTCGTTTTCTGGAGTGTGTGGGGTGTAGGACAGAGACAGCTTGACCTTGACAAGCTTGATGAAATCCAGGGGTGTAGCTCCCCAGCTCACGTGTATCAGCAGGATTTGGACTTGTGAATGAATCAGGATGTGGCTGTGACTCCCTGTTTTGATTGTATTCAGATTCCTCCTTAAGAAACATTTCCCTGAGTGTCAGAATAGAGCAATTGGGTTATAAAATAATGTGTCAGCAGTTGTCATCTAAATACAGCCCAACCGTTTTCTCAATTGATTTTGCTATTTGGCTCTCCTTTTAGGAACTCCTGGTCAGAGTAGATCATAAAGCTGATCAAAAATACAGCAAGGACATCATACTGAGGCATTGTTTCTTGTTTAATGAAGGAGGATGGGCTTATAAGTTTATTATTTATCACTTAGGAATTTAATGTGCTATAAGCTAGCACAACAAGAATCTGATTAAGCATTAATATTTGTTTTGAATTTAATTGTGTCACACCCATCTTTGAAAAGCTGCTCTTGCTGTTTCTGGTTTTCTAATCATATGCCTCAATCAATGCCTGCTCTTCTTAAAGGAGGAGGACTTTGTGATGGTCCATCATGTCTGCAGTACAGCAGTGCCTGGCACATTGCAGAACACTGAAGTGTGTGTAATCATGTTTAGAGGGCACAGAGCAGGACCCTCTCTTTACCTGACAGAGTGAAATCTGAAGTTCTTTTTGCTGCAAAGAAGAGTTTTGAGTGTTCTTCAGATTCACATTGACAGTATTTCATAGAAGCCTTTTCCTCACTGAACTTGAAATACCTACTTCTTTACCCTCTTGAGTAGAGAGAATTCAGGTTTTAATTTCAGAAGCTTTTTTGTTGTTGTTGTTTTGCATAGGTTTGTGCAGCAAAGAGACTTGTGATTTCTGAAAATACCTGCTCAGTGTCTTGGGATAGAAAGTTGTTCCACTGGGTGTACTTAACTGAGGCACTCTGTGAAAGCCTGACTTTTGGGTAATAGTTTCATGTGCTGCTGCCCTTCATGATTTTTCTCATAGTAATTTTGTAAAATCTGTTCTGGTGTCTGACACTACATAAAATAGGCATCCAATGTTTACATACAGGCAATAATTCAACATTTTCAATATTATTAAGGCAACAGGAAGACAGATGTTTTTAAATGCTACTAGTCTCATTTTGAAATTAATGTATATTCTTGACATTAAATTCTTGTCTTGTTTAGAATGCAATAACTGTAAAATATTATGGTCTTTTTCTGTTTTCAGAAGTATTTGATTTGGGACATCTCAAACAACATATTCTACTCTTGAGATTGCTCATGTGTTGACAGCTTGGATGTGCTCTTGTTTACTTTCTGATTAGATCAAAATAAAAATATGTGCAGCTAGACCAGTTTTAATGACTCTGAAGATATGCCAAGGCTCGTCCTCTTGGTGTCTGCTTTCCCATAAACCTGTTTAGAATGCAAGAGTTATTCTTCACAACGAATTTCTTTCTTTTGCATCAGACAGAAATGTTAAGGTACCTGATAAATGTGTGGGTTTCCCCACTGTTGTGCCATGGGATTTTTATTTTAAAACAGTTCTCCCCAAGCCTGCTTTTTCTAGCAGCACAGCTTTGCCTACAGGTCAGTATGTCTTTCCCTTATCCTTTACCTCATAGGTTTCATGGATTATATCCTCTGTAGCTGAATCCCTTCCCTTGTAGAGGTGATCCTTGCTTCCACCTCTGCTCTCCTGCAGCTCAGATGTCTTCTGGTGTTTTCACAGAACTCATAATCAGTCTCTCAAAATTTCATATACACTATATCTTTCATTAGTGCTTTCCTGCTTTCTTTGTCATTTTCTAGGATCCCAAATTCTGTTGGAGTGGTTTCACTGTTTGACATTATTCCAAGAAATCTGTTGCTCACAGTAGTAGGACTGATCCCTTTCCTGGGTACTGAATAGTAGGTGTTGCTCTCTTTTTATTTCTGATATAATGCATTCAGAAATGCTTAGCACACAGCTACAGGATTTTAATAGAAGAATAGGGAAGTCTGGCTTTTGAGGATGGGCAGTTTTATTTCCAATTACATTATCATGATGATGATCCTATTGCTGCACTCAGAAAGGCAGTGGCATTTCACTGTCTGAATCCAGCTTTTAAGTGACTATCTGGACCAATCTTTACCTTTATCAGGGAATGGGGAATTTGTGTTTTCTAAGGAAGTACTCTGAAATTTTCACCAGCAGAATTACTCAGGTAAATGTGCTACATTTAGGTTTTTCAGAAGGAAGTGATGAAAGGACTCATTTGCAGTTACATTTTCTCTGCTATTTAAAGAGAGGACAGTATTCTTTCACAAGCATGAGATTAGTGCAGTCTGTGTGCTTCATGCTGTGTCTGCAGCATCAGCAGCCACTATCAGAGACTTACTGCAAGGACTTTAGCTTAAAATATCAGCCTTTAGCAAATCACTGACCTTTGTTATGAGTATCTGACTTAATTCTCAATTCTCTACAAACCTTGTTGCATCAAATCACAATAGTTCAGTGCCTCTTACAGGTGGTCTGACTCTTTCCACACTCGAGGTGGGATCTGAGGTTTTGCCCTCCCCATCTGCAAGAAGGTGGTTGAAGCATTGCAGCCCTGATTGGCAGTTGCATTTTGCCAGGCTTCCATTCCTGCAACCTCCAGTGGATGCTAGGTGGAGTGAAGGTGTCTGAAGTCTGTTCTTTGAACCATGCCTGTATTCAGCTTCAGCCTGATATCCTGGACATAGTTAGCCATATTTTGAGCTTCAGATAAACATTTGGTAGTCAAGAATTAACAACAACAAAGATGATAAAAAAATCCCAACACAACAAAAGCACCACAAATATTTGCCTGTGATGACACTTGTAACATTTCTTTGAGATGATTTTTTGTTGACTTTCTGAGTACGTTCTTTTAGAATTGCTAGGAGATGTGAACAGGTCAGTGAGAGAGCAAAGCAGTTTCCTTATGAGCTCCTTATGAGCTCTACAGGAAACTCCTGGATGTTGCTGTTTTTCCCATAGTCTTGTTTTTACTGTCTCCTAAGCTTTTAATTTCTTCTCTCTTCTGCACTCACAATGTAACATTACACAGATTTAATGATTAGTCACAACTTCATCCCTTTTCATACACTGAGTTGTATAACTATCCTAATTAAACATGCACATGGTAAAATTGCAAGCTAGAAAGAGCTGCCTGGGCTTGGATGATAGCAATTAAATGATTTATGTTTACAGGCATCAATATTTATCTTATGCCTACCGTCTGTCCTAGCTTGTCATCTGTGGTTCCATGTGTAGTTCATTGGCTCTAGTAAGCAATCCAGATTCTTTTCTCTGGACACTGTGTTCTTGGCTGGGGAGAATATTGCTTTTCATAAGATCATGGAGTAAGACCATATTCTGAGTTTCACAAACACTCTTTGTCTTTCTGTCTTCACCTGAGGACTTTTTTCTGCTAAAGTTTCAGAAATGCAAGGTTTCAAGGTGCTTAAAATAAATGAGTCACTGTCTCCTCCTGCCCCCAATTGTTCTCAAACAGGGAGTTCTTGCTAAAATTATTTAGGGTGATGCCCCTGACAAAAATACGGATGAACCAAGTCCCAGTTTCCACTGAGCTTCAGTATGTTAAACAGACACAATTTATTTTTCTTTTCTGCAGTTCTCCTTGGCTCTGGCGGGGTCAGAAGCAGCAGTAGCACTTTGGCTGTTCCCAGTTGAGTCATTTGGAATGCAAATCACTTTGCAGTGATGCCAGAGGTTCCCATTGTGCTGGGCTTTATATAAAACGCGTGACAGATTGTCAACTTTGTCACATTCCCTGGGCAGCAGGGAATAGGTAGAGGCTTCAGCTTTGGATTCAGATAGAACTGGATAGTATCAGAAGATCTTTGTCTTCTTTGCTTTGCAGATAACTATAAATCACGTTAGAATATTACACTGAGTGCTTTAGTTTGATATTTTGATACAACATAATTTCTCAGTGCAAATAAATTCCTACTGGGGAAGCTTGGCAGAACTTGTGCTCTGGGGAATACAGTCTTCCTCTACCCTTCCCTGCTTTTCTTCCCTGTCTGAACTAGATACGAAGAGCAGAAGTGAAGTCTGGGGAGAATATCAAGCAATATAAATTATCTGCTCTTGATTGATCTTGCACTATCTGAGCTGCAGGGATTTGGGGTTGCAGGAGCATGTGCTGCATCTAAATACAGGACCTTGCAGGAAGGGTATCTCTTGTGCTGTAAAAATGTGCTGCAATTCTGGCAGGAACTATCTTTCCAACTGGACAAATGGGAATCTGGGTAGATTTCCATGAAGATAAAGCTAAAAGTGATGAACTTTTACTCTGAGATTTGCTGTCTATTAAATGTCTTGGTTATTTTTGCATTAAACTAAACTTGGTGCTGAAGTGCCTCTTGAGAGGTGGATTAAAGTTGGTCTTGTGTGAGTCTGTGCTATACTAGAGATTAAATAAATTGTGTTGAGTTTTCATTGCTATTCAAAGCTTTTGAATGACTGTGGCACTGTTTCAAAAATATTCGGAAGGAAACACTGAACTTTCTTTTCCTATTCAGTCCCATGTTAGCAGGGCAAGGCCTGAATGACTTTGCCATTTGAATTTTAAATAAAGAAAAAGTTAAATTTCTTGAGGAAAGCAATTTGAGGGCTGTGGAATGTTGTTTTTTGTTTTTTTTTTCAATTATTGTGCAAATTTTAATTTCTGAGATTCTCAGTTTTGATTCTTTTGAGTAGTTCTATCAGCTCAATCCACATTACCAATGTTAGTGAACTTAATAGGAAAACTGATGATAGTGACTGTTAATGTTACTATTTAGCATGGTGAATTCAAAGAGTAACAAGAGAACATTTAAGACTTTTGCAAAACTCTATTAAAAGTCCCCATTTTGGAAAATTACGTAGCTGTCACCCTGAGTTACTGTGCCCAGGGTTTCAAAGGTGCTGCTCTTTTGATTCTTGAACATCATTTTGTGAATACAGTAGCTTCTTAAAAATTAGGTTGTGATTAAAACACTTTGAACTAATGCCTTGTGTTAAAATAGGACCTCCTGTTCTCTACTGTCACACTAGGTTCTCTTAGCTTAAATCCACTCTAAATCCAGAATCTTGGTGCTGAAGTTGTTTCCCTTATACAGTTCCTCTCTGAGGGAATGTGAATTGGAGCAAGCAGATGGAACAAGCAGATGAACAGATTTTGCAAGCATTTTGAAAATAGGTCTTGAAAGGGTTTTTAGTTTTGGAAGCAAATAAGTCTGGATGAATAAGAATGAAACTTCACAAGGTTTTTTTTTTCTTTCTGGCTTTGGTTTTCTAAAACTTTTCTTTCTTTTAACTTAGAATTACCCTGTGTTCAAGATCCACTTTTTTTAATGGGGTCTTTGCTTGAAAACATAGGTGCTCTCTCTGCTCCATAGGTAATTTTGTTCTTTTTCAGCAAGGCTTATGGTTTTCCTATTATCCTTGTACCAATAATTTTCCCTTTGGGACAGGAAATACTCTAGAGGCAAGACACTATGAAAACAGATGGGCTACACATTGAAAATGGAGCTGATGAAGCTGACAGCCTCTTTGTGATCCTATCAAGCATGTCTTTGTATGGGTGATAAAATCAGCAGTCAAACTTCTGCCAAGTTTTTTCAATTCTCTTCTACTTTGCAGCCACATAACCATGCAGGGGAACTTGCATAACTCTCCCCAGCAACATCCACAGCACTGCCTATGCTAAGGGCGCTCGAGCAATATTCTCACTCATTCCTAAATGTTTTTCTGAGAGTTGCCTGTTTAGGCATTCACGGCTTCAGATCTGGAACAAATGTAGTTTTGAAAGCTTGTTCAGACTGCACACAGTAATTACAATGTGGGAAGTAAAGATCTGTTACTGTGTGTGGAGCTGCAGAGAGTTTAGGGCAAATGTTAATGCCCTAATTTGAAAATCTTTGAAGTTTGAAGGACAATGCATGAATAACGTGCCCAGTAGCATGTTCCATGTGTCATAGATGGCTTAAATTAAAACCTCTCGAGTTGTCAAATGGCTTTGCAATTGGAAAATCTTGTGAGCAGCATGCCATGTTAATTTTAAATAGAAATTAAACTTTTTTCCCCTTTTTATAGGAACTGGAGACATTGTTGCTGTCATGATTACAGAATCAAAGGTTAAGGAGATCCTGAATTACTTGGAAAAGAATATCTCTGTCCTGATGGCCATAGCAGTGGGGTCCCGTGTTCCTCCAAAGAACTTCAGTCGGGGCTCTCTAGTCTTTGTGTCAATATCATTCATTGTTTTGATGATCATTTCTTCAGCATGGTTAATATTTTACTTCATCCAGAAGATCAGGTACACAAGTGCACGTGACAGGAATCAGGTAAGAGTCCCTTCTTTTCTTTTAAGTTATGGAGATAATATTTCTGTATACAGTAATCAATAGTGAACAAATAAGGAATGCCCATCAAACTGGTGTTCAGAACCTCTTTGTTCCAAGGCAGACCATGTTGCCAGACAAGGATTTTTATATAGCAAAGTGTTTTCATCCTGAGCAGCACTGGTATAGATTCTATACATGACAGGAAAGAATAGAACTGAAGCAAAATACTTGAGTTTTGGTTTGTGTAAGTCCAAAAGTAAGATGGATTCTGTGTTGGCTGAGTAATACATATTGGATGTATGTTGGAATGAGGAGAAAAGTTAAATTGTGAATCAACTTGTGTAGTGTATGGGAACACTGAGCAAATGTTACGAATTCTCTCGATGTTCTTAAGGATACATTCTGTAATAGTTAAGGTAATTCAGAAATTATACAAAAGTATTCCCAAACCATAATCTGTTATGAATGTTAGGGTAAGAAAACCAAGGTGTATAGCTGCTTAGTGGTCTGCATTAACTTTCAACTTTATTTAAGATCACCCTTGGTAAGGAGTGCCTAATTCTCCTGGTCATATATTTAAGCCAAAATTTTGTCCAATATGCCTTTGTTACACTCTTTTTCAACTCTTAATTTGTTTAAGAACTGAGTCATATGTGGCCATACTCAGAGATCTAGTCTAAATCAAGTTGTCAACTCAAACACAGATAAACTTTAGAAGTAAATGTTTTACTAGTGTGGACTTAATGACCCTCCATAGTGTGCCTTGGGTTTTATTGAGAAAGGTCAGTAAACCTCAGGAAATCCACAGTGCCCTCTTTGCCCTGTCTCTCTGTCAAGGCTAACTTAGAAACCTCCTGACCTCTAGTTACTGTCACCCCTTTCCCCCAAATTACAGCTGATACACAGCAGCTGACTGTGGGCCAGTTTTTTAGTGTTCTGTCAGACCTAAAATAAATTCAAACTTACAAAACCTCGGCTGTGGCACAGGATTTCCTTTTCAGTTTCTATAAATAGTGTCTGATGCTGCAGGTCCCATGGGCATCCTGTAGATTTTCTTAAGGATGTCATTCTTAAATGACCACACTGTAGCTGGTACTTAGTGTGGTCCCTTGGGATGGTGAAAGTTTAAATATAACTGTAACTTAATGAATGTCTGTGGAATACTAAATTGTGCCTTTTCTATCCCCTACATGGATTTAGGCTCCTTCCAAATGTCCACGTTTCAAAACAGTTGCTCCATTGGGAAAGGGCTCTTATGACCTTTTTTCTTTCTTTAGATTTTTACAAAGGTCAGGAGAAACTTGATGAAAATTTTATGTGGTTTAAAAAGCTGAGCTTATTAAACTTTAATAAGAAGGTGGCGACAGCTGCAGCTTATTTTTAAAGAGCTTTGAGAGCTTTCACAAAGACTGTACTGTTAGTGATGAAATAACTTGGTTTAGGCTATGAGCTTGTTTTTAAGTTATGTCAAGGTGCAAGTTTTTTCTGTTTTTTAAGTCAAAGCCATCAAAAACTTGCTGTCTTTTGTAGATAACACAAGTAGATATTGGTATTTCACATCGTTATTCTTGCGCGCTTCCGCCGGAGGTGTGAAACTCTTTTGCATGTGGAAGTGACCTTTTTCATCCAGACACTTGTGGGTTTTAAAAGCAAGCATATGCTGTGTGCCTGTGCCCTAACTTAGCAAAATAGCAAATCCTGAGCACTTCCAGTGTTAACATGAAAGAGTATTTGTTAAAATTAGAAAATGGAAGAGATTGACCTCTTAAATGGAAGAGATGGAAGTTATTATTTAGCAAATCTATTTATGTGAAAGAACTTCAATATGTTGGAAGAGTTCTGCTGAAATATTATGCTTCCAATGCAAAAATAATCTTTAAAATTTCTTGTAGTGCATATACAATCACATGCAGGAGAACGAAATATAGATACTACCCACATTTACTTAGCTGGTAGAGTTGAGCATTTAAGTTAAATGCCATTTCAGTCTCATTCCTCTCTTAGTAATCATGCTTTTGGTTATGCAATGGTTATCTACTCCAGCAGTGTGCCCAGTGTGTTCTGTATCATTAAGTACTCAGGCCAATATGCCTGTTCTGGGGCATGTAATCCAGATCTGCTTAAATTGACCAAATTCTTGCATATTGAAGTTAGGGTGAGATTTCTGACTTTAGCAATCATATAATTTCTCATCCCAGCTCTGCTTCTGATGCTGTGCTTCCTACATGGATGTACTTCAGTAGCTGAAACTGTGTATCTGATTTTTTTCAAATCCTTGTTCTAAAGAATATAAAATAAGAGCTGCTGTTCTGTGAAAACGACAAGGAAGAAAAGTGCTTATGTAATTCTAGAATAAGTGGTACAGTCAGTTGTGATACAGACTTCTGAGGTCGTTGTGTTTCTCAAATAAAAGCAACTTTCATTGCTGTTTGCTTGTAGGGAAATGTGTGGTACAGGGGGTACACCTTATGAAGGATTAGGGTGTCAGTTTTATAGAAGGTGGGCACAAAACCCCACATACACATTGCAGGCTGCAGGAGAGGTTTTGAGAGCTGCATTCTGAGAAGCAGCCCATCTCTTTCAAATGCAGACTACTTAGTACAGGTTGGGGGGGACAGAGAAAATGCATAACTTCTGGTTTTTAAGTCAGTTGTAAACTAAGTCTGATGTCCCATGTCCCTGAAGGAAGACAGCAGGATCTTTGTTTCCTTCCGTGCCCATCTCTGGGACCCCAGTGGGAAAACAGTGGCAAATAGCTGTTCTTTATTAGCTGGGAGCTGGGCATTTCAGTAGGAATCATCATTTGGATGTCAGAAAAGGCTCCTTCCATCCAGCTGTGCTGGTCATAAAGCAGCATAAACAGCAAAAAAATAATTCGGCCTCTGCGTTCAGATTGAGGTTATCTTCAAACCAGTATTAATTTCAGCTTTATTTAAGTCTGTATTGGTTTATTTAGATTTTGTGACCCATCATTTTTTTCTTTTATGAGATCCTGGTGGTTTTGGGTAATAGCAAGAGAGAAACTAGGTTACCCTGGGAGGATCTTTTCCATCTCAGAATAAGATCAGCCTGCTCAGAGTGGAAATATAAAAATAATTCAAGCTTAAGAGAACAAGCAGTATATTACAGCACACTGAGAAAAAACCAGTATGAACGGAGTATAATGGAAATCATTGGGAAGGGACATTGCTTCAGCTTTTGTCCTGCAACCTGGGCTTGATTAGGTTTGCACATCAATGTTGATTCACTTCTGTGGACTTCTATACAGTCCATGAGTTTTATGCCCATGCTTGTGGAGAGCATTTGAGGATTCAGCTGTTGGCTGTTTTTCCTTCTCAACAAATCTCTGTGCTTTGCTGTGTTTGCATTTTGTCTTATGTGCTGGCCTGCTGCCATAGTGTGTATTGCAGTGGTATTATTGAGTCCAAATAAGTCATTGTAAAGGACACTAATGAAGCTTGTTTATCAGGGTTAATTTGTGTTCTCTTCTTTGTCACTTTATTAGCGTCGTCTTGGAGATGCTGCCAAGAAAGCCATTGGTAAATTGACAACCAGGACAGTAAAGAAGGGTGATAAGGTATAATAATAATATTTCAACATGATAAACTTGAGTATCATGTTTAATTTTTTTCTGGGGAAACAATCTCAGTTTTTTCTTTGTGTTTCTGATTTATGACTTTACCTTCCTTGGTGGAGGCTTACTTTGTCCTGTGGCAAAATATTTTGTGTAACTGTTAGTATTGATGTGTGCTGTATATTTCAAAGAAGGTTTTCCTGCTTAAATACTATTTACACTCCATCTGGCAACTGTGACTGAGGGTGGTTTTGTGTGCTGGCTGACTGGGAGGGTGTCCTAGCATGAGTAGATAGGACTGGCATTGTTTATGTGGAACTCTAAAGCTTAGAACTTTATCATATGTAAGTTCTGTAAAGGAAAAATTAATTTAAAAGACAGATAATTGAAGACAATCTCTTAAGTAAAATACAACTCTTCAGTAGGTTAAGGGGGAGCATAAAGAGGTACTTCAGTCAAAGTTATTTCAAGAATATTTCTTGCTAGTATACAAACTAAAATATATGGTATGTTATGTCCTAAGCTTTTTCCACTTTTGAGAGCAATATTGCTTTATTTTTGATTCTGAAAGGAAAAATAGTAATTTATTCTTGCTTAACTTTTTAGCTTTAATTTTCAAAAGGCAGGGGAATTCTGGCTATGATTTGATTTTTAAAATATTATTTCTTAGGGCCTTTTTATTGTGATTCCTTTTTTTCTTTCTTACCAACATTATCAGCAGTGGGAAATTAGGAAGTGATAGGAAAATTTGCTTCCAGAGAGAAGGCAGAGAAAATGTCTTTCTTTTCTTCCTCCCACCCTGTGTAGTTCTATTTCAAATCAGCCCACTGCACTAAGTCTTTCCTGGAATGGAAGAACATACAAATTAGAGGAACCTTTCCATGTTAAACAATGCTGTTGTCTTGACAGCATAAATTCAGAACTGGCAAGTGCTATGTGGGTTGCAGTGCAGACAGCATGAGGTGCACATGCAGGTGAACAGAGTGGGAAAAACCTTTTCTTTCTCAGAGGAGCCATCAGGATTCTCTGTGTGCAGCCCTGGCTGGTGCTGACCAGAAGTGGCTGTGGTCTTGCTCTGGTCCCTGTCTTGGTGTCTGACTTGTAGCTGGTTGGCATCAAAAAGAATAATGAAGTTGAACTAAGAGAAGGCACAGCCTGTTTTGTGTCACAGGCCTAAACATTTTAAATATGTATTGTTGGTGCCATATCTATATACAAATGAAGTCCCCCCTTTTTCATTTGAGATTTTAAAATATCATATTTAAAAATATAATTTTAAAAAGTCATAATTTCTGAAAAACAGAAGAGAGAGGAGCTGGTCAATCAGTGATCCTCATATTCATGTCTCAATAAGAATGATGATAATTCTGCAAGTAAGCAGCAGACATAAATATGGGACTATTCTGCACTAGGTAAAATGTGCTCATTCTGGCTGTAAAAAACGAGCCCCAGAATTCTTATTCTGCCAAAACAAACAAAAATACCATTGATAAAATAGAAATGTTAGCTCTAAGCTGGAAGTAAAAAAAAGGAAATCTAGGAAAATTTACACTGTATTTTATAATGCTTTCACTGAACATTAGAATCATTTTAGGCCTTAGCTTATGTATCAAATGATGATTTGCCAGTTCCAAGAAAGGGCAGTTTTGCATGTACGAGATGCTTTTCTTGCTTAAGTCATGTTGGAATATAATAATCCAGTCATTGGGTTTATAGCTTAGTAACAGCCACTTGGCACAGTGCAGTTCATGTACTAGTCACAACTACTTTGACATTTGTCATAGCCTCAACTCTTGACTTGAATTCTCATTCTATTCATTTTAGGAAACAGACCCAGACTTTGATCATTGTGCTGTCTGCATTGAGAGTTACAAGCAGAATGATGTTGTTCGCATTTTGCCATGCAAGTAAGATAATAAAGTTGCTTTGTTTGGAAACTGTTCTCTTTTGCTTCATTTCATGTAATAGGTGCATTGTAATTCACAAATGCATTTTTTGGATGTTTCCAGTCCTAATAACAGCCACTTTTTTTTAGACTATGGTGCCAGAAGGTGTGAAGGTGGGTGCTGGCACTGCTAGGACAATAGAGATGAAACAGAATTATATTAAAGATATTGGCAATGGAGCTATTGAGGTTACAGTGAGGTGGAGGGGTGCAGGTTTAAGGACCAAGTGATGGGCAGACTCAAAAAACTTCAGTATAATGAGCCAGGTGCAGCTGCAGCATTCTGCACTGTAGATGTGCAACAACTGGCTGCTGGTTTTTGAAAAGGTGGGGAATGGAAATGCAGTCTTTGCAACCTTCATACCTCCTGACATTAGTCAGCCACTGTGCTGTCATCTGTCTTTGGTCTCTTCAATGCAGTGTGATCTTGGCTTGTGTCTGAAGATTTGTACTTGCTGGTGATTCTGCATTACTGCTTAAAATGTAACAACTTCCTCCCCTTTTATAGCATTGACATTTACAGGTTTTTAGTTTGCTTCCATTCCAGTTCCATTCTTGAGTTGTTTTGGGACACTTTCTCTTTGAGAGGTGCTTTTAAATACTTCTCCACTTGGAGGTTGATTTTGATGAATCATACATTTTGATAGCATTAAGCATTACCAAGGACATCTTTCCTTTGTGCTCTGAAATGCAAAGCTTTCTCCTCACCTTCAGGCACAAGACCCACGTATAAATTAAATTAGGCTGTATATATGCAGCAAGATCCAGCAACTTGGCTTTTGCTTGGTCCATAAATGGTTCTGCATGATACTCTAGAAGCAGCAAAGTCATGTGTTGGAGTCAATCTCCAGTCAGGCAGCAGCAGCACATAAGAGCTCTTTATTGGTCTTCTAAATCCTCCTGCAGGCTGTTCTGAATACCTTGAATATCTTCTAATGTGCAGGGTATTTCCATAATCATAAAAGGAAAACAGTATTATTGTCTGTCTTACTGATCAAAATATGTGTGCATTATGCTTCTGCTGCCAAAAATCTAATTCAGTTTACTGTTCTTTGTTCCTTACCTCTTGGACAGCAGGAAACAATGACCTGGTACAGATTCTCAGTGTTGTTTAGCTAAAATACCCTACAACTGATTATTTAGAAACTCTCATTAAAATATTCAGGAAGAGAAGAGCTTAGATTGTAAAGATTTAGGAGCTTTTGGTCACGTAGATGTGTGTGCATTTCTTTTTTACAATTCAGCCATTTTTAGTCAAAGTTGATGTCCTTCTGTCCTGAAAAATGTACTCCCAAGTGTAAAGTAAATATTTCAGAGTTACATCATTTATTGCAATCTCAAGTGACGCTTGTATAGGTGAATTAAGCCCTGCTCTTTTGATATGTTATGCAGAAGGTTATTCAGAAATTAGAGGAGGAACTTCTGGAAACTGCACACCAGTTTTAGACCACTGAGATGATTGTTTTGTAAACTGCCTCTCAAGAAAGCTTCTCTTGTGTAGTTCTCCTGTGAGACTCAAGGACATGGAATGAAAGATCACAAGTCCCACTCTTCTGTGCCTTTCTCTTGGTACTGAACAAAGAGCAGGAGGAGGACCTTGCCAGTGAAAAGAGAATGATTCTTCCCTGATAGGAAAACAGCTGTTCCCACTGAGCACAAGGCAGAGTTGGGATTAAAAGACATCTTCCTTAGTTAAACAACTGCCCTTTTGCAAGCAGTGGATATGTTGCTGATATCCATAGATACAATACAGATAATTTAAACCAGGTGATTGTTGACTTATTTTTTAATTTAAAAAAAAGAAAGAAAAGTCCTTTTTCTTCAGACACCTTTGTTGAGCTGCAGTCCTGCAGACAGGAAGCTCTGGGCTCTCAGGGATGGTTACAGCTGTTCAGGGAGCTGCATGCAGGTGCACCTGGCTGCCACCTCAGCACAACCTGCCCCTGTGCAGTTTCCCATGTAAAGGAGAGATCAAGGCTCTTGTGTAGATCATTTTCTGTTCTGTTTTTCACAAGAAGGTAAGGTCAGCGAAGGCTCAGATTACATTCCTGCCAAAGGCTGTATGACAACTTTTATGTTCGCTTTCTACTTCTTTTTTACATCTCACTTTTCATTTGCTGCAGCCCAGCTTTTAAGTTAAGTGCAAAACCATCTAGGCTAGACAGAAACAGTGAGATGGATGCTTTCCACAAGACATTTTTATATTTGTAGATGAAAAGTCAGCTAGTACCTTCAAAGATGGGCCAAATAAATTTCAGATTCCATGTGATATTTTTCAGTCTTAAGTACTTGAGATGCTTCTCCCCAAATCTTGTTATGGAGGTTTAACTCCTTTCTGCTTCCTCATATTTCAACCTTCCATTTTAGTGCAGCATGCAATATTAGTTAGAAAAAAAAAAACAAAAGAAAAAAACAGCACACACAATAAAACAAAGCCTACAAGAGAGTTTCTAAGCCAGATGAGAAAATAAATTGCAAGGAAACCATGGAGAAAATTGCTTGACCAAGAGGAAGCAAATAAAAGGCTAGAAATTCTCACTGTGCCTGTTGTAATCATTAGACAGTAGGAATCACTGATATGTGACATCTTTGCTGCTTTCATCAATTTAAAAGTAGCCTTTCCCTTTAGTAGCACAGTTGTTCTCTGCAGTTAAGTATGGTCTGTCACACTGTGCTTTAGCAGAGGAATCTGGTCTGGGCAGACACACAGCAGGCAAAATCTACCAGCAGCTGAGCAAGTTGCACCTAAAATTTTGTAGCAAAACACCACATTTGTGATCTAAAGTTTTGTGGCATGCAGGAAATTGTGGCAAATTTAAAAATAAACTAAAGTGAAATGGTAGAAATTCATCTGCATTAGTTCATTGCAGTAGTTCATTTTGTGGTTCATAGGAAGATGTTCAGTACCAGCAACCTATGGACATACCTATAGCTTTAGTGCACAGAGGGACAAGCAGCCATCTGTTTTAGGCTTCCTAGCTTGAGGAATGTGTCTTTTGTGAATGTCATTATGTAAGTGAAAAGTGAGTAGAGGAAGCAAATGTCAGAGGGATCCTAGCAAAAGACAAACCTAATGGACAGTTTTCCTTATTCAGATAATTTTATTCTACCATGACACTGTTGCATCTAGGGGCTGAACAGGCACTAGGTGAAAAGTGATCAGGAGTGGGTAGTGTGAAGGATTAGTGAGAGATAAGGGAAGGGGAGAGCAAAGTGACAGGTTACAGAAGAACAGAAAATGACATTGGAAAGGGCAAAAAGATGGCCAAGGAAGGAAAAAAGGAATTAACAAGATAGGAAAAGAATTAAAAGAGTAGCGAATACTATAAAATAAATGGCTTTTGAGCCAAAGTTTTAATTCCTGTCTTGGGCAAGAAGGAGGAAAGTGCCAAAAGTAACTAAACTAGATTTTCATGTTTGATTGTGTGCTGCTGCAAGTAGCTGCCTTTTTAAGACCAACTTAGCATACAGTCTTGATGGCAACCTTTCTTCTTCCTGCTTCCAGGGCAGGAGAGCAGCTGCCTCCAGCAGTAGCCAAAGAACCTGCTTTGCAGCAGCAAAGGTCCCTTTGGTGGGATGCTGCACTGGGAGCAGGGAAGGGTAGTGAGCTCTAGTGAAACAGCACTCATAAATCATCCAACCCTTCTCCTTTTGTGATGTGTGAATTTGGAGGCCTTACACCACCAAAAGAGATTCCTAACTCACTTTCTCCCCTGTGAAATGCTGCAAAGAAGCTGTGTTGTACAAGAGTCGGTGTTACAGTGTTTATTACCAGCTGGAGGGCAGCTGGATTGGGTGTGCTGACAGAGTGGAAAAATACCTGCAGGTCACCTGCCTGGAGCTGTGCCCGCATGGGAGACTCCGTCAGTGCTGCCAGCCTGGCTGCCAGCCCTGCTTCCTCCAGTGTCACACCTGAGTCCCCAGCATGGGGCTCCTGGGAACGTCATCAGTGTCGTGACCAACAGCAACTCGCTGGGAACTCGTCACGTTTATGGTCTTGGAATATCAACTGCAGAAGTAGGAAGATGGAGGAGGTTTATGAGAGCAGAAATTGCAAGGGCTTATGTTGTCAGGGTGAGGTTTTAAAATAATTCTTGATTGCTGTCGTCATTGCTGTATAACTGCTTTTTAACTCTTGCAAACAGAAATCCAGACAGAGCCTAGCCATGATGATGCTATCAGCAAACTTTTTAAGAGGTAGAGAAACTGTGTAAGTAGTAGGCAGAGCCATCTTTCTAAATCAATAACCTTTGGAGAACTGCACTTCTTTGAAACACATTAATAAACATCCTTGAAGATTTAGGAACTAAAAGCAAAGAATTAGGAGGTCATAAAAACAATTGGGCTGTGTATATAAATATATCAAAGTGCTAATGACTTTTTAAAATAACTCATAATATTTAGTGGATGCATGTTGGCATCTGTATCAGTCGCCTGCTTCACTTGATCTGAGTGCTTCTACAGCACTGATTAGCCAATAATGATATAATAAAGCTGTTTTCATACTTCTGTGGAGTCTTGATGTCTGCTCTTGCCCAAAATACTAGATTTTCAAGTTTGTTCTACTTTAAAAAAAAGACTCCAGAGACTTCATACATAAGCAAATAAAAGTCATAATTTGCCTAACATAGAAAAATAGCATCTCTGTATGTTTCAGAATATTTCAAACCATTATGTATCACCCAGAGTTTCTAAAGATTTTCTTGTAGTTTTGTGAGTAATAAAGGGAATGCATTAAGACTTAGTAATAATTGAAGTGAGTCTATTTTGAGTGATGATTTAAACAGAAGGCACTGTACATACTCTGTTCTTTGTGATTGACAGCTTGCTAGAGGACACAGGCGAGCCTGTGGCTAACTGAGGTCCTTTTAAGTTTCTATTCCTGCATTATCTGGGATAGAGATAAACAAAATTATTTTGCTGCTCCCATCTTCTGTTGACTGTTTTACACCCTAATTCTGCATCTTTAGTTAGTACAGGCAGGACATCCAGCTTTAGCTGCCTAGAATGTCATTATGTTGATATTCTTTAGTCCCTCCATCAGCCTGAGTAGACATAGACAATAATTATATACTGTCTTTTGCCATGTTTAACAGTTTCAGGATGCCTTTCATGTTGCTTTCCAGAGATTTAAGAGGGAATTATCTGGTAACATGCCTCATTTGGTCTCTGGTTTTAAAATCCCAAGGGATAGGGAGCAAAAATCTCCCAGATTCCATGATGAGCTTTCTCAGGCACGGAGCACAAGTGTAACCCAAGCAAGGAGGGGACAGAGAGAGTATCTCAGCTTTGTGCTGCCTTGGGGCACACATGGCCACCTCTTCCAGACCCTGCTGATGCTTCAAATAGATGCCAAGACCTGCTTGTTCTGCCCCTGCCCCTTTCCCTCCTGGCTCCAGAGCACAGCTCTTCGCTGAGTAAACAGCCCTTGTTATTGCTGATCTTTGTCATGATCACCAGTCTGTCGTGTTTGGGTGTGCCTGCTCTTACTGGTTTCTTGCTCTGCAGTCAGCACCCCTGGAAATGAAGGATCAGGGCTCTTATCGTAGGAATTAGCGTGGGCAGTTACTCAGACTGGGTTATTACGAGTATTTGCTAAAGCTATATGGGGTAGACACTCCTGTGATACCCATTCCTGCCATGAATATGCTCTGAAAAGTTCTTTGCCTTTTGAAAAGCTAAGAGGGCATTTCCTTTACTTCCTTTACTTTATATACCTTGTTTTGGTCTCTGCATAGTCCTGCCTTCTTATACTGGTTTATATCAATCCCAACACTTACATTTATATTCATGTATGTGACTAAGATTTTGAATGCAATGTAGGAGGCAATTCAGACTGTTGCCTATTGCAGAGTTCCCTGCTGTGCAAGTAGGAGCACAATTTGCCTTTCCATCTCTGAAAGCCCAGTTTGCCTTTCCTTTTATTTTTATGACAACTGTATGGTGATGGACATGTTTTCCTTCTTGATAGCAAGAAATACTGATGGCAGGGAAAGCCTTCTTTCTACTTCAATGTGATAATTATAAAAGCCTTTTCAAAGTCAAAAAGGAGTGTGTTTGGGTTGGTTCCACTGACTTGTGAACAAAATTGACAGCTGATGGGTCTGTGCTCTTCCTACCAAGTTTATGCTCAGATTCTGCATCAAAACTGAGAGAAGACTGTAGACAAGGTTATGGTGAAAATGGCATTATCATGGTTCTTCTACCTTACATTTACTACTTATATCCACAATAAAAGGGGGGGAGGGCTCAGAGGGGAACGAAAATCCTTAAGTGTTTCCTCCTAATTAAACTATTAGTAAAGAGAGACAGCAACAAGCAATATTTTTAATTTATTTTTTTAATTACTGCAATTAGCACAGAATAGTGGCAATTCTAAGAATTGCATGTATTTTAAAATAAGGAAAAAAAAAACAAGTATCCAAAAGTTTAAGTAGTTTTCATTGTATAAAATAGAATTGTTAGCAAATTATGTATGTGCCTTCCTTGTTCTTCTAGGCACGTGTTCCACAAAGTCTGTGTGGATCCATGGCTCAGTGAGCACTGTACATGTCCAATGTGTAAACTGAACATTTTGAAGGCACTGGGAATTGTGGTAAGTTGCTTGGTTGTGAACTCTTCTTCCTCCCATGTCTGAGACCCAGACTAGAAAGAATAATTGTAGGAGAGAGAGAGGGATGGGTGTTCCACTACCCTTACTCAGAAAATATTTGGGTGTTTTTACAAATTTTTCAGTGCTTTTTTGTTGTTTTTCCTTCTTTCCCTGGTTGGTAGTTGAGAATATATTGTTAAATTTGCATTTATGACAAGTATCTACCAGAAGTTTGCTAGATGCTCTGTAATACTCCTTTTTCTCAAGTCTTTTCAACTCCTCCTTCTTAAATGTACTCTCTGAATCTCCTGATCTTGTGGTTTCCTGTAGGCAGTCCTACATTTGCATATTAAAAGCCCCACCCTTGCCAAGGCCAATGAGTTTTCCACAAGCAGCTCATGTCTTATGGGATCCCCAAGGACTTTCATTGACCAGTTCCCAAAGGGATAGCAGTGAAACCTCAAAGCAGATTTTTTTAATCTTTCTGTATGAGGAAAAAATTACAAAGTAGGAGTGATGCTCTTTTCAAAGTAAGAGAATATATGGAGAGACTGTCTAAAGTGTCTTTTGATTCAAGACAATGAGAATAATCAGGCCTCCATTTTTAGCTGTGTCAGTCGCAAATTTGCACATTTCCTAAGAAATAGTAGCAAATACTTTGTGGATGACCAGTTTTTGCAGTCAATAACATCCCTGAGTTTTTAGAAGAGGATACAGAATTCGGAGTTTGTCATGGTTGTGGTTTACCATACAGGCATAGGCTACGATACAGGTGTAATTGAGTCCCTCCCTTGTATCTCAGTCCTTTTTTCTGCTTTTTCCTTCTCCTCTTTAAGAGGTAGAGGAGGTTCATTCATGCGTGACCTCAGGACAGCCACAGCAGCTGAACAAAGTGTGCGTGTGAGTGGGTTCATTCAATGTGTGGGAGTGCTGCAGGTGGAGCATTCCCCACTGTGACGTGGAGCTGTGTTTTTTGCCAGCCCAACGTGCCGTGCACAGACAATGTCGCCTTCGACATGGAGCGGCTGACGCGGGGGCAGCCGGCCAGCAGGCGCGCGGCGCTCGGCGACTTCGGCACCGACAGCTCCCTCAGCCTGGAGCCCCTGCGCACCTCGGGCATGTCACAGCTGCCACAGGACGGGGAGCTGACACCAAGGTCAGGAGAGATCAACATTGCAGTGACAAGTAAGTGTCCTTCTGCTCCCGGTACCGTCCTACGGCTTCCGTGGTGTGTGTGTGTTCCTCTGTGCTGCAGGGCCCTGCTGATGGATGTCCCTGCAGGGACAAAGGTGACCTCAGTGTCTCTGCAAGAGGCATATGCTCCTTATTGGAACCAATAACTCTGGGTATGACAGTGCCAACACTTCCATTATTAATGGTATATCCATTTAGATCTGCATACAAAGAACCCTGGATGAACTGAAATGGCACTAAAATAACCTTCCTGAATTCGGTAACCAGCACAAGAAACTGGATTGCCAAAACTGTTATTTATCCCTTCAGAATACTTCACATGCAATAATTTATATGAATATAAATATTTTAGCTGGTAGCTATTTCTGCAGGCATTTTTTCCCCTGAGAACATTGCTACTGGAATTCTGACGTCACTTAGCAGGTGTTTTTTCTTACAAAATTTGTGAATTAAAGAAGCATTTGATGTGCCAACATTTGAGTATTGTCCAAGTGTTTTATAACATCAGAAAACTGTTCCTGCACTGCTTGAAAGCTCTTATCCATAAGAGCAGCATGGAAAATTTCCACTTACTGGAATTTACCCAGGGTTTTTAATATACAATTGCACTATAATAAATACAGTATGTGTGGAATTGCATCAGTTTTCCATATGCTGTACAGTCTCAACTTATGCATGAACGATTGTTTTTCTGGCTGAATTGAAAAATAGAATCCATGCAGTACAACAGTCTAATTTTCTCCCTGTATTTTATTTATGTGCATCTGTGATCTAGATTTTGAACCTAGTGGCACTGATTGCCACTGATACATGTATACAAGGCAGTGAAACCAATGTAGTTCATAAAAGTGTTTCTTTAGATGCTGTAGCAAAGTAAATGTCTCATTTAAAAAAAAAACTCACCTCATAAAAAACGTAGTCCATATCTAGAAATGTCCTGATCTGAGATGGGAATATCCACATATAAAATCTGGATTCTCCACAAAGCCAGTAAGTCACTTTGCCATCCAGTGTTCAACCTCTGGTTCACTTTGCACTCAGTTGTGTTGAGCAAGAACAAATCCGTTGGTGTGCTGCTTCCTTGTCATGGGTGGGAAAACTGTAGTTTTCACTTTCTACTAATTGCCTTTTCAGAAGGTGTTTTTTACTGTCTGTTCCCAGCTGTAGTGCTGCTTGTGCACAGATGGGATGCCAGGGTAAAACAAGAAATAACCACCACCAGTTCATTCTGACAATGTTTATAAAGTAAAGCTTTAGAAAGGGCTCTTGAAATGTTTGTGTTTATGGATGACACATGCATTCTTTGATGCATGGGAGTTAAACCAAAAGCTCTTCAACAACAGTGTTTGTATTCTGAACTGTTACTGTATGCCAGGTTGATCCTGGGGAGAATTTTGAATAGTGAACATTCTTTAATAGACTTCTTTATATTGCTTTTTATTTAATATGTGTCTGTGTCTACCCTAGTATTGAAATTATTTTTCCATGGGTATATCTGTCTATTAAGTAGAAAATTGTAGTTATGTTTTACTGTTGAGCATTCTATCCTGATTTTTGTTGGGTTTTAAATAACACTACAACATAAATTCAGGAGGGAGGGGGCAGAGTTGAAGTGTGACAGTACTTTTGGTGTGCTTTTGTGAGGGAGCTGCATCTCACCAAACCTAACCCAACCTGGCAGTCGTCTTTCTGACTTGGGGGTGGACAGAGTTTTCATTACATTTTCCCTTGATCCTGCATTTCACTTTACATTGTTAAGTAACTTCTTTATCACTAACCCTTGGGCTCAGCCAGGAAATACTGTTTGTGCCATGCTTTTTTTCTGCACCTCTCTCCACTTCTTCTTTGCTAGCCTTCTCCCGTCAGTAACTCTGTGGCTTAACCTCCTTCTGCTTCACCTCCTGGGGCCAGTCATGGCTTAGAAGCCCCTTGCCTTCCGCCAGTGGTGTTTGAGGGAAATGTTGGCATCGCTTTCTCCCACGAGTGATTTCCTCCCTTTCCTTTGTCAACAGAAGAATGGTTTATTATTGCCAGTTTTGGCCTCCTCAGTGCCCTCACACTCTGCTACATGATCATCAAAGCCACAGCTAGCTTGAATGCTAATGAGTAAGTAAATACTCAGATGTTTCTGTGCGTTTCTGTTGGGTGTGTGTCATGGACAACATTGGGGATAAATAACAAGAGAAGGGGGAATATGTAGTTTTCAAAGAATCAAATTCATTTCCTGCTTGTCTCAAATGTGAATGTCTCTTTTAACAGCAGGTTTCAGGGTAACATGTAAAGTCCCTCTTAATTTATGTTTAGCTGGGTTGTCTGAGGAAATCTCTTGGCTAAGTGACATAAAAAGAGGAAACAGAATATTTATGGTCAGTTTTTGATCAATGTTCTAGGTAAACATTAGATTTCTGCCATTAAATTCCTATGTTCAAAATTCACCTGCCAGACAGTTTTCACTTCAATTTTATAGTCAAATTTCATGTTAAAAAAATAATCCTGTATTCCTAGTTTGCACACTTTCAGCTAAGGGCAGGAAAAATGGTGTTTAAATGGAAAACTACTTTTTTTTCCTCTCAGGTGAGGGAGAGATGAAAGCAGTTAATGCAGTACTGTTTCTTCTCTCTTAATTGAAGGGGTGCTTGTTTCCATGCTTTCTTAACCTATGTGGAAACCCCAGCCTTCCTTCAGGCAGGCTGGACAAGAAATTACCCTAGCAGATGACTTTTCAGTCTTTTTTTTTTTATAATTCTGTGTGTGACCAAGTATAAATATCATGCAGATCTATTAACTATGTACATCTAGTTATTTTCATGTAGGTGTACAGAGTATCTGGGCTCAGGATATATGTTGAATCTTAATTTAATTATTTATTTGGGAAGGCAAAGTGTCAACATCTTTGTCTCTGAACATCTTGACACAGCTGAGTTTCCATTCAAGTGCTGATGTCTCTACCAGAAGTGGGGTGAGATCCAAAGAAATGCAGCTGGGAAATGCAGCTTTATAAACATCTTCTTGGAGTTTTTTTTTTTCCTTGAGAGAAGAGAAGGGGTTTTGAATTTTTTTTTCCTATTTGGAAAATAAAAGGTGTCCTTAATAAGATGGAAACGTGTTTAATAGTCTCAGTATTAAAATCTTAGGCAATCTCAAGCTAATGATCTTCAGGAGGGTCCATAATATTGGTCATCAGGGACTTTTGATTACCACTAATTTGCAAATTTTCCTTCTCTCTTCAAATGCTGATTCCAAAAGGGCTTCATGAAGAAAACTTTACAACTTCAAAAAGCCCTATCAAGTCTACTGATTTTTTTTTTCCATTTGTCAAAATCTTGAAGTTACAGCCATCAATCAGCAACTTGGTGACAGAGCTGCAGCTGAACATAGTTAATCTTTAATCTGCCTGGAAAAATAGCTTGGGAAAGCATGGGGCAAGATGAGCTGCAGAACAGGAATGTCTGCATTGCTGGGCACTTGCACATCCTTGGGAAGGAGGAGGAGCTGGAGCCCATGAAGTCTCATCCAGATGTGGGCACTGATAGCAGCTGCATTTCTGCCTTGCCTTGCAACTCTTTGCTTTGTTGCTCAGTGGGATCTGGGACTGTTTTTACTGCAAGGACAAGCTGCTGCACATTGGCAGGGACTTTGGGCCTCCAGCAAAGTGTTTTCACAGTGATGTTGCCTCAGTACAAACAAAGGGTGTGCTGATACAAGGAGAACTCCTTTTCTCAGTGATAGGAATTGAAATGCAAGCGCATCAAGTGTGTACTTGAGAAAACTCACAACCCAACAGCCAGAGCTTCAAAAATTACTTATATGTGGAACTGAGGTTCTTGGCTGTGGCCTTTAACTTCAGCAGCTCTTCATCTGAATCCTTTGGGATCTGAGCAGCCTCCACAAGTGCTGCTGGGTTCAACTACACTTTAAAATGACACTAATGCTAAGATTTATTGTTTCACTGACACCTTCCCAATGCCAGACAAAGAATTTCCTGTGCTGAATATCATGCCAGATATATGGCAGCTCCTTCTCATTACTTTTTCTATTAAACAGCATACCTGCTTTTTATGCTGCTGTCCACGTAAAAAGCAATGCTGGCATGCCCTGCCTTTCTTATGGTAGTGTTTCAAGAGGAATCTGAGGAGGTTTTCTTATTGAAAAACAACAGTAGCAAGAATGAGGCTATATAATATGCTGATGCAGGTAAAAGACTGGAAATTCTGCTTTAAAACTCACCTAAAAACATATCCTGTACGTTTTTTTCACTATGTCCTTCCCACAGCTTAAACATAGCTATTTAGAGCAATAGTTCTGGAGTTATGAGTATATACATATTTAGCTGGGTATATGTATGTTTGTGTGTATGTATAAATATACACACATGCATTTTTAAATAGTTGTGATAAAAGTAAACATTGTCTAAGTGATAAAATAGGGAACCAGCTGCTTTCTCTTGGTCTCAAAATACCCTTACAGCACCAGTATAAAAAGTTTTAGGCAGTGTTTGAAAGGAACAGAAGCAGCACAATTTGCCTTGCTTCCTAGGGAACAGTCAGAAATTACTGTATAAGTGTGGGTTTAAACCCAAAAAGCCCAAATGTTGGATAGCACAACTCAGAGAAAGTTTTCCATAGCAGATGGAGTGTCCTCAAAAGCTTATAAGTGCTCTGGCTGTCCTGTAGGAATGAAGTGACACATACAGATATCTTAATGCTTGGGCTTTGTATAGTCATTTTTCACTAACTTACTTGTACAGGATTTTATTTTTTTTTTTTTTTTTTAGTTTTAGCAGTATTAACTTTAACATAAATTTTTGTTCCTTTTTTTTCTGCCCTGCAGAGCAGAATGCTATTGAAGAAACGCTTTCCGGCCGATTGCCCTGGAGAGAGACACCTATTTTTATGCATCATTTATCGATCATGCAGCACAAGCAATTATTTAGTACATTCTATTTTTTCATAAAATTTGCTGATGCCAAAGCTTTGTATTAAAGAAAAAGTGAAGAAATAAAAAAAAAACTTTAATTATGAAATCTTACTCTGTGAGAATTTCATTTTTCCTGGGCTTTCTGTGTTAGTACTCAAGTCTGAGAGCACTTTGTAAATTTTACAAGGTGCTTTATTTCCTTTGAATGATTTTGTCTTTGCAGATCTCTGTTATTCTCCATTCATTTGGGACACAAGCTAAGCAGTGGAAATCTCATGCAGTGCCCTTGTTATGATGCCAGTCAAGTGACTTAACTGCCACTGAAATGACTAAAAAGTGTTGTTAGCTATCATTTGACATCAACTTGTTAGGGAAAAAAGCTGGGTCAAGCTGTCAGTTCTGCTATGATGGACTTACTTCGACTCCAGCTGAGAATTAATTTGAAATAAGAACATTTTCTCAGTTTCTCCTCCTGTAACACTCCCAGTTGCCCTGGGAGCACTGCAGTATGATTTTTGCCTTGTGGCTAGGCATTGCTGGAGATTCACAATGCTCTTTTCTCAAAATACAAATCATAAACCTTTTCTGTCTTTTACTTTCACCCCACTCTCCTTCTGATAAAAGTGAAGCTGCTCTAGAACACTTCTTCCTTCCAAATAACAAGTGAAAATGCAGCATTTCCCCCACTGCTATGTGTGAAACCTCCTTTCATATTGGGGTGGGGTGGGGGGGGTTGTTTTGGTTCAAATTCAGATCATGGAAGATTGATAACGCTCTTTAATGTAGAAACTCTGTGCAAGCATGTCCTTTCTTGCCACAGCTTCTGTTCTGGTGAGGAGACAGAGAGAAAACATCTCCCCTCACTGTCCTCATTCCGGCTGTTTCATGCAAGTTATGCAAGCCCTGTGTGAGTAATTTCACAACAGTCAGTTAAAACACAGGGCCCTGAGTTGCAGCCAAGTGCTAATGCTTGACTTAACGAGATGGGTAAATGAAGGTAACAAGTTGGGAAGGAGAAAGTAATTGACAGAAGTTAAAAACTATTCTGGGTTCGGTTGTTTTTGTTGTTTTCGGATCGAGATTACTAAAGTGAATGCTTTCTAATTTAATTAAATGAACAGAGAGAAGCAATTTTGCTGTAAGATTTAATTTTTTTATGTACTGGGAACCAGAGGATTTAATTTAATTTTATTTTTATGTATAGGCACTTTTAGAATTTAGGAACACAGCCAGATGCTACATTAAAATAGTTTCTTAATTCTTATTTGTCCATCAGGCTCCAGCTGAGAAGGCAGCTTTTATAATAAGCAGTGAAGAATGTGATAGCTTCAATGCATTTAATAGAATTCTTCTTCAGTGTGTCCTTGTGAAATTCTGAAAGAAATATGGAAACAAATCAATAGAGCAGTAAGTGCATTTTGAAAGACTGGAAAACCCCATTGGACTTACTCATGAGAAGAAAAAAAAACCTCAAACATTCTGTGTTTGAGGGCTGTGTGCTTGTAACGTACAGCATGTGTCAGCTGAGTGTTGTTGCCAAAAATGGAGGAATGTGGTTAGAGCATGATTTAGGGAACAAGCTATGATACATGTTTTTTTCCCTCATCTCTCAACAGCAACAGTAAAACTGATAAGTTTGTGCTTGTCTCCTGAAGCAAAATTCCAGAAATGCTATTTAATGCTGTTGGGCAAGGACCACATGAGCAGTGCAGTGACCCAGATGCAAAAGGCACCATAATAGTTCCAGTTCATGTTTCTTCTGCAGAACAGCAGCAGAAGGAGAAGTTGAGTGATATTTGGAACAAAAAGTTTGACAGGACTTTTTAGTGCATTTCCCTCCATGGAAGATTTAAATAACTCAGTATCGTCTTTTCTAGTTTTTCTTTTGAGCCTCTAACAGTTGTCTCAACAAAGTGTTAATGATGATACTTTTGATAAGTTACTTAGAGGTCAAGCAATCAGTGCATGTTTATTTGTTAATGAAATAAATATGTTCAAACATGGACTCTACATCATCCCAAAAACTCTTTTTTTTTTTTTACTCTGGATAGACAGAAGAAGGAAATCCCCAAAGTTTTTCACAGAATCATAGAACCACTTAGGTTGGAAAAGCCCTTTAAGGTCATCAAGTCCAATCATTAACCCAACACTGCCAAGCCCACCATTAAACCATGTCCCCAAGTGCCACATCTGTATCTTTTAAATACCTTGATCCAGCCTATCCAGATCTGTCTGTGGAGCCTTCCTGCCCTCCAGAAGATCAACCCAACTTGGTGTTGGCTGCAAGCTGACTGAGGGTGCACTCAATCCCCTCATCCAGATCATTGATAAAGACACTAAACAGGGCTGGCCCCAGTTCTGAGCCCTGTGGGTGTAACTCCATTCCCCATTGCTCTCTGGGCTGAGCCATCCAGCCTGTTCTTAACCCATCTATTGTGCACCTGTCCAAGCCATGGCAGCCAGTTTCCAAGAGAGTGCTGTGGGCCACGCTCTCAAACTCCACCAAAGTACAGGTAGACACATCCACAGCCTTTCCTTCATCTGCTGAGTGGGTCACCTTGTCACAGAAGACCAAATTGGTCAAGAGGATCTGTTTTTCCTAAACCCACACTGACTGGGTCTGACCCCCTGCTTGTCCTGGATGTGCCATGTGATGGCACTAAAATGATCTGTTCCATGGCCTTCCCTGGCACCAAGGTCAGGCTGACAGGCCTGCAGTTGCCCAGAATCCCAGCCCTTCTTGGGTGTCACATTTGCTGACCTCCAGTCAGCTGGGACCTTCCCAGGCAGCAGGGACTGCTGGTAAATCAAGGACAGTGGCTCCGTGAGCACCACAGGGCTACCCCAAGGAGTCTCCTTCATTGCCTGTCCCTTCTGAAGAGTTTTCAGCCGTCTGTAGCAACACTCCAGTTGTGCCAGTCGTCCCACCATGTCTGCACGATGGTAACTGTGTCTTTCTGGGTCTTCTGAGGAAGCACATCCCTGCTTTACAAGGCTGTAAGTCAACAGCCAGCACCAAGTGCAAAACTCCAGCCTGCCCCAGCCTTGCTCAGACTTGACCTCTTTTATCTGAAAGAGCCATTTGAGGTGTGACTGTTCATGCATATGGAAAGCAATTGCTTTAAAGTCTTGCTGCTAAGCTGGCTTTGAGGAAAGGGCGCTTTATGAAATAGTTCCACTCTGTTCCTTAACTGAGAGGGTGTCTGAAACAGATTAAGGTAGGGAGTGCTCTGATCAGATTTCCACAGTAAGAAGTCTTTGCTGGAGGAGCTGTGGAAGGGACTGCAGCTTGTGCAGAAGATGGCCTTGATTAATGACTAAGGGCATTAAGATACTTTCAGATGGAAAGGGAACACCAGGTGATACTTAATCCTGGTGCACCTGCAGTGCTGTATCTCTTGAGTTTTTGGCGTTGGTCTTGTCCTCGCTTTGGTGGCATCCTATGGTAGGTATAAAGATCAATTCCAGGGTAGTATGTTTATTTTCACACTCAATGCAAGTTATCTGAAAAGTTCTTTTAAAGCATATAATGAAGAATAGTGGCAGAGAGCACTGGAGGATTCATCTTCATATATTAAAACTGCATGCAGCCTTCCCATTTGTTCTCTGTACCTAAGGGATAAATCTTGATCTTTCTTGGTAAGTGCAAAATAGGAAAAACAGATTCATAAGCTGAAATTGGAACTGCGGATGTTTGTACTTGTCCTTAAAATACATTTATTCAGTAAATTTATCAGCTGGACTGACGCCACATTTTTAACCAAACAGTAGCAATTTTCTGCATTCAGAGGAGCGTGGCTGGGTCACTGTGCCCTGCTGCTCCAGCCATAAGCTGTGGGCAATGCTCCTGACCTGGTTAATGGAGCACCTGAAGATTGAGTGCTGGAAAACACTGAGCAGCAGCTGGAGTCTCAGCTCTGGGCTGGCTGCACTGGATGGGAGAGGAGACAATTAGGAAAAGAAAGCACGATGTGTCTCAAAAATGGTATGGAAGCCAAGAGATGTCTATCTGTATAGAAACATGCAGCCTTCCTGGAAGTGGGTGGTTTAAATTTCCTTTGCCAAGAAGGACAAAAACGTCACAGTAAAGAATTTTAGAGGTGTTTGATATACACTGTCTATTTCCAGATTGATATAAAATACTTGTTGTCAGATGACCTGCTCTGCCTGTTGATTAAATCTCTCCCTCCAACCTGCTAGAGTGGAAGTCTGGGTGCACACAGGAAATGACAGCCTGGGCTGTCTGCTTCCTTATCCCACGTTTGATTTCTGTGTAATAAAAACAAAAGCAGCACCAAGCTTTTAGAATCCCTTTGGTTTGCATGAGCATTGGTTGTGTGTAACATTGCAGCAGGTGGAGGAAGTGGGGATTAAATATCCAATATTCATGGCTTATTTCAACTGCAAAATGAGTCTCAACTCAGCAAAAAGTAAATGATCCTGACCCATAATGCAGTCTTGAAATCAGTTTTATCTGGTATAATTTCAAAGCAGGTTCAGGGTTTGAGGGTTTTTTTGCTTGACTCATAGAATCATTAAGGTTGGAAAAGATCTCTAAGGTCATCGAGTCCAGCTGTTGGAGACAGACCATGATAATCTGGAAGTCACTGTTCCAGCTTTATGTTTCCTTAAACACTCAAACTTTATTTGTTTATTTATTTATTTATTCATTTATTTGCTTTTATTTTAAGCATTGCCCAGTTTTAGAAACCTGTAAATTTGGGGGACAGTTCAGATCCAGAAAATGGGTGTTTATCATTCCCCACCAACTGCTTCTGGAAGTATATTCCAAGACAGCCCACTTGTCCCAAGTACCTGGATACATGCTCCTGGCAGAGGCAACAATCCTCTCCTATGCAATGTAACCACTAATTTCACTTGTTTCAGTTAACTACAGGATCAAAAAATTAATTTGCTTATGACTATTTCCCATTCTCACAGCAAATGGTGAAGTGAATGTGTGCACTAACTTTTGTTAGTGAAAGAGCAGCAGATCCATTGCCCAGCTCCTTTTTCCTGCTGGGCAGTTGTTAGCAAGGATTTGACCTGAGCACACAAAGTCTGTGTCTTTTGGGTGAGTGGGAAAGGAGAAAAGGCGTTTTGGACAGTAGCAGCTGAATTCTCATTTTCTTAGGTCTTCTGTGAGGTCTTTATTTCAGAATGGGGTAGGCTGGGCTCAAAATCTGGCAAAGAAAGGGGGAGCTGCTTAAGCAGCTAAAATCTGCTTAAACTAGGGCTTGAACTACAATTCCCTAAGTATTTTGCTTCATTGATGCCTGAAACTGGAGGCACCTTAGTTTGTTGAATGCCTTTTTGATGTACTTGGAAGCTTTTGGTTTGGCTCATGTAGCTGTTGTAATCTAAGCAGCCTTGCTCCCAGCTAATCCCCCCTGGGATCGAGAAACCAGGTAATGAAGTGTTTTGGCCAAGGGCCTGATCTGATGATAGATGCTTTCAGAGAGAATCGTTTGTGCAGCAGGAGGGCTGGGCTCCTTGCAAAAACACATCTGTGGATTCAGAGAGCCACGGGAATGCCAGGCCACCAAGGAAAAAAAAGGACTTCCCCTCCCCAGTTTATCAACAGCCACGTGGTGCTTGTTTCGGTTATTGCCAGTGAAAAGAGGGTTGGGTCTCCTTGATTATGAGCAAGGAAATCCATCGATGGGTGTTTCTCAAAGGTGACTCATGTGGATAGGGTTTGCTGAGCTCTGGAGGAGGTCAGGCTTCCAGCAGCATGGGTGGGATGATCCCTGGAGAGCCCCTTGCTCTGCCTGCTCCTTCTTTTTGACCCCGAGCTGAAGCACTTTGTGCTGGTGCAGGGCACAGTGCTTTGGTGCTGACTAGAGATTTCAGAGTCTTCTGAGGAAGCACATCCCTGCTTTACAAGGCTGTAAGTCAACAGCCAGCACCAAGTGCAAAACTCCAGCCTGCCCCAGCCTTGCTCAGACTTGACCTCTTTTATCTGAAAGAGCCATTTGAGGTGTGACTGTTCATGCATATGGAAAGCAGTTGCTTTAAATTGTCTGGGGAGCACAGGAACAGAGGTGAAATGTTTCATATGGTTGTTACTGCTTTGTGTTGAAGGGTGGCTGTTTTTTCCATGTGTACTGTGTTTGCATCCAGCACACAGGTATGAGGATGCTTCACTCAGTTCTTCCATTGTTCATGTGTGTTGCTAATGTGATTTTGTTCTACCTCTTGCAGGCAGTCACTTCTTCCATCGTAACTCTCTGTCCCCTCGAAGCCTGGTCTACGAGAGCGAGTTCTCAACCATCGAGCCTGCCTTGGACATGTACGACGAGAACAAAACCTGAAAGGAATCCATGCTCCTTCCTGGCCCTTTTTCCGTTTTTTTCATTTCTCATTCCTATTGTTGTGTACTCTTTCCATGGATCTCCTTTGTCTGAAGAAGAGCTGCTTTTTCCAGAACACGAACCCACCTTCTCGTTTGCACAGACGAAGACCAGCTGTGGTGGATTCTGAGGGTGGCATCTTTGAGGTGACGAAGAGCTGTGACAAGCAAGGTTGTCTGATGGAAATTGCTGAGTAGCAGCATGGGGAGCTGTGTGGGCCCAGCCGCGGCGATGCAGGAGAGGTTTTACGGTGGCCCTAAGAGTTTGTGCTGAACTGCAAATGTGTCTCTTACACAGGCATCTGCTGTTTCCAATTTTTTAGTTGTCCAGATGGTTGGGCAATGTCAGAAAGGGAACTGGTTGTAGAGGAGATGGCCAGTGACTGGTAAAAGCACTCGTATATCTCGGTCAATCCATAACCTTACTGTGAAATAGCCCCTTCTGAGAGGGACCTTTATAAGTGCATTGAGTTTCCTACAACCCACTTGACCCCGGACAGAGGCGAGCCAGTCTGATGTTCAAGCTGCAGAGAGGACCTGCATTTGCAGAAAGATTTCAAGGAACTTGATGTTTGGATTTTTTTTTCTCCAATTTGATTGAAGCAGGAGAAAAATGGTATACACAGAATATACTTTTGGTCCTTCTGTGTGCTGAAGTCAAGTGAGTTTCTTTCTGTAGAGAGGACATTCACAGAACCAGCACTTGATCTACCTAAAAACCATTAGACTTTTTGAAATATGCAGGAATCAAATTAGCTTTCTTTCTCACGTAACTTTTTTTTTGGGGGGTGGGGGGTAAAAAAATCCACCAGATTTTTCACTGAGGTTTTTTAAAAGCCAGCATGTTGGCATTACACAGAGAAGAAAAGAGGTAAGCTTCTTATCCCACTCTCCTGTTGAGATCTGCAACAGTTATTTAACAAATACTTCCTCTGAGCTGTGCCCTTTCCCACTGACATCAATAACGGGGATGCAGAAAGCAGGAGAAGAAAGGAAAGCAGCTACTGCTTTGACACACTGCAGGAAAAATCAATTTTTACCAGCATGTGACAAAAGTGGTGGGGAAATGGATATTGTTTGCAAGCTTCTGAGAGAACAATGCAGAAATGGAGAGCAAGAGAGGAACCTCTGGAGCTAAGTCATCCGCAGCGTTCCTCAAATGAGCCGAGATGGAGGAGCGAGCGCCTCTGCCCCACCGTTTCCTACCAGACAATGCATAGCTGTTAATGAATGTTTGGATTTTTCTCCATGGCAGTCTAAGTTACTGTAGGTGTAGAAACTCATTTGTGTCCTTGTAATGTGAAACACAGTTTCACCCTCTGTATAGGAATCTTGAGAAATCAGTTAAGCCAAAAAGAAAGGTAAGACTTATCCTGCCATGCTTTAATTTCACCTGCTTTTGCAAGCAGGGGAATTTCCCCTCCTTTATAATGTTTTTAATTGTATAGCAGTCTGCTTAACATATATCCTTTTCTGAAGTGTGGTTCAGCTGTGTATTTAACATGGATGTTCGAGGGAAAAAGAAAAACCCAGCTCTGTAAAATGAGGAAATGAGCCTCTTTGCTGAGCATGCTTTGACTTTTGTTGCTGTGCGTCAGCTTTATTTAATCTGATAATTCAAGAGTGGGTGGCGTGAAGTGTAGGGAGGTTTTTCTCATAATACCCACATTGATATTTACCAAATGCACTTTTATTGCCATTCAGCTCGCTCTGGAAATGCGCTGAAGCCCCAAACTTTTTTAAGAGCACAATTTTGACACCCACTTTCTCCTACAAAGCAGAAGTGAAGGTCACAGGGAGTGCCACAGGGGCTGGGGCAGCAGCAGGTCGTGGTCAGCATCTCAGCATCCCTCCTCTGGTGCGGGGCAGGCAGCGACAGCTCCGGGCACTGCCGGCGAGCCCAGGCACAGCTCCCCATCCCGGCCTAGCTGAGCTGCACCTAGGCCTGGGCACAGCTCCCCAGCCCAGCCTGGCTGAGCTGAACCCATACAGGGCTCGGGGGTGGCAGAAGGGCTGGTTGAGCAGCCCCTGTTTTCGTAATTACATCTGTGAGATCAGCAGGGCCACGTGGGAGCAGCGCCTTGGGAACACAAACGCCCGAGAGGAAAATCACCGTCTCTCAAGGATGTTATGGGGCTTGTTTTTATCCACCAGGGCAGTCAGGTTATGACAAACCCAGATACCTGGGTGTTCCTGGTTAAATGCCAACATGTCTTGGTGTCTCCAGCCAGCACAGAGCTGCTCCGGTGGGGTTTGGGGTAGGACAGGCTCCTGTAGCACTGCGTGGGGTGCTGATGCCCCAGGCAAATCCTTCTCATAGGGGCTGCCCCAGCCCTACACAGGGAATTCCCCTAAGGCCACTGGGAATGTCACTGGGGCACAGTTTCAGCACAGAACCAAACCTGATGATTTCTCAGCTCCAACTGAGCCTATTTGCACAAGCTGTGTGCCAGAATATACAGAAAAGTTAGAAGAGGCATGGAAATTTAAAATTAGAAAGCACAAAGCCCCCAAAGACAAAATAATAAATAATGTAATTTGTATTTTGCTAAATCTTATTTCTAACTGAACATCTTGGCTTTAAGCAGAGGGAGGGCAGGTTTGCCTCAGTGGAATCAGGGTCTGGCACAGTGATGTAAAAATGGATTTGTGCTGTAGTGTCTTGGATAGAGGAGCTGGTATTTGTAATTGACATCCTGGATTTGGGACATCTTGCAACAGTGGAAAAATTAAAAGCTTGTTCAAGCAATCGGGCCCTACGTGCGCGCCAGGACGTGCTGGAGCAGGCTTTCCCCAGTTAGTCATATTTAGGATGGGGAAGAGGCACCACAGCAACATGGGTGATTTTTTTTCTGGGCTGTGCTGGTAAGTTTGAGGTTTTCCTTTTAATATTAATCAGTATATAAAAAAAGCTTGATGAGCATTGTTGTTCTTGTTCTGCTGCAGTGGTGCTGTGTGTGGTTGAGTCATTTCACAGAAGTAAAATATACAGCAACCTACCAAGCACTGTAAGTGCCAGTAACGTGGAAAATTTTCAAGGTTAAAAAAAAGTGCTTTTTTAACAGGAAAACATTCAGTTTATGACTTCTACATATAAAAAAAATATTTTATCTCCAAGTGTTTTCCTAAACTATTTAAACCCCAACACTTTGCCTTCCCTTTCTCAGCGTCGTCTTCTATAAAAGTTTTGCATGTTCCCATAAGACATTTGTAAAATCAAGGTTTGCTTGTGTTCTTAGAGGATAATTGCCAGTAAGAAACCAGACTGTAAGTGTGCTTTTTACCTATAATACACAACATTAAATATTAAATTTGAAGCATGTTAAAATTTACCTAATGACCCTCACAATTGCTCCCTCCAGTGAGCTCATGTGTTGGAATCTGCATTCTCCCTTTGCTCCAGGATGCTTGCCCTGGCACCTGAGGATGCCATAGGAGTAGCCAGGTATGCTGCATTAGCCAAAGAAAAACCAAAACCAGTTTAATACATATCTAGGACTATGTTATGAGACTTTTACACATCTGTTTTTTTAAACACATTCATGTAAAATAGTGCAAAGGCTTGGGAGAGCCACAAGCTTTCTACCAGCTCCTGGAAAGCAGAGGGAGTTCTGCAGGAAACATGGGTCACACTGAGGCTCCAGGACTTGTTCAGTCCAGTTTAGGTCTGAGGTAGTGCTACAGTCAGTTCATGAGCTGAAGGATGAAGGCACCAGGGTTGAGCTGAAGTTCAGGCAGCTCTGCAGCCTGATTACTGGCAAGTGAGTTGACTTAATTATTAAAAATATTTGTTATTTTGCTTAGTTAATAGTAATTTGTTTTTTACAGTGTAGGAAATAGCACAGCAGCTCAGAAGCCAAGGCACAGTGGGGCAAAGGCAAGAGCCACAGGGCTGCTGCCAGCCCTGCAGGATGTGGAGAGAAGGACAGGAGAGCTCAGGGCAGGGACCTCAGGAAACACCTTCAAATTCCCAAGTAAAGCTTTTGCTCCTTTTTCACCCTGTGTTCCCCAGCCATACTTGACCTAATTTTCCAGCCTGAGCGGTGCAGAAGAGTGTGTGATGTGCCATGACAGCTTGCATATGTGTTGTTATATTTAAAGATATCTTCACTTTTCCCTTTCCCTGCTAGACTTGCTGCACCACAGGGCAGCCTCAGCTCTGGCACACTCAGTGGAAACTGGTGAGCAGGGGAGGGAGTGAGAGAAGGAAAGATGTTCCAGCTAAACAGACTGGGGGGAAATCAGGGCAGAGGTAGGCAGCACTTCAGTATGCTGGTGCTCATTTCTGCGTTTTTTCCCTTGTCTTTGAAATAGTTAAGAGAAAAAGCTGTGCTCCCTACCCCTTCCTTGTGGGATGCAGTGACAAGAGCAAGGCTCCAGGTGGGATTTTGCTCCTGATCCAGAACCATATGCTCTGTAACCCTCAGCCAATGATGTCCTGAGATGTTGACCAAAAACCCCAAATTGACAAGGGCATGTCAGGTTTACCTGGTACTTGCAAAGTGCTTTTGGGGGGGATGAAATGTGCTCACAGAGCCTTTGCAAAGCACTGCTAATTGACACTTTGTTATCTGTCAGTTGATTAATCCTTTCATTAACCTAGTCTTTTTTAAAGCCTGCAGCCTTCCCAGACACTCTTAATTCTAATCTCTGCCTTTCCACTCCATCAGTTACTACTGGCTTCCTCCTTCACTGGAGAGCTGAGTGAAGGTCCCTGTTGTGCAGGCACTGTCCCTGTCCACCTGTTCTCCAGCATCTTCATCCCTGTGCCATCTCCTCACTGTGCCATCACCATGCCAGCCAGCCCCTCCAAGGGGATGCATCCCTCCAAACCAGTCACAGTCTGTGGGAGCACAGAGGTTCCTGCTGGGCTGAGCTCAGCCAAAGCAGGGTGTGTGGGATCTGGGCTGTTGTTGTGTTGTGCTCATTCTCTGGATCCCTGAATTGAGCATCCTTTTGTTCTTCTGCCCATTAGCCTCATGGAGATGCTGACATGAACAGAAATGGACATGTAGGTTGTGCAATAACATCTGAATATTTTTTTCTTACTTACTGCAATAATGTCCAGGGTCTCTGGGCTTGGGGGCCCTGTGGTATAAACTGTTGCCCAAAAATAATCCCTTTCCTAAGGAGTTAATAATTAAGTATTAATATTCCTACAAAGTAAGAACTACATAGTGTTTTATTGAAAGTTGAGTGATTTCAGTGCAAGGCTGAGGTGTAACATTAGCTAGTGTCATACAGCTGGGACTTGGAGTTTGCAGCCCAGAAATCAGATGGACATGTATGTGAAGGCTCCCTCACTCCTCCTGGGCTGTTCCTTTCTCCACTTGTATCCACAAGCCCCTTAGGAGCCAGGAGCTTTTATTCTTTTCCCTGAGCTCAGCTGTGTGCATTTATGTGCCATTTGCCTTTTTTTTTTTTTCCTGCTTCTCACATACTCCAGGGCTCGCCTTTGCTTGGCTCTGACTTGATCTTCAGCTGCCCAAACCCCTGGTGGGGGACAAGAGCCATTAATTCCCAGCAGAGCAGCTCTGCTGGGCTATGTTAAGGCATAGATCATCAGATCTGCTGTGGATCCCCCATGCCTGTGACTGCAACACCCTCACACTGTCGCAGGCAGTAAGAGCTGTAGCTGCCTGCAGCCTGCCCACAGACTGGGCTGCACTGGGAGGTGGGATCATACAGAAAACAGCTCAGCAACCCTCCCATGCTCCAGCACAGGAGAGTCTGGGTGTGAAAGCAAACTTGTTCTTTGCTGCTGTTAAGCCAGGAATGTTTAATAAGAGTGTTTGGGGCTGTCAAAGCAAAGCTCCTGGTGCAGGTTCATGAGGTCCCAGCAAAGCAGCACCCCAGCCTGTCTCTTTCTGCTTGTGCTGGAAGGTGCTGCATGAACGAGAGGCTTTCCCTGTGCCTCCACATCAGCAGGCAAACCTTCCCCACCCTGTTTGCCTAGGCTTAGCTCCCAGCACTGGTAAGGTCTGTCACACTGCTCCTATAGAAGGGAATAACCTTTTGGAGCAAAAGGAGAGGTAGCATCACTCTTCTGCTTGTCCCATCAGCCCTGCTGCAGTGTGCATTTAGATGTTAAATCCTAAAAGCTTCTCTGGATGACCGTGCCTGTCCAGGATCACCTGCTTGAGGCCATGGCTAACTATGCACTGACTCCACCAAAACAGGATAATTTTATCTCAGCAGAGAGGGGACCCCCCGGCCTTTGGGCACAGGAGACTGCAGCAAACAACAACAAAAATCCCCAATTTGCGTGCGTGTAAAATGAAGAGTCTGTTTGAACTGGCTTGCTGCCAGGTGGGTCACACCGGTGTGACCAGCTAACCTGAACATGCCAGCAGCTGCCAGGGGTCTGGGGACATTGCGGGGACACAGGGACACACAGTGCCCTCCCGGCAGCCAGAGCTTTCCAGCCCCTGTGGAACTGTAGCTTGCCAGCAGCAGAACTTGTTGACATGTTTTGATGTAAGTATAACACTGTATTGTAGTTCCGTGGTATATGCCGATATGTTCATAGTGTATACCGACTAGTTAGGGTTTGCTAATGTACTACATTTCAATAAAAAGCAGTTTAAAAATACAGAGTTTGTGAGTTTGGTGTCTGAAAATATGAGAGAATGAAAGCATCACCTGGTGACTCCAGTCACTCCAGAATTTCTTACAGATCTGTCTTAGAGGTGTGGAACACCATTTTCAGAGAGGATTTTTCCCACTCTGATGTAATTTTTTTTTTTTTTTTTTTTTTTTTTCCCTGTACTAGTGCCTAGAAGTCCCAGGCCATTAAGGGCCACATGGTTCAAAGTGGCTTATGAATACACTGGAGACACTAATCCACCTTCTCACAGCTACTGCCACCTTAAAGATGGCACAGAGTGAGCAAGAACAGCAATAGTTAGACAGGGAAGGATCCTTCAGCATCTTCTCCCAGTGCTCAAACCCTTCCCACAGGACACCCAGCCTCCAGAAGCCACCCTGCTGCTCCCCAGAAACAGCCGTGCCTTTGAGGTGAGGGCACGGCCCTGCAGGCTGAGCCAGCCAATAAATATTTCTATTAGAGTAGTGTACAAGGGCTCCAGCTGGGATTAGGGCACTGCACTAAGATAGATCATCCAGGGTTAAAGGATTTATAGCCTAAAAAAACCATGGCATTCCTGCCTTCCTGGGAGCTGGGCAATAAGCACACAGATGGCAGATGTCAGCGTTTTCTGCTGTTGTAACACTTTCAGAGTTTGCCTAGAGGCTCTCTAATGGTTATTAAAACAAGAATAGCGGTTCACTAAATTATTGGGAAGCCACTCCACAGCCAAGGGATGAGAGGGAACTGTGTCTCCCACTGTCCTGTGTGCTGCAAAGATCATCCTTGGGCTGGGCCACGAGCTTTGAGAGGGCTCCAGAGCTGCAAAGCAAGGACCGAAATGAACCAGCTGCCAGGAGGGGATGCCAGGACCCCCACCCTGAGCTCACCGGGCTGAAGGACATGTTCTTCACGGCAAAAAGGGCAAATTAATTCCCATCTTCCCAGAGGTGAGATGGAAGTACCGCCAGACTGGGCAGGAGTGCTGGACATGGCTCTGCTGCTCCAGTGCCCGACCACCCTCCGGGGTGGATATTTTTCTAATATCCAACCTAAACTCCCCCCTCTTCCCGGCACAACTTCAGACCGTTCAATTCAGGTCGTTTCAATGGCCCAGTGTGCCACGGGGAGGCAGAGGAGCTTTGCAGAGCGCGGCGGTGACCCCGACTGCCCACCGCGGGCAGGCCCGGGGGGCGGCACCGGGCGCCTTCCGGGCCCGGGGCTCGAACC